>JACXIL010000167.1:3157117-3573385 GCA_014737365.1 Bombus soroeensis
TAAAGTTTGATAATAAAGTTTGGATTGTTTTATTATAAATAAAATAGAAAGAAGTAGATTTGCGGATAAGTAGTGCAAAAATATGGCATAAAAATCCTAGATAGATATTAGGTCACTGTTGCTTGGTTTTGATAGGAGCACGAATGAAGATAGATCTCATTCTCACTGGCTTTTCTCTCTTCCAACATTCCTTTTATTTCCTTCCTTTCCTGCCTTTTCTTCTTTTTCTCCCACCCTTTTTTGGAATACGAAGAATGAAAAGGCTTTGTTCTGTGTAACTTTTGAATAGAGATCGACTTCTATTGTAAATTCTATTTAAGAATATAGATTTCAGTGTGGAGGGAATTCGAATTGAAGCTCGAAGAGATCCGGCGACTTATCGACTTATCACTTTGACAAGCAAATTATACCGGTTTTCTGGATATATTTGATGTTGACTACTAGACGTTCCTCCAAACACAAGAACAGATAAATTGAAACGTATTGACGAAGAGGAAGAGGCAGATGTGTGCAGAGGTTCGTGGAACTTTCTAGTTTGGAGGAGCAAGAATTGCGAGCGGTTTGAGGAACAGAAAGGATATGTAGGAACACAGAGAACGGAGAGCTACAAAATTATTCTCACTGGCGGCCCTTTAGAATTTCCCGCTAGTTTCCATCAAACGATCCGCAATTATCAACCGAAAGGGCTTTAGAACCACGACAAGAACCGCTCTCGATCCCACGGAGGATTTAATTCGCTTGCGCTCCTGAGAAACTGCCACCGAAGCAGAAAGATTCGATCCCCATCGATTGTATTATGGAAACGTTATACTATATTCCAAATATTTACTTTAAAGTTATGTAATCTTTCTTAAAGTTTCCAAAGTTTCTGACAAACTCATTCTACTTATTACGAGTTCCAGAATGAGACGCGTTAAAAACAACACACCGTCTGTCAATAACAAACAAACAAATTAGTTTGAAATCATTATATGGATTTTTTGGATTCTATAGGGTCCATAGGTATTCGTAGAATTTTACATTGCATAGGATTTGGATTCCGCAGCATCCACAAGAATGCATAGAATTCCATACTTCATAGGATGTGGATTTCATAGAATGAAAAAGTTAGAACTCTGTTCTCCTAGCCAAACTTTATCAAGGTAACGCAAATTACTTTCGAATTGCAAATTGACGAAAACGCAAATTGATTTCCAGTCGATTAATAACAAAACTAACAGGAATCAATCTACAATCGAAAAAGTGGTTCCGAATTTTTAGTTAATAGTGCAGGTACAAACAAAGAACCAATTTTTAACGCCACTACGTTACTATCGCATGACGTTCTCTATAAGCAATCCTCCTTAAGCTTTCCAAACATTTTTAAAATATCATCATTATGCTTTAATATGGTATTAGAGCATCAAGACAGCTTCAATACAAACAAGAAAAAGAAAAAAAAATCGAAATAGATATTTAAGACATATACATATTCCAGAACACGGTATTAAAGTATAAAGGCGTAGCAGGCCTAAGTTGATGTCATTTTATAACACTCTCGATCAGAGTAAGTGGCAGATTGCTTCCACACGCGGCGCAAGTCGAACCATAGCTGGTGTTACCCAGAATGATCTTGTATGAATTCGCTGTCGTACACAGCAACATCTAACGAGCTAGTTCGTTGATTAGATTTGTAATTAGTTACAAATAGCTTACTCGTCGCTGGCGGCGTAGAACTAAGGGGAAGTCAAGAAAACGAGAATATTCGCAAGCCTTATGAAGACGAGGGAAACAAGATAGTCTCTGAGAGAGACATCGGAACTAAAGAGCCGAAGGTAATACGTAGAACCAACGCTGGGTGAGCTCTACCAATACAAAGGATAGATCCGGGAACAAATTGTACAGATGTTTGTGCGTGCACGCTGATGCACACTGTTAATTCGGTTAATAGTATAGGAGTAATACTGCTGTCATGCGTTGCGCATCAGTTGATGCATTTCCTCGCTGATTCATAGAATGATATGATTTCGACGATGTGATAAGATGTGTTTGGAATATGAAATTCAGAAATGATATTTTGCTGAGCGCGTTACGACGAGAAAATATGATATGCTGGGCCCTTTATTACTTATTCTTACATTATTATGAAGTATATTGTACGATTGCAATAAATACATAATAATGAGACGCAGTAAATTTTAGGGTGTTGCGGACGATATAGTGATGGTGTGGTGAAACCATAATACCATTCTTCTTTGTTGATTATGCTTCCTATTCTCATATAATAGATGACGTATCAGTTTGAATATATCTATATATTGTTTAGAAATATTAACTCAATAATATTAACTTAGTTTCTTTTTAAGAAATAAAAATTTGTTTTCAAAGCCGAATGACGCCACTGTAGCGGTATTTAAAACTTGTCTTCGAGTTCAAATACTAAATAATATTTACTGATTCGACTATTTAGTAGTGGTACTAGAAAAATATGTCGATCACAAAGAGCTAATATAGTAACAGATCAACTAGAAATGGATATTAGGAGTGAAAAGATGTTTATGAAAAAGTTATTGTTTGCGATTTAGAATCACAAAGGAATTCACGTAGCATAAATACATATTGCGATCTATATTACGTATACGTTTACGACCCTTACGTTATCCTGGATGGAGTGTACTTCTCCGTCGCGTAAAAGATAATCAATTCACAAAGAGTATCGGTGAATTTCCGCATGAAATTCGATGTTTTGAACAAGCAACCTTCAGAGCCTCGAAAGCTTCGACAATGGGATTCCCTTCGGTGCTGGTTTACCGAAGGGAAACGCAACTAATTTCCTGGTAAGCGAAGTGAAACTGATCGAAAACGACGTTCAACGAACGGGTAAATAACGGAATTGAACGGAGGTGATCGAATTTATTCCTCTTTCCGCGGCAGAGAAAAGAAGAGAAATTGGAAAGCGTTCAACGACTCGATTCTTCGATGCTCGCGATCGACATTTTACGGTTAAAAAAATGTCACCTGCGTTTTTCGTGGTGCAATTTGATTCCTCGTCCCATCATGCTCAACGATACGAGATATCGTGAAATAAAAGTGAAATACGTAGAGTACTCCTACATAGACGAACGCTAAAAATACAACCTTAAAAAAATGTCCATAAAAGAGTGCTTGAAAGCCTTCTCTGAAAATATAATTATTCTTTCAAACATAATACTTGTTCAGATATCTTTTTGAAAAAACATTTCACTTCATTTTATTAATAAAATGAATCCTAAGCATTTATTTTATATCATCGGGTCCATTATATTGCATTATAATTCCATTTTAATAAAGATAGATCATATCTATAGAGCTTAATTTGAATTTCAACTTCAATTTCAACATTTCAGGAGGATTAGTAAATACAAATTACGTGTAATACTATCATACTATTTTATCGGAGTAGTAAATTGCAGCACTGAACAATTGACATTCGCTTAAGTAGCTATTAAAAGTCACGAGAAAAGTGCTTCAACTCCACCAAATAATTACTTAAACAAGTAATCAAAGAACGATAAAAAAAGACTAACGCGTTTAGAAAATCTGGAAGCCTAGCTTTGACGCGCTTCTTTCTTTGCGATATAGAACGTGATAATTCTCAAGCAAAGCGATTAGTCGTTTTAACAAAAAATTAACGAAAATTAGCAGAGAGATCGCGAAAAAGTCTGTTTGTCGATCGAAGGGACATGCTGCGATTGTCGTAACATCGATTCTGCTCACGTTTATCGGATTATGTGGTCCGGATGGCAGACAGGACGAAAAGGCAGCTACACACATTGTACATGAATTCACTTCGCCGATTCTGCGAACACGTTTTACAACACCGGTTATTTAATTACTAAAACGCAGTCGCTTCGTTAGCGTGGCAACTCTCTCCGGACGCGCAAAAATCTACAATAAAGGCAGCTTCGTTTATTGTCATTCTATTAACCGTTTCACGAAAACTGTCTCGCGATCTAGGGAATATAATAGCCGGTCATTTATACGTTCCCGTCGACAACGTCGTTCCGTGTCCTCTCTTCCAGTATGTCACTTTAATCTAAAAAGCGATCCCATAATATTTCCACCTTGTGCACTGCGTTAATTCTATGCTTTCGCTATTCATCCACTCGTCATGAAACCATGTTTTCTTGGTTTATTTCGCGTGTCAACGAAATACGAACGAAAAACGAATAAACATCTATCTACGAATGGGATAATTTCGTGACAAGATAATCGCCGCTATAGCGGAAGAATCATGTTGCATTTGCAACCGCTAAACAAAATTGAGCTCTTAAATTGAAGATAGTAAATAGACTGGGGATGTTTGTGCATTTATGGGCAATTTAAAGATGCTAGAATAATAATTATAATAAATATTTAGTGAAACAAATTTTTAGATTCCATTCCTTCAATCGTATTTCTAAAAGTATGAATTTTTATAAGTATCCGTAGTACAACTATGTATTAATATTTCATTCACAAAAGCTCGTTTATATTGCGCAGTTAAGATGTCGATATAATCAGGAGTATGTAACATAATGGAATTATCTTGTCAAAGCGATAGCGATAGGTAACGTATTCAATTTTTATTTTTATTTACCATTAATAATATTATTTATGGAAAGCTTCCGTGTACAAAATTTATTATTACAACGTATACCTAATATTTGGAATGTTTCTTATTTTCGAGTCTACCGAAACGAACCGGACCGGATAAGAGAGAGTTGATGTTCGTTATGAAAATTTCTCGCACTAAACTGTGAATTGTTTTTAAAAGATAATAAAATTAATAAAAAGTATTAATAAAAAAGATACGGGCGGGAAATGAACTTAAACGATGTTTGCGCTCGCGAAATATTTCGAAGGGAAAGGGAAATACGAGATGCCTTTAATTCTCAGCGTAGGAATAATTTCGCTTGGCTGGTGGACGTTAATATTTGTCTCTCGTCGCTTCGCTACCTCTTCACGGAAGGGTGGGACTACAGTCTCTTCGTTGACATTTTTCTCCGGGGATAGAGAAGGAAAATGGTGCATACAATTCGTCCACGGCTGTATGAAGAGCGATAACACGTTACTAATTCATTTTTAATCCTTGGCACTTTGTGCGGACCGTTTACTCCGCGCCATAGTGTTACGAACAAAGACCAGCTACGTTTTATACCTTACGCAGTTCTACCAAGCTTCCCCCTTATTTTAGGTCTTTCTTTCTTGAGATAGTATTTCGTTGGAATTACGTTCAACCGTGTTCAAAATTTATCTTGAAAATTATTCAAAATTATTTTGATAAAACTTTAATTAATTCTAATTTGCGAATATCCAGAAAGGAACTAAGTTATTCTACTAATATCGTAGACTCAAAAATCCCACGAATATTATCACCTTTTGGGACTGAGCAGCTTTGCTGAATGATTCTTTCAGGCATAATTTCAAATTACTTGATGTAGATTATCCTAAATAAATACATTATAATTATCGCTTGTAATAAACCTTCTTGTTACCTAACGATGGACAGATTTACGCATCTAAAACTCGTAAAAATTGAGAAAACTGTATGCTTTACTATGCTTGTCAATCATATTTGCTAAACTATTTTTGTTTGCAGCAAACGAATAAAGGAAATATTAATAGTCATAGTTCGCAATCCGCGATTTGTAGCTGGCTGAACAACGATATCATCCCCGCTGCGGTTATAGCATAATGTTAATCATAACTCTGAAACATCAGATCTTGTTGAAAAATGTATCACGTCGCGTCCTGGCGATATCCGGTTTCACAAATAAAAATTACATTGCGTGGAACTTTTTGTCCCGTTGTAACACCATCAGAGTTAATTTCACGTAAAGTGCACAATTGCTATACTAGTATGAATTAATGCTATTAGCGAAGTAATACAAGTTAGCTGGAAACAAACGATATTCTATTTAATCGAACACGGAAGAAAAACTTTCTATTCTGTGCGATTCCCACTTACGCAAATTACTCTTGCGAGAATCACATTCGAAATGATTACTATCAGAAAATCACAACCCAAACCTCCTTCCCACAACAGAATCCGCGACGTCGACGACAAACAGAGGAGCATACGTATTAGCTCTCAAAGATAGTGGCACTCACTTGGAGAATGCACAGACGGTAATTCATTCAAAGGAGCCGAATATCAGCGGGCATTAGCTGTTCGATCGTGAATATGCACCATCTACGTGCTGGCAATTTAGCCAGACTGCTGATAGGCAGACCTGTGGAAGATGAGGTCGCGGTAGTCATCTTCTATCCACTTTCTGAGCGGCACGTCGGTTCGTGCGACTTGTCGGAAACCATTGTAAAGGGAATCTGATCGCGTTGGATACGCTTGTTCTCGCAGAAAATCGTTTCGTGGTACGCGACACGATTGTCCCTGTGCATTGTGCAAATGGATTCGTGCACGCTGGCAAATAAAACTATCCATCGATTCGTCCTTCTAATCGATGGATCTTTTACTGAGGCGGAAATTTCGTTTGAAATCGTAGGGACAAAGGCCGAGGGAAATCCTGTTTTTGCGTCGATACTCCCTTGTTATATTAGCGAGAGAATAATAATTTATATTCAGTGTTTTTAGAAAAATTGTAAATATTTGTGAACGATTGCTTTTTAACATTAGAATTACATAATTCTGTTTCAAATGATATACAAATAAATAAATGAACGTGAAGGCTCCACAGGACGAAATAATTAACTCCACTTACTACATTTTTTACTAGAGTTTTTGAAATTTTAGTGCCAAAGCACTTAATTGATATTTATTTTATACAATTTCATCAACTCTCTCTGCTTTTCGTTTTGGTAAATAATCAGCTCATATTATTATATATTATCATATATTTCGCACGTGTTTAACGTTCACTTTATTAGAAGTAACATACATGAAACCCAATCTGTCGAACGTTGTGATCTTTATTTTGATAAAACAAAATAGATTATACGTAATTCGATAAAATAATATAAAACGGAAAATGTTGTGCATCCATTATTTCCTTATAAAACGAAAGAAACTTTTCGGACGACCTAATATCTTTCGTAAACGTAAAGACAAAGGATTTGGAATCTTTCGTTTTCTAGTTCTGGTGTTAAATTTCGAACACGTGATTGGTAAATAAGTTATTTCCTCCAGTTTCGTACAATTTTTAACGATCGTTTATCGCGTTACGGGCTATCCTCAAACGCGAAATATCCGGTGAAAGGTGTCGCACAGTGCGTACCCGAACCACCGATCCCGCATCTTGACATCAATTACCGGTGCACAGTGCGTATCTATGTTTGTTAATGTGCTTTACGTGTACGTTACACTTGTAGCCGACTATTAATTATAACTGTCATTGTCAAAATCCAATTCGCATATTGTAGCGGCGGTATGATACACGGAACAGACCCTAGTCGGTCGGAATTGCAGTTTCTATGCGACACTAACGAGCCGCATTAGGCCGTGCTCCGAAAGTGATCGATCACGAAGTGATGCACCGAAATGAGAAGAGAGTGGCGCGCGCGTTGCATTGCAAATCGCAATCAGCAGCATCGGTACCGTTAAAGTGAAAAGAGAAATAGGGAAGAAGAAGAGAGAGACACGTACATAGAGGGATAGATAGAGAGGCACGAATGCATCTACGTTTTGGCCCGCGTAGCATGGGAAGAAACGAAGTCGAGTAATTCCACTAATGTTCCTGTTAGAATCGCATCTACGGCTGGCCACGACCCAGATGCGTTTCTGGTATTCTCTTAAACGCAATAATGCATTTCCTGACCGAACTGATGCGGTCGGATCCTTGCATCTCTCATAATGCTGCCATTGTCGAACGAAGAAAGGAAATGCAGCCTGTCGAAATAGACGTGAATTAACGATTCTGTCCCGTTCCTCTCTCCCATGTCCGCCGTAAATTTTCCATCTCCTGGTCATTATTACCGTGGATCATTACCGAGTCGAAGCTACCGTTCAGCCGCTGAAAGCGATTTCGTCGTCGTCGGGTTTGAGACTGAGAATACGTCGTAAAATGAAAATATGTGTAATCGCGTTACGACTTACCTAACCTAACCATTGGTTACTTCTTATAATGCAAATTTTGAAGGTTTTAAAAGTAAAAGAAATCTTAATGAGATTTCTTTTGCCTATTAATATAATAATTGGGCCGAGATTAGTTCTAATTGTTTCCATGGAACGTAATACATTATTTCGATCGCTGAGCGACATTCGCTTCTTCATGCTGTTCGTCGATATTTATCGGGCAAATAAATAAGGATCGTCGGGAAAAATTGACGAAAGAAGTTCCGAAGGTTCCCTCGAACGAATGTCAAAGCGATGGAAACAAACTATTCTTGTTGTTACTATGTTACCATGCGAAACTGTAATCCTTTCAAAAGGTTGTTTCCGTTGTTTTCCTTCGGCGGTGAACAAAGAACATACTCGCGATTATGTATGGTCCCGTGCCGCTTGGAAAACATGCGAGTAGAAGCTGAAGGATCACTTCTGTAAATTGCGACTCTTCAAACAACAAGCAACCGAGGAAAACAACCATTATCGTTGAAATATTCCATTGGAGTTGAAGCAATTGGCTAGGAACAAAGAATATTAAAAATTCATTATGGTTCATTCGGTACTTTTCGAGTCATTATTTTAAATTACTATTTCATTGGTAATTCCAGAATCTGATAATATAAACTATTACAAATTTTCATCATTCTATCTCCACTCTTTGATACTAAGAATCTCTATTTAGGTTCATAATTAGTGTTCATATAAGTATAGGTATGCAGCAGTTACTACTCTATGCAAGTATACTATAGTTATACAGTACTGTTGGCATGTGGATTACGATTAATTTGATGTGCCAGCAAAACGTACATAAGTACAGGCAATTAGTGGGATTTCGCTGTAGAACTTTAACGCGGCGTTTTGTTCCTTTCCTCTCCAAGCGGTTTCTCAACCTCTAAATTTCCCGCAGTTTCCGGCTTAATTTATATCGCTCGTTAACCGTATACCCGTATGTGGAGAAAAATGCACGGCGAATACGTGACTGTAAAACAAAACGAACAAGAACAGGCGTATAACACGACAAAGAAAACAGATTTGTTTGGAAGGAAAGACAGGAGGTAGCAAAAGGAGAAATAAACGCAAGGAAGCTAAGGCAGCCGGAAGAAAATTTCATAATAAAGCGACTTTACCTCGAGTACGTTGCTGTTTCAGATTAAAATTTCTTGTTGCGTGTACCGGTTCTTCTCTTTCGAGTTTAATGAGATCCGGGATAACATTATTCTGTCGGTACGCCAGCTGTTGCTTGCAAATTAAGCTTCAAGCAATTTCATATTTTCGAACGAGAACCTTTGTCTTCATTTTATTTTATTTCTTTTTCGAATTTTGTTTTTAATTATCGTTATTATCCAAGAGTATTGGTAGACTATTCGGTCTCGTCTCTAGGTGAGGTAATTAACCGAAGCTTTAATTTGTTCGCAGTAAACGAATAATAATAATAATTATGCAGTATAAATGTCGATTTGCTTCCGAAAAAATAAATCTACACTATAAAAACGGTAAGGATTTTTCAAATTATAACAACCGTTAAAATTAAAAGAAAGATTGGATAAGATAATCCCACAAAACATGATGTTTTTTCAATGCATTACAAGTGTTTAAGTAGTCGCAACAATTCCCTAATTCGTTTCGCCTGGACATTTCCAGTTTTCGAAGGAAAGCCGTTATATAAATATAGAGACCAACGTGTGCACCCGGTCTGGCGCTGATAAAGATAAACAGATGATTAAAAAAGAAGATGCATTTTGCGAGGGTCGGTTCAAATCGTTGCAAATATATCTTACGCGGAAAGATGAGAGATATTCGCGTTAATGTGCGCATGGAAAGCTTCTTCTTTCTCTCTTTCTCTGTCTGTTATTTCCGTTTTTTTTAACTTCTCTCCGGTGCACGAAGTGGTTTCCTTTCGTAGCCGGTGTAAATTAACATCGGACCTGCTTTTGGCGTCCACTATTCCTCGTTTCCTTTTTTTTTCCCTCTGCCATTCCTCCCGTAGGCGAATCAGGATAACGAGGTTTCCACCTGTGAACCCCGTTTTCATTCGCTAAGTACTCCGCGCCAGCTCGTTATCGAATGATACCGAATAATAAATAATTAAAAACAGATGGTATGCTGAGCTATGCGTTCGTTATCGCTTGAAATTGCGGACTTTTCAAAAGACCGGGCCGTAATTCGCGCGTAACAATCGAATCGTGCCTGCGCCGCGACTCGATAATTGATTTTCGAATATTCCAGACTTGTGCGAATAAACGACTCGTTAGTTAATCAATTTTCGGTATTAATACGCGAGACTCGGTTATAATTCCACCTAATCTAATTTTACGTGATAGCGGTACGTCGAAATGTACGACCGCTTTATTTTGCCAAATTAGCCATATTTTAATGTCACGTTGATTAATACCAATCGAAATTTCGAGTAACTCGTCATTACTCTTCCATATGCTGAAATTGAGAATTTAATAACATCTAGTTTTCCACGATTTTAATACACTCCACTGTAATTCTTCGCTAATGTAGCAGCTTTTTTGTTATGTTTATCAAAACTTTTCGGTCGAAGTTTCCTAGGATACCGTTGATTAAACACCTTAGCTTCTTGTTCCAATTTTACTGCCGAAAGTTTACAGCGTTTCTTCATTGGGTTTCCACGCTGATGCATGGTTTCAATGATGAATTTTGTTGAAAGGAACTCGCAAAGTAACCTAGACGTCGGAAATCGATATTTCGGATCAAATTTTATGAATCCCTAAAACGTAAAATTAAATATACATTCTTACTTGACGACACGATTAATGAGACCTTCGACTTTTTCTCGATATCCAGTTGGCAAGGATAAAAGCAATTCCTTTTTTCTCTCAGCGCACCACAAATATCCTAACTCACGGAACTTCCAGCCTCGATCCTCCGCCCTTCCTCTTTCCCTTTTTCTTTTATTCGTCTCTTGCCCATAGTCTCGCGAGAAAAGTCAGCTCTCACAGGCAGATAATAAACTGGAAACAATACGACAAGCGACGTTCCTGCGCGACACGAACATGCTTTCAGCTTTAAAACGCGATACCACCGAGTCGCCACTCGCCCTGCCGCGAAGAATACTATTTCATAACTGGGTCAAGTAAGTAGATGGACCATGGATGCATGCTGGATACCGGATAAAAGGGTGCGTTCGAGAAAAGGGACGATTCGAGTAGAACGGCTTCCCAGTTTCTTTTTACTTTCTTTAAAATCATTGAAAAGGAAATTACAGTTCGACTGATGGTTAACATCTACTACTCTCCAGTGGAGATTCGTTATAAACCGTAAGTTCCAATGTTCGATCGGATTAAAAAGTTTACTACGTATATTATTACGTTAAAAGTTGTTCTCTGAAGCAGACAGAAAGTTACATTCGAAATGTCGTATAATTCTCTCGAATGAGACAATTATCTCCCTGCCAAGCCAATTATTTCCAGATGTACAGCGAATTAACTTCTCCTAATTGATATTTGACGAACATTTGCCGCAAATTACGTATATTTCTGTCATGAACAAGGACGCGGCCGCTTCTGCCGAACTTTGCTTGGTTGATCTTTAATGCGAATTCATCTCGGTGATACGACGCTATTCACACGTTAGCGTCGGAAACGGAGGTAAGAGAATGGTTACCTATGAAACAGATGCTCCCCTGTTGCCAAAGAAACAATAGAGATGCTTGACAAAGACGGCAACGAACGCGACAACTCATAGCGTCACGATGTAGCGGTGTCCAACAGATGAGGAACACCGATAAAATACGATTCGTTGGGGAACACTTTGACGTGTAACGCTTTTATAGCGCGTCAATAATACCTGAAAACCAACCTAACTCATTTGTCTTTGTTCGATAGAAACAATGGGAATTCCTAACGTCATCAGGAATGAATTTATTGAAGTCTGAAAAAATCACTTTTGTTTTAAAATGTTATTTAGAAATATCGTAAATTGAAGTGATTTTTAGATTTTTTGAATTCCTGATTAAATGAAATGATAATATATAAATATAATGAAATAATAATAATATCTTAACTATCGAACAATCGCTTCGAATGGAACAAATTCAGAAGAAGAAACTTAAATTCCGATAGCCATTTCTTTTAATGTATGTAGTAGAGTAACGCGATAGAATGGACAATGGGCATAATACGTATATGCGAAGGAAAAAAAGGCAAGGGGAGAAAGAAGTACACGCGAATTTTTGCGTAACGTTATTAATAATTGAGTTTGGAACTCCTATTTTCAGCGAAATTGAACCGACGCGACGCAAGCGTTTCCGTGGAGGAAAGCCACTCTGCGAGCGACTTTTTTTATAGGCAAATAAAAGTTCTGTCTTTCTTTGTTCCTCCACGCCATCCATGTAAACGACCTACTTTGATTTTGGTTACTCGTAGCACACACGGGACGGGAGCCCCGCTGCGCTGCGCCTCGTAAATTCGAAAACTTCTTCGGAGTATCTGGCCTGGTAACGTTCTTCGATTCTTTAACAATATGACCCTGGCATATTGCAAAAGTAGCGGTGAACTTCTTAAAGTGTTCCCCGGGAAATCATAATCGTTCTTCCGAACTACGGCATTAGATTAGGATAAAACATTATGGGCGACGGACAGATTATCAACGTTATTTTTCACAGAGGTCAGAAACAGCAAGAGATCGTGGCAAATATTTAACGTATAAAAACTTTAATGACATTAAAACAAGTGCAAGTTATGCTCGTCCATTATTTCATTCTATATCCGTTTAATCTTAATTTCATAGGCAGCAAAGAAACAGCGTCCATAGAAAAACAGCATGCCTGATACAAATTAAATAAAGCTTGCGAGATAGATATTTTTCCCGGTCTGTTCGATCAAAACAAATTTTTATATAATTTCATACACAACCTCAAAGAAGTATTCGAATACTTGTGAACGCCTTTTATAAATATAATGTGTGTTATAAATATTTTAAAATTTTATTGGCGATGTAATGGGACCTGACTATCAGGATTATATGATATACATAACATATATACCTAAAGGTTTACGATGATAAGTATTCAAATACTTACGTGAACTACTGTCGGTATGTACGTACAACATGCACGATATTTAAAATTCTCCAAAAAACATTCATGAACATTAAAAAAAGAGAGAAGAAGAAGAAAAGAATTTACAAGAAATTCATTCGAAACTACGTAGATGCTATCGTTGGAAGCAGACATCGAGAGACGAACGAATACTACCTTCTTTCGCTTGCACGAATCCGTGCACCTCGCAGTAACTTCCGGCGGAACCGACGGCGCCAGGCGTGTCCAAAGTGAACAGTGTATTTGCCGACGAGCTGACCGCATCGTCGGGGGTCTGCAGTAGACTGGTAGTCTGCGATAGTGTGCGTTGCTGGTGATGGGAATGATGATGAAGATGATGGTGTTGCTGTTGCTGCTGCAGCTGTTGTTGTTGTTGTTGCTGTTGCTGGGCCGCCAGGATCTCTTCGTGCCGACATTTCGAGCAACGACGCATCTCCGAGCGGACACGCAACAGCCAGACCATGCCGAACAGTGCCATAGCAATCTCAAGTCCCGGTGACCTCGATGGGTGCTTCATGCTCGCTGAGTCAAGGTCATCGAGGCTCCAGTAGCCAACGCGATGCATAGCACTGAAATCTTTGCGAACGATGTCTCCTTTTCTTTCCTAACCCCGATTACACAGCCTGATCGCTGGAATGATTGTTGCTTTTCTAGATACGTAACGTGGTTTTTACCCTGTTTAGACTTTTAATTGTCTTTTCATTTCTTTTTTTTCTTTTTTTCTAAGTAAATTCGGATTTTTATTTGGAAGTTCGTTTTAAAGACACGCAAGGTTGTTTTTTAAAGTAATAGTTGTTCAAAGAATTTAATTAAGTTTTGAAAATTTTAGCTAGGCAGTTTGATTTTCTTTTTAGCTATTTTGTTCCCTCGATTATACTTTGTGGATTTATGTTTAATAAAGATTTTGTTTGTATATGTTCTCCAATTTGAAATATTTTTTACATCATTGACATCACGCTTTTCACGTCATTTCTTGCGAGTTTAAATAGCAATATTATCAGAATTTATGTTTCTTACTTCGTTCCTTTTCGAAAGGAACCTTCTCGCTGGTTCCTTCTTCAGGCATGAATTCCTCCACCTGTACAACCAATCGTTCGATTCCAATTTTTAGTTCGTCACAGTCGCGCTCGCATCGATATTTGTCTCGCCGTTAATGGAACCTACCCGCCGTAAATTCTTCGTCGATCTAAGTCCATTCTTCTTTGGATTACTCAAGTATCGAGGTAATCCTACTTCACCTCCATTTCAGCAAGCTGGCTGATGTGCTTCATCGATTCGATTCCTAACCGGTCGCTTCAGCAAGTGCGAGCACGCTCATTCCACGAATTCGTTTAAATCGGAGATCCCGTGTGCCGAATCCTTCGGCAGCTTTCCACATCTTTCACTGACAACGGGAACCCGTGACATTCGTCAGGATTAGGATTTTGGCAGCAATTGCGGATTACAAACTACCAAGGAACGCGCCGTTGCTGCAGTTGCGCTTTACGCCGATAGGACGAACAAAAAATAATTCATAGAATTTTTCAGACACTCGTTTCCATACACTGATTCAACATTCTCGAGGCTACATGACAAAATGGAAGGCACGATTGTTGGGAACGTGACGATCGACGACTTTAGGAATATCTAGATTTCTTCAGAATGTTTCTCCTCGTATGTTTTAATTTCGCACGATCGCACCGCATTCGTTAACGTTCCAACGACGCAACAAAAAAATTGTTAGGCCAGTCCAGGGCGATGTATCCGCGTGATACGTCGTGAATAACATTAATGACCAATGAAACCTCGATCGCAGTCAGTGAAAATGCACGGGCAACTTCGTCGTTCCCTGGTAAATGATTACGGCTAATGAAGCCAGCTTATGGACACACTGCTAGTTACTGTTGGTCCCGATGAACGATGCACTTAGAAAAGTAAAAAAGATTCGTTCGTGATCCGTGCTGGCTATGGAACACTCTCGTGAAAGTTTTTAGCAAGCAAACCGAGAGAGGTATCGTCGTTGCTCCGTTCACCAACTTTCCCATTTGCCCTATCGCTGCGGAGCAAGTTGCAACGAGCTGGGCTGGCCAACACCGTTCGTGTCTCCCAGCCGTTTCAACTTCTGCGTCTGTTTTCTCGCCGCGATTCTCTGTGGCCCATCGAGCTGCGCGAGGCTGACGTATTTCCGAATGCAGCCCCCTGGAACGAGGACCCGTTCCCATTGAGGCGGCACTTCCGGCCAGCGTGTTCGTTTCACTTGCCACGCACAACTGAATCGGCTCCTTTATTCGGGGACACAGAGTTGGATCTTGATCCTCGATGATAACGCGGTTTCACTGAACGCTGCAAACCGTTTCCAAGAAGCTTTAGCTCCACGTCGAAGTTACTGGACGGGAAGGTTCGATAAGTGTCCGGGATTTCTTTTATCCGAACAACCAGACCTTGTCGATCCCACGTTTTTTCTTCTTTCTTACATTGAATTCTATTACGGGGCTTCAGAACCGTCCCTTTCTTACACTGGCCTGCAAAAGTTACACGAACGATGCCACCAAGCCTGGACGAGATTCTACTGGCAAAAGGAAACACACTCGAACAGGATCGACGTCTTTCCTTTCCCCCTTTTTTTGTAGTTATCTTTGCCTTCCCTATTTTTTTCTTTCTTTTTATTTTCTATCGAGTTTCTGATACTGCAACGAGGAGGATCCTTCAGACGACGCGGTTGCCGTGTCTAATAGCCCCGCGTTTGATACAGCGAAATGAGATCTCCGAGTTCGAGGAAAATGTAAGTTCGATTTGTTTCGTTAAAAGGAGAATATTCCGGTATCTCTGGTTCTATTCCAGCCACGATACACCGATTGATTTTATTGCTCGTGTTTCATTGCTTCTATCGGAAAGTATACACTGGACCGCAAAAGTATTTAGACAGTTACCATAGAAAACATTTATGTCTATATTTTATGTATTATATAAAATATTTTGAAAATTCAGTAATACCGTAATGAGGTACGACTGTCGTGATTATATTGGATAAATTTGAAATCAATACAAAAATGTATCAATGAAGAAATTACGAGATATTTAACGCAAAAGTACATTTAGCAGAACATTAATATACAGCATGAAGGGCTATCTTATGCTCATAGTAAGTATGGTTCTAGTAATAAATACGGTTTTATCAATTTCATAACTGTGCTAATGTTTCGTATAATACACATAATACATTCATAAAAGGTGTCTATAAGCGTTTAAAAACTTCTATGAGCATTTCGACATGGAGCTAGTATTTTATATTAAAATACGAAGCATATGTGATGACAAATTTCAGAAATTTATAACGATTAACTGTCGACAATGATTGTTTCACGATGCTTTCATTCGATCCTGTCGTATAATTTAACCATCTCCGTCGATGCAGCGCTATAGATTTTACACATACATTTTGTTTCTCTGCAAGTCACGAAAGTCTCGCTGAGAAACTTCCGAAGCTATTCAATTGATTCATTTCAATTCATTAAGGTTCTGTGACGGCATGTCCTTGTTGAACGTGAAACAACAAAGTTTGATCGAAAGTAAATTACTCGACGCGTTTTGCAACGCGAAGAACAAACGCGACCGAACTCGCGTTTTAGAATATGAAACAGAGCTGGAGAGGAATTTTATGGATTGACTGGAGCGTCGAGAAACCTTGGAAAGCAGAAGAGACGGAGTTGTAAATTATGACGGGAGTCTCGACGAACGGCGCAGTGGAAAACACTTGTATGTTCTTCGAGTACTGACTGCTGGCACTCCTCGTCACCGCGACGAGCAAGATGCTCGTATCTGTCACGTACAAGTAACAATTAAAACTTGAATCTTTGGCTCGAGAGGTTGCTTGTTAACGTTTTTGAATGGCAAGTCAAGTTGCCGATAAATTTTTGCGTATTGGGCTTTTTAATGATACGAATGAAGCAGAAAGAGATTGCAGTTTTTTCTGGAATGTGAACGATGGTTTTAACAAGCTCGCTTCGAGTATAATATCTGATCTTGAAGTTAAAACTCGAATTAGGTACTAGTATTGGATGGTATTCTAAACTTGAAATTCAATATCATTCTAACCTTTAGTACTCTCAGAATGTTTTGATACGAGTGATGTTTTTTGGAACAAGAAATTATATATCGGAGAGGAGAAGATTTATTTAAATAGATCAACATTTTTCTCTCTTCTATTTTTGACAAAAACAAAGCAAAATGACAATTTATATAGAGGAATGTTAACACGAACTCTATTTTCCCCTATACAAGAGAGAGAATAATAGTTTTCTGATATGAAATAAATCGTATTGGATGATATAGCGATCTTGATAGATATTTCAAACTATAGAAACAAATCCTTTCAATTTTCTTCTCATCGAATAAATCACGGACGATCATAAAAACTGGTACAAGTTCGTCCAAAGAAATAATTAATCAAGGATGGAGAAAAATACGCCGGAATAGGTGTCGATATAATGGCTAGTTAATACTCGATGAAGGCATATCCTTTGCGACCGTTCAATTGACGTTCCGTGGCTCTTTGTCTGCTCGCAGCCGCCATCAAATGCATCGTACGCGGATAAATAAACCGCGAACGAACGCGATTATAACGGGGTAGAAATAATGCAGTTGCCTGCACCCGTCACGCCGATGCAGTAAATCACTGAGCGATGGCGAGTACGAAATAATGCATCGGGGACGTGAATGGACGTTAGAGGTCGGGGAATCATCCAGACAAACTGCCATTGCGATGAACAATACGATTGAAACGCTCTCTGATACGCGACCGCTGGCCACTGATACTCCTAGTGCTCGCCTATCATCGCCACTTCTCCTCGCAATAATACGTTTCACATCTGATTTATATTTAAGTGTATAGTGATAGCAATTAAAAAGTATTCAGATGAATATTCTACAGGGACCAGTACAGATGGTTATGACATAGCTCATGAGAGAAAGTTAACTGATTAAGAATATAACTTACTGTTAGATATATAGAGATAGATAGAGAAGAGTGGGAGGAAGAATGTAATTCATTATTTGTTTAAATGTAGAATATTGTGAAGTTCGGTGAGTCAACAAGTTTAATTTTAATATAAATCGAGTCATCGTCCATTACTTCCATCACTTCTTATAACTACTTCCATTTAGAGACAATCAACAGAAATACTTTTAATTTTTCTGTGGAGAAGTTTTTACAGACGATAGGTGAATTAAGTAGAACGTAGAGAGAATACTCTATGAAGGACTGAAAATCATAGCGATGTGTATCGTAGTGTGTACTATGATTTTTAACTGTGTAGTATATAGGTACTATTACTATGTATACTTTGTATATAGTTTCGCTTCATTCTACAACTATACAGAGAGATAAAATTAAATATGTCGCGTTTAAAAATTATAAAAATATCATTACCATTACAGCATTGAAATTCCTGTTTCCGCGGAACTGGTTTTATTCAGACAAGTTAAAAATTCTCCTCCTACCTCTGTAAATTATAATGATCCTCGAAGCAACAAGACCGTCTGTGTTTCTTAATCGGTACGGAACGAAGTTACGTGTAGTGTTTGTACGAAGTTCATGGGTGAAATTAGCGGAAAACCAGGCTGAGACTGAGACGGAACGAGCGCGTTGCATTCAGCGCAATTAAACGCGACGCGGGGTCCGTTCCGCTGCCGAGTTGTTTCGCGCAATTGTACGCAGAGCGACCCGGCGCGGCGTGCACACGTAGGTTACATGGCCGGAATTTATTTTGATTCTGCGCGGCGCAAAGTATCCGAGACTTCGTCCACGATGCATGAAAATTTATGATATTCTCGTTCGTTTGTTCGTCCGGCCGTTCGCGCGAGAAATTTATTCGACGCACGTTATTTAAAAACGCGGCTCAACGGCACGGAACGGCACGACTCTCGTGTGTGGCGGTCGTAAAAAAAAAAGGATATTAAAATATTATCGCGGATTCCCGTCCGTGTCATCGTATATTTCGTCGGGAGAAGGCGCGTGGAAGAGCTACAGCGATCCAGAGGAAAAATATGAAAATCCGTGATAAATCGATGCGCGCGGAAAAACGCATTGTTTTCTATGTGATTAACGAAAAACATTTCTCCGTTCATTGGAATTGGAATCAGTCGGTATCTGAGATTACTTCATATTTGTATATGAAAGTTCATAAATACATAAGAATTCGACGTAGGCTTTACTTTATTGATTTCTTGTACTGCTTGTATCTATGAAATTTATTTTTATATGTTTGGATTATTGTATAGATAAAAATGTCCAACTTCTATAATCATCTATACGTATAATCACATGAGAATACTTTTTATGTACGAATACCGAATATCAAATATCGAATATCGAATATCGAATATCGAATATCGAATATCCTACCTCTACTTTAACACAGAATCATAAAAGGGATGCACTCCTATGAAAATTCATCGCTTATTTTGAATAAGCAACTTTTATAACAACGAGTATGTTATTTTGGGACACGAATTCACTGTTCGCACCATGTTGGAACGACACGGAATTTTCGGCAGCGAAAATTTTCCCTGATGCGACCAATGGAAATGTTAAACGAGATCGACGATTTTCGGAGGTGAACTGTGGTAACGCGGCTGCATTACAACCCTGGCAATTTTTTCGTGGCTCTCGATCCCATGACACCGTTGAATATTCGCAAGCGCCGAAACCGACACGAGTCGTTTTTGTTAAAAAGCAGCCGACACCAGCGCGCCGTGTGCAAAACCACTAATAACGATGCTCTGTCTGCGATTTTTATTTATTTTAGCCAGCGGCGCATCGATCGACAGAAATTAATGTGTCGACACTATATCGTCACGTACCACCAAAAAACAGCATCGTTGGCCTGATTCACGGCTGACGACCGCGTCGAACCTACGGAACTGTTTTCCAGCATGCTGGTTACGATACCATACATTGTCATTTCGTGAGTTTTCGTCCTTTTGTTCAACAAATTCAAATAATAAAATTTGTTCCCTATTTTTATTTCTCTTTCCTCAAAGGTGTAACTGCTAATTTTAATTTATTAACTGGGAAAAACGAGATTCACATTTGCCAATCCAACTATTATTTATCTTTATCAACTTTTAATTCCACAATCATGAAACTTTCCGATTAAGAAAAGACCCCGCTAACATGTTAACTAGCTGAACAGGGCTTGTTTTAAGTTTAAATGTAATGATATCGCTATACAAATTTTGAAAATTATTTACCAGGCGTCTAACAGTGAGGATAAAAGTGCTTTAAGACTTTCCAAAACTTCCACGATCGATGTAATATTCGTAACGGTTACCTAGTCGAGAAACGGTACGTCGTTGTGTATATCCATCAATAATTTAAAAACTTTCAGTCGTAACGGACTTCAACACTCCATTGTGACGAAAGTTTCTTTTATTGCACCAGAAGAGAACTGCTCTTTTGAAAGTACTTTCTTTGAAAAGCAACAAAGGACGTAAATAGGGCGTATGAAGTTTTTTTTGGAGAGGGTTTTATAAGAAGAAATAGCTAACGCTAAAGATGGTGGCTAGTGGTAAAGTTTACAGAGACGCACAAATAGTTGATAGTCTGGTGTTATCTTTCCCTCAATATCACGAATGAGCAGGTTCAGAGGAAATGAAGGGGAGTTTTAAGAGTTAATTAGCAGTTCAAAAACATTATTCACTTGTCTGAAAGAGCTCTCATATTTATCGGAGATTTGAATGCAAAATCTCATGTATGATGGTTAAAGAATATTATAACCAGGCAAACATGATTCTGGTTTTGCATGTGTAGTGAAAGGGATTTTATTCCTGAAAGATCTACGGGAAAATCCAAAATTAATATTCTGTCCTACCATCTCTTGATGTACCAAGAAATCAAAGAATAAGATATATATAATATATGCTTGATAAGAGGACTGGTTCCAGAAGGTTCTTAAAGGTTACCTTATACAAATGGCACGTAAGAGAAGAGCTCGAAGAAGAACATAGAGAACCAGAAACGGAAGTCTAGGATATCGAGGTCCTCAATAAATAATGGCAGAAATTATTGTTATTGTATGAAATGCAATCTCTGCAAGCTAAAGGCTTTTAGAATACAATACCCTATCGCGTAAACGTAGTACATCGACTAAAAAATTCTGGTTCCATTGTATCATCTTACAATGTTCCATTCTATACATATAATCGATCGCCGATCGACCTAATTGACTTCGACGCTCTCAAAATCTATTTCACGATGCCTTCTATCAGATTACGACACAAATTTATAAAGTGAATCGCTGTTCGAACATTATACTACAATCAAGTAAACACAAGGCTGATATCAACATTGTAGAGACACACGAAGCACGTCTCTTGAATTGAATTTCGGCGATAAAACGAAGGATAAAAGAAAAAAAAAAAAAGAATAGGGCGAGAGATCGAAAGAACGGGAGTCGGCTGGCTTCGATTTTCCATGCAAATATTAGCCGTCGTTACGGACCGCTATAGGTTTAATTGGTTTTCCCTACGATCACGGGTTGATCGTCGAATTAATTTCTCCGATTCAGATGGAATTAGCACAGATAAATCCCGTCGAATAACCTCAAATGAATATCGATAGATTTGTTTACTAGATTTCCACGCGCCGCGTTCTCTACCTATGTTAATCAAGAAAGTATCATAATTTCGATCGGTTATCGTTACCGCGCAGATGTCTCCCAATTTCACTATTTTCCGAACGGCAGTTGTACTGCTATGACAGGTCGGGTGGGTACTAGCTATATTATTTACAAGCGTAATCGATAAATTCGTAACGCGAACAGCGTCCAACGATTCTTCAATATTGCGTGGTTTTACTATTACGAATTCAACTGCTATTCTTGGAACTGAGTGACTATGGAAGCAAGGCTTTCAAATGGGATCGTTGCTCGATTTATAGCCTCCATTTGACTTGAAATTAAATTCCCTGAAGATTGCATTAGGATACACCATTATTGATGAACAAGAATTTTTTTTGGAAACCGTAGTGATTTATACAAATTACAGATAATTATTATACATATTTATGGCTATATAAATCAATATATGAGGCGTTTAGAAGCTACTCTGAGATCAACTCTATGATTTGGAAAATACAGAAAAATGATGTTACAAACATTATTTCCTTAATTTGCTCTAGAATTGACTATTATTTACACCATTTCTTTATGATAGGTGAACCTATGGAAGTAAATCATCTGTATCTCGAAAATTGGACATTAATTGTACTATCTGTGCAATGAAACTGATAAGTTTACAAAAAATGAAGTTGATCATCAGTTCAACTTCTGAAAGGCTCGTATCATGTTCAGGCCAAGTAGGTACCTGCTACGTCGCGTTGTATTCCATTCTATCGAATTAAATTTGCGTCAATAAAATAATGAATGCCACCATTAGAAAATTATCGTGAAAAATTTAACGTGTACTGAAAATGAAAATATTCTAGTCTCGGTTTGTTGAAAAAGTACCAACAACCACGAAGTAATCTATCTAGAATTTGAATTATTATGAAATATTCAGAAAGACCCTAAGAATACAGTAGGAAACGATATTCCAGTGAAATTTTATGCAATCGCACCATTTCGTCCGTGAATATCGTAGATGTTCGGAAGTCTGAGCATTCTTCGAGTTCGGATACGAGCACAGACAAAGGCGAGGAACGCTAATCCATGGTGTACAAGCAGATTTCATGCGGCATCGGTCAGCACTGGACGAACTTGATGCAAAGTAGATCAGAGAGCGGTAGCTTTTGAGTCCGAACATTGTTGGCCTGTTCTACGCAAACGTATACGGGTAGTATCATCTAAATTCTACCGCGATTAGATACACCGCGGTAACGAGAAACAATTTCCTTTGTCGTTTACTGACCCGTTAATAATAATCTAACGAAATATACTACCTGCTGCCTCTACCTGAAACAATGATTCGTTTCGTTCGTTCGAAGAGACGATGCTTCCATGCAATCGTCCCTTTATACGCTAGTTTATTACAGCGAACCGATTGTTCGGAATTTTTTGCACCGAGCCTGGTTTTCATCCATTATAATCCTGAAAATGACGTGCTCCAATTCGATTCACTTTGATTGATAAATAACGTAGCACGATGTTTTATGTTTGTTCGTGGAACGTTGGAAATATGGAGGACTACATGAGAACATCCGTGATGTCAATATAAACCAAATTATAAAAGTTTCCAATTACAAAATAATAATAGATACCACGAATTGATTGGAGAATTGGAATTGTATTTTTAACTAAAATCTCGAATTTCCAATACGAACAGCGCTCATACAAAAAGTTGCAGCAATATTTTCAAGAAAATCAATGGAAAACTAATTTCAAAGTTTATCATATTCTACCATTAATTTCTTATCCTGCAGCGTATTTGTCAATGTCGTAATCTTCTCTGTCGATCTTCCACTCGTCTACGATATTTCTTCCACCTTCTTTCGTTCAAATACAATTTCTCAGAGGAGCGTCCAGAAAATGCGACGCAATCTTGGTGGTGGCTTTTAAGAAACGCTAGGCCGCAACGGGGACGCGGTTCGTTTGAGAAACAGTATGCTCGCTCGAACGTACGGTACCGGGAAGGGAAGTTATTTAAATAAAGCCTTAATGCCTCGAAATGCCGGCTAGAGTGCGAGGGATAAAGTTTACGTCGAAAAAGTTGTCGAAGTTCCTGGGATGGGGTTTGCTACGAAGCTGAGTGAATCTGTAAATGTAAGATGGCCTCTGTTTGGCGAACGAAAGTTAACTCTCCTTCTTTCTACGCTGGTGAAGCTGGTGTAAACCGACTTTTCTCCTTCGAATGGTTTCGGAGTCGGGAAAGAAAAGACGGAAGTAATCCGGTTGAATTTCCGCGATTCGTTTCCGCTCGGGCGTTTCAGCGCGTCCACGCGCGACAAGAAACGTTCACGCGATCCTGGGAAAACGGGTAAACAAGGGGAAGTCGAGCAAACCGTCCTTTCATTTCTTTGTTCTTTTCGTTTTTTAACGAATGTTCGTAACAATCGGGTAGATTTCATTTGACTGGAAAAACTTTCGATCGTTGAGTCGTAAACTTTCACGAGGACAATTGCGTCGTCGAACGAAAGATTCTCCTCAGCTTTTACCTCTTTCTCGCGAGCAGGTTCATTTAATTATTGCAGAGGTTCATGAACATCGTTCGGCGGAGCAATTCAAACACTTACCACGGCTGGCTAAGAGGCACATATTTCTTTAATTAAAAGTAAAACCACCCTCACATTGCTCGTCGGATGTAAGATGCCAGGATACACACCACCAGAGATAAAATCGAATTGTTCCTCTGGAAAATCACCTACTCTAAACAAATTCTTCCTCTCGCGGCAAATTTCCTCCTCAATTTCACTATACGCGAATCATTGTAATGCGATCATCTACTTTCGAAAGGTTTAGCTTCTTTACGTTCAAATTCTCATCTGAATTATTTTCTTTACCGAAGAACACGTCGGTCAACCATCAACAAACGTAACGGAAACCGAATATACATACGTAAGCAATTTCTTTCGTCTCCTCCTTCTTCTACATTTTCTTCTGAAGCCTTTTCTCCTGCCCAGCCTTTATATTCCACAGCCGGAAGGAAGAAAGCTGGCTACCTTTTGCAACGAGCACGCAGACTTTTAAGCCTTCACGAGCCTCGACACAGAACCGTTTAGTCGTTTCTAGCTGATAGCCGGCTCACGGATGGAACGTAATAAAAGTACGAGTCGTCGCGGCGTCGTTGGATGTAGTTGCATCGCGAAAAGAAATTCCTTCCGGTCGTTTTAATTCGCGTAAGCGCACCCCTCACCCTTTTCTTCCATCCCTCTTCCGCTACCTTCCCGCTATTTCCCCGCGCTGTTTTCATCCAGTCAACGTTTCACGCTTCAAAAACCGTGACGCGGCTATTGCGATTACGTAACGAGTTCGCTTCTACCCCCTCATATTCACAATTCCGTTGCTGGTGAGAATGATTATTATTGTTATTACTATTGTAATTATTATAAGTGGTATGTCACGAATTTCGGCCCACGCGACGACAAAGCTCATAGCCCGCGGCGTGAATATAGTCGTTCGTTACTTCCGTCGTGATTGCCGTCGTTTAATTAACGAACTGTCGCAGAGTTCAGTTATAAGGTGACTCAAGTTAAACGGAAGTTCGGACTGAGCTTGTGGGACCAGCGCAAGACGTGGACAAGTATGAAATTGCGTTTAAAGAGAGATGTTTGCCTCAGGCTTCTTGCGAAGATGTTTCTCTGTCTTCTGTTTTACGTGAAATTCCTTTTGTGCAGAGTACGTCGTAGTTTGTTGTCAGTTTGCGTGAAAGATCCTTAGAAATGTCAAACTGTACCATCATAGTTTTCTGTATTAATCGTGTGCTTTTTTCTTTATTTCTTTTCAGTTCGTTAAACATTTTTAATATATTTGAAGATTGGTTAATTATTTTAGTACAAACAATAAGTATACATAGTATCACTAAATGTGTAAGATAAAAAGAAAAGTTCTTCATCTAGCGTATTTTAAGCAGCATATTTCTAACGTAAAATAAAAATGTTCATAACTTAAAGAAGAACCCTCAAACGATACTTTTGTACGGGAACTTTTTTCATTATTTCGATATATAGAAGCGACTGTATAAATATCGAAATATAACACATCGATGTATAATATCAAATAGAATACCTATAGATCCGATACGAAGTAGATCACGTTCATTTCCATCTATATCTATTAATATCATTTTGATCTCGAAGTAATTCTACTGGAAGCGCTTTGATTCGAACGCGTTTCTAATTATTATACCAGCAGGTAGAGGACGATATTTACGCTTAGTTCCCTTGGTGCATCGCAACTCGAAGAGAATAACGCAAGGAGCTTTTACGTCCATAAACAGAATGCACTGTTTTAGAACTGTAGTTTATTATTTACTCGGAGTAGAAGTATCACGAGTAGTTCCGTGATGTGAACGAAACGCTGTGAGTTACAGTCACATGGAATTCTATGTTTATTCGTAGACACACGGAAGCGCAACAAAATTTCGAAGATCCTCCCGAGATCTTTGCTTCGTTACCTTTGTTGCTCCTACAACTATGACTCGGCAACTGCGAACTTCTTGTTACCAGCATATACGCGAATTGCGCGCGTCGTGTTGTAACAATTGCGCAAAAAGAAGTAATAATAGCAAAATGCTTTTCTGTTCCCGAAAACTTTTAGGATATTGTTTCGAAATCCATATAAGTTTCTTATTGTTACTGAACTTTCGTATCCCAATGACACATTTGCTTTAAGAAGCAGAAATATTCTTGGAATTTTAAAAACAGGATTAAAAACGATACAATTTTTGTAATTCTCAATTTAAATAAAAAAATAAGGGTTTCCTACTTTTATGAACAAAAATATAGAAATTCACCATATACAAATATGTAAAATTGATATAGAACCGCACTTTGGCATTCATAAATCTAATCAGATTGACAGTGAACAGAGAAATAAGAACAAAAAGCTTGTCAAACAAGTAAAATTTGCACATGTTTCAACTTGATAAACCAACGCGACGTGCGGAAGATATTGCGTTTCGAGGACAAAACCAAGCGAGTAGAACAGATGAATGGTGATTCAGTTAATTACCATACGTTCGTATGCAAGGAACAAGGTATATTCCTTTAACGCAACCGAAGATGCATTGAAACCGTACCCAACGGCGACTGCGATGTTTTCATTTCCAGTACATACGAAATTCTGTCGGTGTGTGTGCAACTTCGTGGTTAAATGTACGTGCGAGACTGTTACTACGTTCATATGGATCACTCTACATTGAATAATTCGCGTCCATGACCGGAAATTATATTCGATTGCAACTTCCGCGTAATCAGTGAGGCGGGAAAACTGCGAGCAAAACAAGATTTACAGCTA
Source organism: Bombus soroeensis (assembly GCA_014737365.1). Taxonomy (NCBI): domain Eukaryota; kingdom Metazoa; phylum Arthropoda; class Insecta; order Hymenoptera; family Apidae; genus Bombus; species Bombus soroeensis. The sequence goes on from JACXIL010000167.1 coordinate 3,184,170, forward strand.
ACCGTGGTCATTTGTCTCGTAAATCATTGAAATTTTAAGCTAGTCTTCTGTTTCGAAGTTCTTTTTATGTTACAGTTTAATTAATTTGTTAATCAGAGATTTTTTATCTCTTCGACAGAATAATTTGGTTACTCAAAAATTTTTTTTTCTCTATCTGTTGTTTCATTTCTTTTAAAAATAAATTATATTGAATTTATGTTTATAAAGATTAAAGTTAATTTGCTTTTAATAACTCTTACTCTTAATTCCGCCATTACAGGTGTTTTTACTTATGAGATAATCTAGTTAATAAATTAAGGGAATTGTGGTGAACAATAAAGAAGAAGGAGAATTTTACTATAACTTGATAAGAAAGAATGTGAAAATATTTCATCCTTTCGCGTGTCTTTCCTTCCTCGAAAATACAACTTGTCGACCAAGAGTTGAAATGGGAACACAATACTAAGGCGTAACTTATTGTTAAATATGTCCTAAAGTCTAAATGTCTCATCCACTGGGAGTCGGACACTAAAAGTTTTTCAAATCTACGCGGTCCACGACAGTGAACAGCAGGGAAACAACTTTGCACTTGATCATCCACTTTTAGGACTTATCGTCAAGACGCGTAATAAACTACATCGTCAACGAACAGCTTCCTGCTGAGACATAAATTCGCAAGACATGAATTTTGTAGATTTATGTGGTTTATGAAATGTTGGTTTAACTGGTTTAACAAATTTCTCTTTGGTTTCTAATATCGTAATTTTAACTTGTTACTAGGTAAAGACTTGGGAACTGGGACTATTGCTAGCAAACCGATTTTCCATTCGCGTTCGTCCAACCGAGAATGTCTCAAACGGCTTTCACTAAAATTGTCGTCAGATTGATTATACTTCTCATCTGAACGAAAGAAACGCGAAAGAAAGCGAAGGCGAATATAAGGGCAAGTATGACGCTTCGAATCAGAGGTACGTTACTATCGAAGAAAGTTATCGGCCTCTCATTGACGTCGACAGAGTTCCCGGTGGGCTTTTCTTCCTCAAAGTGTTCCCCGTCGACTGCCTTTCACAGATTGCCAGTAGAAAAAACTCCTGGTTGGCCGAACCTTACCTCGTTATAAGCTTCCTCAATAACGTCCCGCGGGACGTGTTGGATCCCCTTCTATCCACCTCCCTCGTCTTTTTTCCCTTTCGATACTTTCTCTTTTCTTTTTCTTCTCTTCTTTTTTTGTGCTTTCTCTCTATCGTGTATTTTCAGAAGCCTGCACACTACACGAATGTTTTGACAAACCGGCCGGTGCTGTCTTGCTTGGTTGATTTTTATTGGCCCATGCAGAGGCGAACAGGTGCAGAACAAACATTTTAAAAAGAGAAATTTCTACTGTCAGGCCGTGCGCGCGTTGTCCATTCTACTTCTCCATCAGACTATGTTTCACGCTCCGACGACTTTTATAATGGAACACGACCAACGGAAAATCCCTTGTTAACTTATAGCGCAATTCCTATCGACTATAGTTTTTAACGTAAATGGTCTGTCGTCGAAGAAATTATATACAAAGGGGAATTTTTCATGGTTTCCCCATTTTGACCCGATGAAACGCACGATAAACGGAAGTTTCTTTTTACGTTTATAAATGAATTATCCGGCAAATTGTCAATAATTTCTCCAGTTCATGATTTTCCTTGCATTGTTTTGTTCAACTTGGTGCGGAAGCCTAACAAGATAAATCTTCCAATTGAAAATTGAAGCAGGTTGAAGCCAAACATTATCCGATGGAAAAAAATTATTTTTGTTATTGCGGTGAAGAGTACGTCACTTCGGAGGACGAAAATGCCTCGTATAAAGCAATTGCTTTAATAATAAATCAAACCATCCGGATGGAACAACAACCGGCGCGTGCCAAGTTTCCAGATTTTTACAAAAGTATCGACGTGGAATCTTTTGTGATTTCATTGTTGTCTGCTAATTGTCCTCTCATCATGACGATGGTTTTGGCCGTATAACAAGCGCGCACCAGACGAAGGAAAACACGGTGCGACGCGAAATGGAACAACTGCGAAAGCTCGTTTAGCCGGGAATATAGGCTGCATATATATATGTACTTCACTGCAGATTTCTGAGCGACCAAAGGGCATTGGGAACTCATTTTCCAGCGCAAACAACATAGCCCCAGCAGATCCCTGCCGAGGCACCGTCCCGCCGTACCGTTGTACACGATTTATTCTCATTTGCATATACCATTTCTGTATCGCTATAATCACTGGCCCCGGCACTGCGTTATCTTCATCGAAAAAAGAATTCAGATATTCAAGGGTCTGCCTCCTTTTATCTTCGATACACAGAGCTCCGCCGAACATTTTCATTTGAAAGCCTGCCCTCTTTTTCTTAAAACGTAGATTATTAAAACGTAATCTCCATTAAAACGCGTAGATACGGAGACTTTATAAGAGATATGATCTTGGAAAGTTAGATAATTTCGAACAGATTATAGAAACATTGAAAGGTGTCGAATGGTATAATTAACTTTGATACTTCGAACTTTTGTGTTTTCACATTTTTTAATATGTGTTTCAACACTACGGTTTTTATGTATAAAATTCCCAATGAGATATGTTGTATGTGTATAAGATTCCTAATGAAAAATAAGAAATAAATGTGATAGATAAAAATAGGTAAAAGAAGGGTGTTTCAATGGTTGAAAGATATAATATTGTTAATATAGCATTCATTAAAAATAAATTCAGACTTCTATTGAATAGTATTGGTCTTTCCATAGAAGACTACCATGAAGTATTAATAGCAAAGAGCTCTCACGAGCTCATCTAGCTTGAAAAATTTGTTGGTAGATGAACCTGATAGGATCAAAAGTGACCTAAATGTTGAAGCATGGACATAATCAGAAGACCTTCATTCTTACTCAAACGGAATGTCTCGTATATTCCACGTCACGTTTGATTCCTTTCATACACCCTACTTTACAATCGATTATTCGGCACGACGGTAGAGGAAAACGAAGAAAGAAGGATGAACGAGGTGAGAAACATATTCATAGACCCGATTTTTCGAAGAAAGGACTTTGTTGGAACTGACAGGAAACGACGCCGGCTGGGTGAACACGTAGACCGCCCGGTAACTACTTCCGGCCTTTTTGAAACATGTCCCTCTCTCGTTAGCCATTCGACTCGGACTCCTCTTTTCTTCTCGGCTTCCGACTGCACAGTTCGTTAGGCAATTCCTATTTCGTCCCGTGTCCAATTTCCACCGCGGAATTTTCGGCCTCGTTACATTTTTCCTCCTTTTTTCCATTCTTTCTGTTTCCTTTTCTCTTTTTTTTTTTTTATTCACTTTTGGCAAAATTTCCTGCGTAACCACCGCGGAAAAAAATTTCAACCCGCAATCTTCCGTTTCGTTAGCCTCGCGATGACCAAAATTTATTTAGCAGAAAAAAGAGCACGGGCTGCCGGTCGTCGCGGCAACGATCGCTGGAAAAAACATCGAAGCTCAACGGACGCAACAAAAAGTTAACATGTCTGCGTACAGCAGGATGGTCTTCTAATTTGTAACAGCTGCGCGTTACGAGTATAATGCTGGGACTTTGTTTAAAGGCGTTTCGTTTTTATCATGGGCTTTTCATATGCTTTAGTTCCGAAAGACAAAGCACAGAGAGAGAAATATTCTAAATAGACAAAAGGAAAATAAACATGTAAGTGGCTGATTCTTTTTCCATTGTTTTGTATATAGACATCTTTCAACAGTGTACACTGTCAAATGCGTGAAGCTATAGCTAAACGCGATAAAAGGGCCCTTCAAATCAAAGGATTTCAATTGTATCAAAGGTATTTCATATCGACACTCTTACAAATCATCTCGTACCTTTTCAGTTTATAAGTCAAGATTCAAAACTCCTTTCAAAGAAGTACATAAAACCAGTTGATCTTGCAAATGTTCATTTTGTTCCATGAAAAGCAGTCGAAACCACCGAACCAGGATTCTTTCTCAACGTCACAGATATTTAATTTGATACGCGATAAAGCTCGGACACTTTCCGCAAACCCTTTCGGCAACACTTTGACGAGATCGCCGCGCAAGTTTAAGATTAACGAGCGAAAGCTGCTTTCCGTAATGATATGAAGCGGACGCCGCCAGCAAAACACGTCGGCGCAACTTTTGTCGGGCGAAACCGTTCACGCAAACTTCATTAAATCGATAATAGAGTCCTTTTTTTCTGGTGCATCGTCGGCACATGCAGCGGTTGGGCGACTGAATACTGTGGTCCGCGGAACAACATCGAAAGTCTAGCGAAGATACAGGAATGAGTTGGATTGCGAGGAAAGTTTGGTACGCGCGAGAAGTCGACTTACAGACGACAGACGGATGACGTTGTTATCGACTGCTGTTCGTCCTGTGGTGCACGCGTGTCGCGAAACTTCCTCGATATTTTACGGACTTCACGACATCCACAATGGACCAACAAGCTGTGAACGCCTCGGGAGATTTCTCTTTTCAATTACGAAGCCGCGACGCGTCGCGGCTCGTCGCGAGATGCTTTCGCAGAAATTCCGAGTAAACAGTTGCCGTTCTCGAATCGATCCGCGACGCGGCGCGTTAGCTCCCGCGGTTCTGGTAGACTAGCAGACGCGTTCGCGCACTATTCATAAATTTGCGATTGCTTCGCAAGTATTCGCGGCATTCGCTTTTGACGGGGACGCCCGGAGCGGTCGCGGCTTCCTGTTTCTTCGACGCCAACGCGAAAGTTACCAAGCTATGCCAACGATGAACGCGCTTCGCTGGCGCGGCACCGCGATTCGTAGATTGTTTCGCGTTCGTCAACTTTTATGCGCCGCGTATTTGTACTATGAAGGAATCAACCTTTTCAGCTGTTCGTACACATATGTGAGCTTCGAAAAATTATTCATCATGCACTGTGAGTCCGCATATATATCCGCGGATAAATGAAATAGAAGGTATTGATGAATTCTATAAACTTATTATGTACAAGCAATATTACTTATCTTCATTCCTGTGTATAGGAATAAACAGCAGAAGCAGCTAACTGCATACTTACCAAATGATCACTTTGTTTTGTTTATCACTTTGAAAAAGAAGAGGGTGAATGTATCGTCCATATCGTTACAAACATTCGTCAAAAGCCACGCATATCTCGGTGAAATTAAAAAGACATGAAATTAAAAATATATTAATTTCAAATATAAGATGAAATGATATCATATATGTGATATGATATGGAATTCATTCAACCACATATCCAGTGGTTATGATACGAGATATGATATGGCTCTAGATGTGGTGAAATTATTTGGATAAATCGAGAGCTTTTAATGAATGCATAGAAGCAGTCAGTTATTTCCAGTCTTTTTAGCAGATTTGATATGTGCAAACGATAAAATAATGATTACTTGTTCAATTTTTATAATATACCGTATAATCTGACCTAATGTAAATGAAACTAATTTACTATAAATTATATTTTATTTTAATAATATGAATTATAAATAGAGAACAATTAATGCCGACAAAGCCGGGGAAGAACTCGCCAATATTTTTGATTGAATATTATTTCTTCCTACCCATATATGTAAGTATATCATATGAAATGACGAAGAATATTCGCCATGAGTGGCATCAACTTTCATTTCACAATATCTTTCTTCCATGACAAAAAGGGTTCTCGATACGATTGGTAGAATATTTTCTATGGAAATGAATTTTTCATGTTTATCGAAGAAAACCGTAATGGCAAATAAGGATTAAGTTTCTTGGTCGAGATTAACAAGGAGATTCACGAGCAACGGGGGAATTTTCGAAAATGCTTTTTACATTGGATACAGAACGACGCCGCGGATCGTCCAAACCCCCAGAACAATCGATCCTGTTCGGTGGATAGGCAATCGCAATATATGGAGGCGGCCGATATAAACGTGAAGAACGGCCAACAATTCGTTGCCGGCGTGGAGTTTCATTTCGGGGAATTCAATAATCGGTTACATCGCCAATAACTGTGCGAGTCGTTCGATTTTATAACGCCTACCAATCATCGCGAGTGCTTCGGTCTTATATACGACACCTGCAAGAAGCCACACGTTGCTTGTCGTGTACTTGGTCGTTCATCTTCATTCATCGATACAAGTCTGTTCCGTAATATAAAATATTTTCAATTAAATGAAAGAATATCTTCGATCTTGTTTTTATATTATTATATCAAAATTTTATTTCTAGGATAACTTTTTATTCGAATACCATATTATTTTTCTTCTTGAAGAATGCTATTGTCAACCTCTTGATTATTGCCATAAATTATGTCGTTCCTATTGAATAAAGACAACTTGCATTTTTAAAAAGGTTTTAGTGAAATTAATTTTAGTTTCAATTCTTTAGATCGAGGTTTATTAAATACAAAATTATGTATATATCAAATTTCCAATGCCGTATAGTCTGCCACATAATTCAAGTTCTTCGTCACATCTTTATATGCATCATATTTTTAGGAAAAATTGTAATTTAATTATCAAAAACTTCATTCCAATGTGCTTGCGTAGAGAACAGCATCATCCGTTACACATTGCAGTGCTGTATCGTTTACGCGTAATTCGCATCAAACTCCGCCGTACAGAGAAACAGCTTCGCACAAAATTCAACCGTACCTAAGAGGTTAAGGAGGGGGAACTCAAAGTTTGAAGAATTTTTAATGAAATCGTCTGCTTTCTTAAAACGAATAAGGCAGTGGAAATGAATATTTTCGTAACGATACCCGCCGAATATTTACGTTCCGCTATGAAAAACATGGAAGCTCCTTATATTACGCGTTGAAAGCCAGCTAGTTAAATGTTTGGAATCTAAATAAGAAACATGAATCGTATCTATCGCGTGTGAACATATACTGCCTCGAATCACGGGCTACTTCCGAACTTAGTGATTCCATAGTCTCCGAGTCTTGATGTTCGCACTCGTGTTTCGTTACTGCGGTCCTTATGAACACATGAACGAACATACAATATTATGCAAAAGTCTTACACCAAAGTCTCGTAACGGTAACGATAAATATAGTTTTAAGAAATGTTTCCGTTTTTAATATTTTCTCAGCATGGTGTAACTTCTTTACGTTTTTCCTGTTTACAGAATCTGTTGAAAGTTTTACGATAAATGGAACTGACGCGCGTCTTTTAGGGAACATATATGCGCCATTTAAAACGAATGAAAGAAGAGAGAAAGATACGACGGGGAATGTAGCTACTTAGCGTAACTTTAAAGAGAGGTTTGTTGTCTAGAGGGTAAAAGGAAGTCACATAAAGTATTAAATGAGGTAAATAAATTATTGAACAGTATAGTTAAAAAATCTATCACTATGAAAATAGTAAAATAAAGTTACGTACAATAATAAACATTTATTTTTAAATGTATTAATTCTTAAACTAGGTACCAGAGAAATAGCTATGAAATTAAAAATAACACCAATCATTCTTAAATTCGATTGTAAAATAAAACATTTCTATATCATATATAATCTAAGACTTTTGCATTGTGCCGTATACCGGCAACCTAAGCAAGCTATAAAAATAATTGGTACATGAGAAAAGAAGGAAAAGGGGGAACCTAGAGAGAGGGCGATACGAAAACTCATTTCGTGCTTCGAATGGTGCTACTCGGGTTGTATCGAACGTTAACCGAGTATAAATTAAAGTTCAGTCGGCACGAACAACTAATTAACTGGAAATCAAATGTCGCGCGTTCGTTTGCTGTGTCGCTGGTTGCAGGCTACCAGGCGATGGCTGCGCAAGAAGATTTCCGACAAGCTTTCATTAATCACTACGACAAGAATCGAAGCGTACTGGTGTTCCTGACTAATTGTGAGAGCATTAATAATGACGGAAACGGAAACTTGGAGTCATTACGCCGGCTCGTTTCTGGTAAACTAATCCCCGCGATGTTTGCTACAGTTACAATTGTAAAGTAATCATTAGGTCGACGAAACGGGAGTACGATTCTTGACTACGAAATCGATGTGAATGAACGGTTCGCAATCCCCTGGTAGCGAAGGAGGAATGATTTCACCATTGTAAGCTCGAGAACTTCACGTTTATTCAATTATAACCACGACTTTGTATTCTTGTTTTCGTTGTTAAATACGTTTCGATTGTTTCCCCTTTACGATTTAACATCGTTGTTGACAATTTATTAACAAATTTTTGTTTAATCTTATCTCGTGGCGATCCTAAAATAATACAACGTGTTTGAAAAGAAAGTGGCCTCCAGAAATCAACTAAATACGTACAAAGAGTATTTAAAGCTGTTACGTCCGGTGATTCTCAACACAAACCAGACTCCATGCCGCTGGCAAGATGGCTGCCAGATGTCTACACACCCTCATTGCGTGTTCTCAATAATCAAGGACCCACCATGAATCTTGGCATCTTCATAAAGTTCTTCAGACCAAATAAGTATATTTTTATTTGAAGTGTTCCTTAAATTTATTGTCCACTCCAGGAAGATATGGAAAATTTGGTTTTACTCACGTACGTGACCCCCGCTAGCAACTTTCTCTCGGGGCGGCTAGAACCTTTCCTCACTCACCAACCTTTCTCTTATCTAATTAGAAACAATGACTATTGCCTTCACTTTCCTAGCCAAAATTACCATCAACGAATCCGATGGTCCTGTGCGCTAAACACACCCATCAATAGCTTTCCTCCGCCATAGCATCGTCATCGAACTTCACTGGTTTTCCATCTTTAAATCAGTCAACATCTCTTGACTAGTTTTCCATGCGTTGACAAATCAATGTCTTGACTTTTTTATCAGCCTTGGATCAGTCATCTGTTTAACTTATATCTATATCCACCGAGCGTAACTGTCTATGTCTACAAAATTGTTGGAATAAAGTGTATATTGTAACCTGTTACTTCAGTGTTATAATCAGTTCAATCACCTCTATTATCCTAAACGAAATAGGGGATCTATTGTAGTATTGTGGACAAAAGGTCTAAGAGATATCGGGTGAACTATAAACAGTGTCGCGAGAGAGCTGAGGCGTCGTCAGGCCCATCAGTATGTCGTCCGCCCTTCAATTGAATAGTTTCGTAGAAAAGGCCTACGTGACCCTGGCCACAAACAAGTGCGAATCACGTGCGTGGTGGGCTTAGACAAGAAAAGACAAAGGGATGCAAAGGGAGAAAGACAAATTAAGAGTCAGTATTAGCGGAGAAGTCAGAAAGATTGTTAGTTGAGAAGTCAGAGAGTACGAGTTGCGTTGTCGAGAGAGTGTTGCTAGCGTTATCGAGAGAGAGTGGTCCGAGTGAGAGAGAGCGTTGGATCTGTGGTAGCAAGGGTTGCGAATTAACTATCGAGTTGTCTAAATTATAGTACGTTATTGTATTTAGTTCACGTTAAACAACCATCGTTTCCTGTCTAATCAACATTTGTAAAATCCGTTTATTGTAAATAAACCAATAAATAGTTCTGGGTACTACAATAAATAGTTTACGATACTACACTATCATTTCGTGGCATCGATTATCTAATCGTAATGGGAATTTACGACTCCCGTTGGCGCGCTTCCTCGCGATCGCGTCTGTCCACGAACGGTCGAGCAAAAGCTATTTACGAAAAAGTATTTGTCCGGACAAAAGCATATTTCCATAGAGAGTGGAAAAGGAAAAAACGGAGGAGAAAGCGGATGTTCGATCGTTCGCGGAGAGACGCGTTCGCGGTAGATCGCGTCAACGAGAGTCGTAAATTCTCGTTACGATTCGATAATCGACACCATGAATTGGTTGATCCCCTATTTCGCTTAGGATAATAGAGGTGGTTGACTGATTATAACACTGAAATAACAGGTTATAATATATACTTTATTCCAACAACTTAATGGATATAATATTAAATATAGCAGTTGATATGTTTACAGACAGAATATAAGTTAAGACTGTGACGGAGTACGAGATACACGTGAACCCACCACCGGTTATTTGCGAGTGGAAATCCGGGGAAATATGGAAAAACCCACTCTTCCCAATTTTTATTGGCTGGAACAATAGCCCCAAGAGATGTCTCGATTTGACCTCTATGTTGCAGCAATTGGGGGCCTTGACGTTAAAGTAAAAAAAAGTATTTAGTTTTATGCCTTAGGATTATTGCGGTCCGACCTATGATATTTGCACAGCTAGTGGCTGTCCCGACCGAGGGACGAACTTCAGACAGGACCAGGCAATGGGACGTAACAGCCGGAAAAGAATCAAGTTCCATTGAGGCGATTAATTTGAAATTTCTTTTCATCTATCTTACAGACAACGTTCTTTGCACGCTCGATGGCAATTAACTAAAACATAAATTCGAAGGAACGAATAGTGCACCGCGACTTCACCGTGGGTAACCAACGAAAAGGAGATACTAAAGGAGGTATTTAAGATTCCCACAGAATGAATTGTAAATGCACAGAGCTGCAGCATTCAGCGATGCAAATGGCGTTCGTAGGCCAGAGGGAGAAAAAGCATTCATTTCGCAGCTCCTTCATTTATTGGTAAACACGACGGAAACTGGCGAGCTCTGCCAGTTAATTCACCGCGACGACGGCCATTTCCCGCGGAAAAAGAGATTGCTGTAATTATCCTTTTACGAGCCGTCTGCGATTTCGTAACGTCCCAAGGAACCGCGTACCCTTTGCGAAGTGTCTACTGGTCGTCGAGTTGGCTGGGAAGAACTGTTGAATAGGAAGGAAGGAAGGAAGGAAGGAAGGAGAGGAGAAAGGCTGGATAGAAGAAGTGGAAAGAGAAGAGACACTAAGAAAAACGAAGGAATCCGGCTGGAAGTTTCAACAGCTACGACTCAAAGCTCTTTTATCTTTGACTGCAAAACCGAATGGCAGATTGTTTGCCAAGATAAAGGGCTTTTCTGCAATCAGTTCATAGTTCGTTTCGTTATCTTGTTTATACACACTTTTCGTAAGAATATTTTAAAGAGCATGAGAATTTATTTTTCTTTCTCATTCTCTCGGTTGGACGAAAACCGAATGGCTAACAATTGTTTGCTGTGTCTTATAATTATTTCGCTATACAGAACTATCGATAAATTTCAAGACATTCGACGGAACGCCGATTTTTTCGCTTGTCGACGCAATTTTCTTTATTGTAGTTCGAGACGAATGAATCAATGAGAGAAAAATATAGGGGGAGGAACTGCATGTTCGTGGCTTGAAAGCTTGAAAGCATTTAAATGCGCAACGATTTGCAGATACTGCCTGATGGTAAATTTGACACATTAAAAATTGGTAACCATGGCGCTCACTCTTTAATTTGAAAGCAACGTATTTATGACAAACACAAAAGAGATGTAATAGGAGATTTAATTTATTAATTTTATTCCCTTTTTCGTTCCCCAGACATAAAAATCTCTCATTATCTGTGAACGTTGAGGAATATGTATTACTTTAATGAAACAATTTATTACATTAAACTTCCTGTAACGTTTGACCAGTTTTTGTAATAATAATTCAGAAAATTGTCATATGCAATATTTATCAGACGAATTATCTGCATATATCGTATTAAATAGATGAATTAATATTCGCTGGAACAGTTTTAAACGTTTATTACAAGAAGTCAATGAACGATTCTTAATGCATGAGTTGCATTAATTTGTATGAAATCACGTATTTTTTATACGAGCTATTTATACGAATACGTAGGCCACGTATTTATTATCAACGTAATAGAGACCGCGTTACGTCGGCTGACTCTCTACCTAACCCACGCCACACACCACGGGCAAGATGGCAGCCAGATGTCTACGCATCCTCACTTCATGCCCTCAATAGCCTCAAGGACCCACTATAAATCTTGTCATTTTCATAGTTACTGAGTAAAATTGGCGTCTTTTGTCAGACAGAGACAATCAGAATAGTTGTGCAAGTGGTACATGATTACGCAGAGTGAGGCAAGTAGAACAAGTACATCATATACGCGACAAGTAGAATAGGTCTGACCACTGCTAGACTATAGAAGACGCGTGGCTCGTGACTAATCAGACACGTGATATACAGTTGCTCTCGGCGGACTAGTACTACGTGATCATCGCTAGTAGAATTACAAATAGAACAAGATTGGTCAAATAGAGGTAGACATTCAAGATCTCTTCCCCGACCTTTTTTTTCAAACTGTCAGTGCGGTATTATGGTATAAGGTACGGTAAAAGAAGCGGCACAATGTAAGGAGCAATGATAGATGACGTTAAGATGACAGACCAGAAAATGCTGTTCCCTCAATTTTTATTAATCGAATCTTTGAAAGATTTAAATACAGAATTTTCAACAATAATGGCTACGCAATGTGTCGCAGAACTGCTTTTGTTTGAAAAAGTATCAATGTGAATCGTGCAGATCGAGAGACAACGAAAGGGGAATAATATGTATCCATCTTTAATGCAGTTTTCTACGTTTCGCAGAAACAGAACAATGCTGTCTTCGAGTCGCCGGACATTGAATGGATAAGAGAAAAAGAGAAAGGGGAGAGGATTTCCAGCCAGTTAGGTACATTCGTTCCTTTTCCATTATCTATTTCTCGTTACCGCAAATTAAGATGGTGGGACAATATCGAATGGAGAACGAATTTTCATCTGGCGGAAACGAGAGGCTCGTAAAGCTTCTTTATAGAGATCTGTTAAAATCTCTTTAGCATTGCGAAACTCTGTATTTCTGAGGCGATAATCGCAAACCCTGGAATCCCCTTTCTTTCTATAATTTGAATTTCCTTTTATAATTCAATAATGAAAATCGAACGAATTGATATTGGATTTATTGGTTACCAGTTCTGAATATCTCTTCCAATTTTCGGGAACGGACACAAACGACACGTGACAGTTGTTTCAATTGGTGCAAAAGACTTTTAATAAAGCTGCAGATCGAATCAAATTGAAATATTTCAGCAAAACTGACGAGAATAATGATTTTCCAAAAAGCGGGCCACGCGATAAAACGTGACAGCGATAAATTTCGACACGGTAGGCACACGGTTTACGATAGAAATTCATATTCGACGATGTGAAATTGAAATTCTGAAATGAACTACTCTATCGTAGAATTTCACATTACACAGGTGATCGGTAGAATTACATTCGAGCTCTCATTTAAAGGAATTGTCGATGTCTGGAAAGCGAACATTTAAACAGCCGAGATGTTTCAAAAGTTAATTGACGATTCTGATGTATTTTTCTCTGCATAAACATATTTCTTTAAGCAATATATAACGTAGTCCCTGAATTAATTTATTCTATTTCACAGTATGCTTTGTGCCATGAAATTTCCGGAGATGTAAAAGCGTTTAAACGAAATTACAACAAAACTGGAGTATTAATTTAAACGTTTCCCTTTATCTATCTTCTTCGTTTCAGCCTGAAATTACAAGCTAACTCAAACTAAATTAATATTCAACTCGTCACTTCATTACATAACTCATACTTATAGATCATTTTTTCATGCTTCTCTCTTTTTTAACCTTTCAATAACTTAATTTGTAAGGATTTTTTTAAAAGATCGGATTAAACGATATTTTACTCGAGAAATGAAAGAGATAAAAACGTAAGAAAGGATTGCATTTAAAATTTCAATGAGAATAGAAAATCCTCCATATATGAAATCCCATTTGTCGCGAGTTGACACAAACTTTCCTCCTTGTCTTTACGGAATCTCAGGATTAAGACATAATCCCATGCTGCATTCCTCTAGTAATACAGTAATTTATTGATCGATCTTGAAATATATATGTTCTATGAGAATTTCGCTGGCAACTTGAGCGTAGTAAAATTCATTGGTATGGAATACGCGCGCGATTTCAGATGCTATGGGTCCGAGGATTACTGTCCTTCCGTGTAACGACGAGCGCATTGAGATCACGTAATTCGTAAAATCTCGTCGCGAGATAGAAAAACGTGTCGACGAATCAATCCTTTTTGAACAACCATAAACGAGAGCACGCGGAGTCGTAAAATTTTTATGAAGTTCCCGTTGTGATATCACCTCTCTGACTCATTTCTTGTCGCTGATATACGTATGCGGTACCAATGTCATTGTCCTGTACTCGTCAGACGTAGAATTTTTACGTTCGTACTGTTAATTACTCTGGTAACGAAACACTTTACGTTTAGGTCGAACGAGGGATTTGGAGGAAAGATAATAACTAACAAAATTTTTAATTTCAGAATAATGGAAGTAAAGTTAAGTTATAATAGAGAAAATGTGCTCTCAAACTTTAAAACAGCTTTCTATGAATAATAGTTATAGAAGTTCAGAAATTCATAAAATCTTTCAGGAAAATACAAATATTATGTATCACTTCTTGCATTTATTTCATTTTATAAGAAAGATCATCCGATTATATCGATTGTATCCGATAAATACCTGAACTATTGTTTGAAATCAAAAGTAAGCAAATCGAAATGAAGGATTCGATAGAAACAATTTTTACTTCCAAATTTGTTTTGAAATTTACTTTTGGAAGGCGAATAAGATTCTTTTTTGTATGTATCAAACAGCGGTGACTATATATACAACGGAAACTTCCGAATAAAGCGCTGATAAAGTGCACATAATTTGAATCTGGTGACCCGATTGCGTTTTTGAAGGTATTCACTTTACGCGCGACGTAGTTTACACATGTTTGGCTGTGGTCGAAACGTTTTACAGCGATTTAGGTACAGGTTTCGGTGTTCCATTCGTATCCAGTTAATCACGTAACTCATTTAGTCGTTAAAAACACTGCGTCGATCAAACGCGAGATTCGGTCGTTCGCTTAGGCGTGCCGCGAATCATTTAGTTGCCTCGCAGTTCCGTTCACGAGCGCATTAATTAATGCAATCGAGTAAACAGGCCACAGCCTTTACATCGGCGGTTGCTTGATTCGCGCTTGTGGAACGATGTACTTGTTCGAACAATCATTGTTGGCTATCGATGATCGAATATATTCAGATATCGCGATTCGTTCTGTAACTTATTGTTGATTGAATTTAATAGGCTTGAAATAATTATAGTAGAACGTTATACGAAATAAGTTGTAATTTTGAATAGATATGAAATGAACACGAGAAAGAAAGTGACACATACATACAATAAATCCACTATATATATAATCGTATTTATTTATATATATTATTGTTATATGACTATGTGTATTATATGTATTTTATATATAATACAACATTATGTATACATATATAAATATTAATATTATTAATATTAATTTATTATATATTAACTAATATTAATTAATTATATATATAATTATTATTAATATTATTATATATAATTATATTATTATTATATTACTATTATTACATATATTATATTATATTATATTATATATATTATTATTAATATAAAATAAGTCCATTGTTGCTGATTTCCTGACTCGCATGGCTTGATAAATTTTAATCTAAGTGATAAATCAACAATGTTTTGTAAGAACTGAACAATATTAGTTAAGCTGTTATGGTGGTTAATTAATGTTACTAGGATTTGTTAAACGTACAAGAAGATGACAAAAACAGGTATTATATACGACTAATAAAAATGATTTTTACAAAGTTCGAATAAATATGCAAGAGTATGTTACCGAAGAATCAGAAAAATAGTTAGAAACAATTAAAAGATTTTGACAGTTCGGTTGATTCAATTGTTCTATCGCTTTGGGTGTCGTAATTGCAATGCAGAAACCTTTCCAAAACTCGCTGGGACAGTTTTGAGAGGCAATTTCACGGTAGGTGTGTTACACAAAACATCCATCAATATTTAAAGATCAAAGCGTTCCCGCTCTCGAGTTGTCTTTGTGACTTCATATCTCAAAGGGATATCAATTTTCTTTCCCTCCATTGCATGATTAAAAAAGCGCAATGTATAGGAGGCTTTCGAGTTGCATTTAATCGTTATTCATAGATAGTTTTATCCGTTTGTTCTCACAGAAAAGCACTATGGGTTGACTTGAAATATGCAACTCTTTACATTTGCAGGCATTTATTCATACCTAACTCTTGAATGAGTAAACTCATTTCTGTAGTTCCACAAGAAAGCTTATTAAAATAAATTTTTCATAATAGTATTCTAGACACATCAATATTCTAGATTTGATTCAGATATCTACTACGAAATCTCTAATCAATTTTCGATAACCCAGCTTTCTATCCAACCCTTCAACTCTTCTCAGGCTTTAAAAAATCTCCCATTCCATTCTTCAGAAGCAATTACTCAAGCGAATATCGTATATCGCTGAAGCGATGACTGTGCGAATTTGCAGTATGGTAGATGTCAATACAGGAATAAGTGAAAATTGATTTTCCTCGTAGCCGAATGTATCACAATGAGAACGAGATGCCAGATCAAAGTGGTTCGCGAGGATCGTCGAAGCTTCGCTCAATTACTATATCCCTGTACATAGAGAGAAAGATAGAAGGGTCGTAAAGAAGGAGCAAAGATTTTTTCGATGAAACCAAGTTGCAAAGAAGAAGAGGAAGTTGAAAGGAGAGTAGGGGATAGAAAAGAAGCAGTGAATTTGTCAGACCTTACTCGCGTATGAAATATCGCCGCGTCAGCGGCAAGCTTGTAAAGTCAGGTGAGCCGCGTGTCTTTCAAAGCTTCTCCTAAAGCATCGGTGCTGACTGTACGTACCGGCTGATTCGGTTTGTTCAGCGGCGTGCGACTTTCGTGACAAGCGACTGAAATAAACGAGAACAGTACGCGCGGGACTATCTTAGCAGACGAACTCGTACAACCTATTTAACCTTTTTTTGAGTCCAATTTTTGGTTTAGTAATTAAGCCATCGAGGAGTAAGTATAAAATTCGTAGGCCGAGGAAATTGAAACAGAAAGTATATGAAAAGATAAATGCAAGGAGGAGAAGAAGCTTCCATCCATTAAATTTTACGAAGAATCTATGAAATGAAAAATTACGATTTGCTATTTTACTGATAATTGTACTGATAATAATAATTTATTAATAAGTTTGGGAAAGTAACTTTCTCATGACCGTTTACTATAATGTAATATCCTTCTATCAACATACATTTCTACGTTTCTGTATTCATGATTCTCGTACACGACATAATTGATGGTAGAGTTATCAACATTAATCCACCCTTTATAAAATTACTCTGGATTCCACATATTACGGTGACGTAGAACGTAATATTTAGATGAGACAATCTCCATAACGAAAAGCATGGTAAACCAGAATTAAGTAGATAATGTTCAAACCTTCAATATTTATAGTAAAACAATTACATTTACCCTGCGCTACCATGTAATCATTAATAGGAACAATTTCGACCAGCGCAATTCTGGGAAAGGGACCGTACACACGTGTGCTGAACACACTCCCGGAAGTATGCGTGAGAACACCGAGTATCCTCAGAACGATTTTGCAGCGCGGTTTTGCGAGATCTGCCAGCGAGTCCCCGGTATTCCGTGAATTTGCAATAATGCTCCCGTCCTCATTGTCTAGCCACGTTTCGTTTGTACACGGTCCACTCGGCCATATGTTCGCATATATAGATATTTACCTACATTTGTTCGCTTCTGATGCATGCGAATGTTTGTTCACCCAAAGCTCGGCCGGGCTGTTATATAGTACCGCATATCTTTACGGGTACTTTGCGAAAAATCCCTGGATGTTAAAGATCCGGCGAGAGCACCAGTGTCGCTTAAAATTTGTCAGCGATTCAAAGCGACGTAGTATGTCCACGTTCTCTACTGCTCAGAATACAATCGTTAGATTTTAGAGAGGAATTATTACGGAGTAGCAACCTGTTTTCTTTATCCTCTCTGTGAATGTAAAACCGGATGTTGAGAAATTGCGCGTTTTGAAAAACATGGGAATCTGAGGTCAAATTGAATCTTATTACGTTTAAAATTTTTTCTGATCTATGTATATCTTGGCGAGACCAGTGTAGTTTGTAATTAGATCGAAATCAGAAAAATGAGAAAGAGTAATAAAAATCATATGATTACGATATTATAAAATTAGATTAAAAAATATGTATATACTTGGGAGACTAAGATACATCTTGGACTATTAACTATAACAGATAAGATTCAGAGACCGAATATCTTTTGTGGACATCGAGCATCGTGGTGTCAAATTGCGCGCGTTTAATTACGAACAATGTACATACAGGCAACGCGGATCAATTTTGTCGTACAAGTACATGAAAACGTTTCGGCGGGATACGTAACTTTATCGAATTACATGAAGGCCGAGTTCGAATTCAGTCGAGCGGTTTTTCCAGGCGAAATTCCTGTCGGAAAAAGCGCGGCTATGAAGCGTACCGGTGCGACGCAACGGTTGTCGTTCACACGACTCTCTGTCTGCAACGAGGACACGATGCATTTGCACTTCCGCCAATTTACCGCGGCAAACACGTCCGCGGTACTTAACGATGAGCTAGGAACACCTGTGGGCACGTGCGTTCGCGTATACCTGCTGAATTTCGGTACGTATTTACGTACCGGTAGTGGCGAAAGTGCTTTGTAAACGAGGTAAAACCAGCGGTAAAAGGAGCAAAAAATAAAAAAAAATATCGTACTACACGAGCGTAGAATCTCGTTTCTTTCTTAATGGCAAAAGAGATTGGCAAGTCATGCGATGTTTCGTGGTGTGACAATAGCAAGGGTCACTCGATCCGCGCTGGCTCGAAATCGAATCGAACGCCATCCTTCTAACTGCGATTCTGATGTTTACACGCACGAAATAGTCTTTTGCGAATTCGTTTTCCCTCTCGTTCTCTGCGCTCTTTTCCACTTTCGATACTCTCGATACTTTCTCGTTCAATCGAAACGAACGTGTAATATCGTTTTACTACACCGGCGGCAAAAAGTGCACGACAAAAATCGAAATTGCAAACTTCCGAAGAATATTGATCGATAGATACCAGGAGGTAAGTTTCAATTCGAAAGAGCAGTTTCACGTAATCTTGTTCGTAGCGGCGTTTTAGACGGAGAAACTTTTGATCGGTATTCGAAAGTTCTTTAGCTGTTGCAGGCCTGCATAAATCTTTCACTATCGCGACATTTTTCCTTGCATCGTTCTTGTTGCTTCCATCAGCTCGCGCCTCGCTTTGCGCCATCCTCCAGCTTCGATCTTTACCGTCCCTCTTGCTTCGCCGTATAATAGCTGGCCTGTTAACGCCGAGCGACACATACCGGTATTGCCTCAACGTACTTTGTTGCTTTGCGCATAAAAGAATCTACGAGATAACGAAAAGAAAGACGTCTCGCGTCTCCCATCTCCGTCTACGACCAAAATCGTCACTTATTCATTTCCTCCCACAATTTTCCGCGGAAAGGACAGTGGTCGTTTCATTATGACGAATATCCGAATAAAATACTCTTTCATTTCAATGTTTTAAAACTTATATCTATAGAAGGACGTATGTTTTGTTTATTCCTTCAACGAAAACATTAATCAATTAAACACTATGACAAATGATGATTTGCTTTTTGTTTAAAAGATTCTACGTAAATTTTTATTTATACGAACAATTAATAACTAGCCACATTCGTAGTTTATTACCTATTTAGCCAATTTTACTACCTTGATGATTTATTTAACTCTTTTGAATTAGATTTTTCTTTAATATCAAGATTATTCACGACTCAGGTATAAAACTTGTAAAAAAGATCGAAACGAAAGATGCATTAAACAATGCAAGTTTCTACCTACATATTTAAAAAAATTGAAACGGGAGATATGAAAATTCTGTTTTGCACATTCGGTTCTGATGTAAAGTTTACGATCAATCAACGTTCACGTACTGAATTAACGCGTACGTACGACGATACTCATAATCGTAGCGCAGCCCCTGAATCACAGAACAACCGAAATCGCTGAAGGCCCCTACAGTTGCTTTAAAATTTTATTGGAGATGTAAAACTTAACAACGTCACCGAGGAGCAGCAATAAAGACCATTCCGTGCCAGACTATCTCCCAGAACGAGAATAACAGGTTGAATTACTTGCAGCATTTAGTCGAATGACTCGACGAAACTGACAGGGAATGAGGCCGCGTGAACGGATTGTTGTGAAACTTTTATCGCACCTCATCGTGTTACTTTTTCATCGAACAACAATTTACCGACGAAAGTTTACTGCACTTCTTGAGAACTGTGAGTTCGTTCGACAACTTTTTCTACAAATATCGTGCACCATATCAAGATGAACGAAACTCGTTGAGAACACGCTTCTTTTGAGCGGATGGTACGTAAGGGTGGAACTCATAGTATCGTACAAGCGATATGGAGTAATATTTTTTGCAAAAATAAGTTAAAAGTGGAAAATACAATTTTTTCATTCGAAGCTTAATTTTCCAGAATACTCACTTTGCATAGTTAAGATTATTAGATAAAATACAAAGTATTTTGCATAGATAAGGTTCGTCGAGTGATATTACAGTGCTTACTATCTATGAATTCAATGATGCTAGAATTTACTACCTATTGATTCAGTGACGCTATGATGATCTTTGGATTCAGTAACATCACAATTCCTGTTATCTATACACTCAGTGATACTATAATGTCTATTATCTTTGAATTTGGTGGCATTATAATCGCTAAAGCGATTTTATATACAAGTAAAATAACTATTTTGTGAATTACTGAATTCGAGTGAAATTTATAATATTTTCTAATTCGATAAAAATTGATTTTTTCGGAAATGAAATCTCGAACGAAGAAGCTTTATTCTACATCCGGTTTATTTTTGCCCAAATTTTGGAATGTTTTCAGCACCACCTTGCGTTTACTATAAGTGGTGCATCCGTGTGGCGATGTGATAGGTACCACAGTTGTCAGTGGAAAAGAAATGGACATCGATTCTACCGCGCGCAGGTCTCTGATCTTTTCTTCAGAAACGATCGCGTGCAGAACTGGCAGTAACGATTTTCCATGCGAAGATCCACGTATTCTTCTACCTTCTACCCGATGTATGACGAAGGGAGGTTGGGCTTTCTTTTATGCAGTCGCTGATTTACATTCACGATTCTTGGATTTCGTTCAAGCTGAGAAATCACGATCCCTGAAAACTGCGGAATACGAATTTATTCGATTCTAACTGGATGGACTGTGTAATATTGAAATAACGGATATGTTATTTATTGTCCTGTATTGATCGCAACTGAAAGTCGACGTTGTATTATTGCACGTTGAAATAACTTTTGGTTTAGAACGTTGTTGTGTTTCGGTAAAATATTTTTTATTCTTTCTATTGTTGCATTTGGACGTTTATATCAGCTGTCAAAATAAATGGTATGGACGTTTCACTCGTAAACCGCGAATTGCGCAATACGTTCCTCTATGCTCGGGTAATAATCTTTTTTATTCGCGGTTGAAATGTCAGACATATTAGTATTGATTGAAGAAATAAACGACAGAAAACTTTCTTAAAGATAGTAGATGAAACAATTTTCACGGAAGTAACGTGAAAGACGTAGCAGAGCATTACCGGGGAACTAACAAGTAGAGTAGTGCATTTTCTAGTCAGACGAGTCGAATCGGACGCTTAAAGGGTCAAGTAAGTGAAATAAAATCGTCACACGTCCGATAAGTGAAATGATATTGTTTGTAGTCAGACTAATGAAATAAAATTGTACCAAACTTAACAAGTCAAATGGAATACCTGATCAAAGTAAATCTTGTTGGTTACGTAAAATTTGATAATCTTTTCTCGGATGATTGACATAAGATACGTTATAGAAAGAAATAATATTGTTTTCTGTTAGAGATAAAGCTACGATCATCAAACAACCGGGACAATATTATTCTGATCAAACAAGTGGAGCAGATGAACTCTGTTTGGACAAGTGGGATAAGACTGATCGTGATAGGCATTTAAAGTGGTTTAGCCGAAATTGCAGGAGATAGAAGACCGTTTCGTGCGGCAATTTCATTTCGCGTCACGTTATGATCTATCGAACGTCCCTCGCTGGATTCATATACTTTCCTTGTGACAATTCGTGTCGAAAGATGTATGTGAATTCTTCTATAAGCGGTCCCTTATTTCGCAGGAAGCACGCATGGCTTCTCGAACTTCGTGAAAACGGTTATACGTATGCAGAGCCTGTTACTGGAGGCGTAAATAAAAGATAACTCCTACGTCTATGGAGAGATATATCTCCCTTCGGAACACGTTCCTCTTCTGTAACTTCAAGCACCGCTATACAGAACGAATCTAATGAATCATTCAAGCTTTGAGTTCTAGCCGTAGCCTCTTGTGTTGAACATGTAGAAAATTATCAGAGCGATGTAACGTGATGTAACTATAACTTTATCTTTACCGTTCTAATATCGTATCGAGTGGTGTTCATCGGAGTTGAAAAATGTTCGATGGTTTCGACAGAGAGAAAGAGAGAGAGAGAGAGAGAGAGAGAGAGAGAGAGAGAAAGAAAAAGGGACGGAATAGAAAGACAGTGAATCGAGGCAAGGGTGATCATGAAAATTCATTAAAATGGGAAATCGTAGGAAGAGGCAACACGGTGCCAGCGTTGACTATCGCCTCGACCTCGTTACGTTACTTGGTCGAGGATTCGATAATCAGAAGGTTGCTCGTCCAACTAGAAAATCGGAAAATGAAATAACGAGCGGCGATCAAACTTTTAGAGCTACGACGCATATACAGATACGTCAGCGATCGAAGCAATATTATATCCCGGTGCCGTAAAACCAGAGAGCGCTCATAAAACTTCGATACACGACCAACAAGAACGGTCACCTGGATCCCTGATGAAATTCAGACAACAAAAATGAATACTAGTCGCAGAATCCAACGACCCATTGTTTGTTTTTTTGGTTTTTTCTGATCGTTAAGGGAGCTTTTACGTCCTCTAAAACGGAAACTTCATTCGATGTTCATCCTTTTTTGAGAATTTCAATTTCCCCTAGTCCATTTTATGGGACGGTTAAACAGAAACGGCCGGTAAGGATCAATTGAGACCTCCCAGTAATTTTTTGATTCGTCGCGAAATTTTCGAATCGCACATTAGCGCGAGTTGATGATCAAGTCGGCGAAAATCGTTAACATTTGCACCGTTCACAGCTAACCATGCGCTCTTGTATAACTGTAGTGAAGTCAGATGATCGATGACAGGTATACATAGGTATGCTAGCTGGAACAGATGACAGCTTGGTACACCGCACACCGTAAGTGAATTAATTGTTCACCAAGAATTTCCTATTCGCCTTGATATGCCTAACTTTACGATCTATGTCAATTTGCACGAATGAATGACATAGGTTTGAAAATTTTCTCGATGAATTTGGGGGAAGAGACTCATATTTCTTTGGTTCATTTCAAATGAATCGTTCCTATTTTAAAGACTTATCAAAAGCAGTCTATCAGGGATAGACGACGCATGCATGTAGAAACTAGCACTCGAGTGTCCCAAGTTAATCTTCTGAGCGTTGTGACTGAACTTCTCTTTCAGGAAATTGTAGGCACGGTCCGCGTAGACGGATTTCATTAACTTACCCAGACGATGACAGCAATTTCGGGCAATTATAATTACGAGATTACAACTAGGTTGTACTCAGTAGCAGAGACGTCCAGAGAGAGTCAGAGAGGAAGAAATAGATGGGCCAGGTAATTCGAGGATGAATCATCGTTTGGATGGGCGTCTCGCCGAAGCTTTTCCTAACGAGCTCTCGCGGTATTCCAGGTAATAAAGTGGCCAGGAAAATGGCGGAGTCGGGCAAAAAGCCCATTGCCAAGATTTAAACGCACCGCAACCGAGTCAGCTAGTTGCTGCGAGCGTAACTTAGGGATGCAACAAACCGGAAGAGGACGAACGATGCGAGCGGCCAGCCAGATTCTCCTTTATTACTTTTTTCTCTGGACAATACTGGGCTCAACCGCGTTTTCGTTTTTTCGACATTTACACGGCCAACTTTTCTGCAACTATGTTTTCGTTGTTTGTTCTTCGGCTCTTTTCCCTGAGTTTCTCTTTCCCTTTGTTCCACCCTCCTTTCGCTTCGCCGGAACAGACCACTTTGTACTCGGAAGTTGGATTCGATGAGTCGTCGCTGTTCGACCAAGGAAAACAAAAACCGGGATCGGAGCCAATTCGACTGACATTCATTCACGATCTAAAGAAACCTAGATGGAGTTCGAATTCGAAGATTATCGCGAAGAAGAGTACTCTTTGAATAGAATGGTTCTTCTCGGTGTCTTTTTATCCGATGAGAATACTGTCGAGAATTTCGAAATACATTCGAGTCACCATGACCTGATATAAAATATGGAAAACGAGAAGTTCATTTAAACGCTCCTGTAAGCGAACGAACGCAAGGAAATATCGTACGCATGACAGAAATTACAGGACGTGCGCAACGGTACTTCATAAAATGTTTTACATTGCCCGTTTACCGGAATACAATGGCCCCCAATGAAACGGTTGTCAGCTCACTGCGAAAAAAATAGCCACGATAATTTACAAGAGATGCGAAATGTTTTCATCGCAAGAGGGTGGAACGTGGGTGGGTCTGTTGCATGCGAGCGTAATTGAATTTCATCGGTAAATGGTTCGGGCCCGACGACAAAAATTGTTCGAATTAAACAGCGCGTAGTAATCGAGACCGTTCTTGCAACATGGATTCCACGTTACGCTTCGTTTCATTGGATAATAAACAGGGAGGTAAAAGGATGGAGAGGGATTCGCGTCTTTTATGTCGCCAAGCCAAGCTCTTCCAACGCTGGAAAGTATGCAGTTGCATGGATCACAACCGGAACTTGCCAATAGATTGAAGATTTATCACCGAGATTAAATTCCGCGGTTACAGTACTTCAAGTTTCCACTTTTGTTCCACCGAGAGGCAAGAATTACGCACGTGGCTCGCAGTTTTTTCCTCTGCAAAGACCACGATCGCGTTTCACCGGTCTTAATAGGCGCGTATTCATATCGACGATGCTATTGCACGATGCAACGCGTTTTACTCATCGCAAATTTACTCCAGAAAAAATACTGATTCGCTCCTTGTTCGTACACGAGAAGTGATTATCATCCGCGATGTATTTCAACCCTTCTCTATAACTAACGTAAGTAACATAAATAATCAAAAGAACAAACAAACGGAGAAACCTAAAAAAAAACAGAGTATGAAATTCAAAGAAAAAATCTTTACGGTTTAACGTTCCGGTACGTTTGAGCGATAAAGGAGGGGATTATCAAAACAGTCTCGAAGAAACGTAAAAAATGGTCGGCGGCCACTTGTTCCGCGCAATTTGCCGGCAGCCGCAACAAGATAATGGTCATTTATGCGGCCATTTTTTCCGACGGACCGGGGAATATGAAGAGCGGCCATGAGGCCCGTATGCACGTGACCGCCAGCACAAAGAATGCCGCAATTCACGTGGAAGCGGTTTCCGGTAGATATTCTTTTTTTGCCGCGTTTATTTTCGACGTTCCGTTTTTCATTTTGCCCGTTGTCCGACCCCTTTTTTCGCGCCGCGGCCCGCTTTCACCCTCCAATAGCCGTACCTCTTCTTTTTCCCTGCCTCATCCTCTACAACCCCCTGACTCACCTCTCATCCTTCGCCCGGGTTTTTTCCCCCCACTCTATTCACACCAGAGCTTTTACCTTTGATGAATCGCGCTGGAATTACCCGTTGCATTCGCGGGGCCAATGGAGCAGCTTCTGCGAGGTGAAAAGATAGAGAGAGCCCGGGAAAAAGCTTGCGCAAGGGGCGGTCGGCGAGAGCGAGAGGCAGTAAACTATCCCGTCGATATTTCTGCCCGTATAACGAGGTAGGAAGCCGCCCGGCAGATTCATTCGAGGCCTCCGTGGAGCAACGGCGATTCTTTCTCTGCCTCCTTCAGCCTTCCTCTTCCCTATTCCACTCTGTTCCGACCGTATTCTTCGAGGCTCAATATCATGCACGTCGTCTAGAAACGGAATTGCAGGGAAAAACGGTTGTCCCCCGTTTTATACGCGTATACGGGATACGATCGCAGCGCGTGTGTTACGCTTTAAAATATGATAATGCGACGCGCGAATTTATTCGGTCCGCGATATCACGAAATTCCGCATCGATTGCGATGTTAATTGAAAATCGACGTTTTACACGCGACAGCGGCACTCCTCTCCTTTAATTACAATTATTACCAATCGGCCGGAGCTGCAATTACAAATTTTCATCCGCTGTGAAAATTCAAGTATAGGCATAACAAATCTAGTATTTGTCCGTTGTAAAAAAACGAACGTGTATTTCCTAAACGAGGGTAACAAATGCTAAATAAAAGTTGAGAAATTAATATCTTCAAAATTATAAATAAATGTTCGTTTAGATAAAAAGTATCGTCGATATTTTAAATTAAATCTACATTTTCCTGTGAGGATATTTTGATGTCGAAGATATCGCACGATCAAATTAGCAATAGAACTTTCTTCCCCTACTTTCTGAGTATTTCAACTTTTGAATCCTTTCTCTTAGCACCCTTTAGTAGCAATTCACTCGGTCGGAACATTAAATTCGTATGGACTATCTCGTATATACGAACACACGATACTTGATTATAACGGCACTATATTCACCAGCGTTGTACGTTGGGTCCTGTAAAATGTTGAACGGACATCTCTTGCTTCGCAACGAGGAAACGAGAAAAGACGGGCCACGTCAAGTAGAGTTAGAGATTGCGCGGAAAAAGGAAAAAGATGCGGGAAAGATGTAGAGAGAGATGAACGTTATTGGAAGGATATTTTAAACAAGGATGACGTGGATGCAATATCATAGGAGCGGCAGTTCAGGAAGTGTAACGTCCACTGAAAGATTAAAGCGAAGACCGATTTTCCATTCCCTTTTAATGCGAATCTGACAAATCAAATCCTCGAAAGAGGGTTTTGCACGCCACAGAGGGCTGGATGCGCTTTTACGAGCGGAGCACGTCAATCTTCAGGGAGTTTATGTCTCGTTTAAATGGGGCTCGCGTTACACGATGCCATTGGGTGAATGTGTACGAGCTCCTCGCCTCGTCTAACTACTACCTTAAGCGAGTTTCTCTCGTTTTGAAACAGGGTAATTAAGCTAATTGAATCGGCGTGCCTTTGATTCGTACTAATAACGCCGAGCCTCTGACTGGCGTGGCTATAATTTGCGCGACGGATTTCCCCGCGATGTAGAAACTCGCGACAATGATTAATCGGAGGATGAATTAGAGAATCTTTCTTTTTTTTTCTCTTTGAAAGTAAATCTTGAAGTAAATTAATATCATTGAGGACGAAATATTAACTAAGGATTTTTATTGTAACATTGGTATTATATTTTGATTAGCAACATATAGTTTACGTTCCGTAAGTAATATACGATAATATCAAAATTCTGCAAAGTTTAGACCAAGTTTCAAAATTTTGTGTATTTTCAAATTGTCAAGTTTTCTTTTAGATTCAAATTAAGTTTCGGGAGAATAAAATTTATGAGTAGTATGCGTTTCAATCTTCAATCAAACATTGTTACTCAGTACCTACTACTATGCACTTATGCACTTTACTGTACCTACTACTTTAACACTTGTTAAACATTATTATATGTTAATATCTCATTCATCAACGAATGAATTTTCATAGCTATCAAAGAAATACAGGATATTAATAAAATTTCAAGCGCAAATATCATGTTGAAACACTTTTCCATTAATAGCCTGATTCGCTAGGTACTTAAATAAATTCTCTGTGGATAAACGAATTAATTATTTCAACGTTATGAAAATGATAGCTAATAAAACTGCCTCTGTGATATCACTCATTAAGCATACATAAATGAAGATAGAACCGGATACTCTGTGCAACATGAATTCTGTAGAGAGAAGCAGACATGAACGATTCCAGTACCTCTATCGAAACGTAATGGACTGTAATTCGAGAAAACGAAAGGGAATGGTTAAGGAGAAATAAGAACCAAACCCTGTGAATTTTTTTCCAACAATGCAACATAATCGTAAACGGAAAATACGTGCAAACCATCGTTTCACTGAACCCGCCACTCGGATATTTCCGTACAATCGACTTTGCGAGGCAATCGTCCCCTTCTAGGAATAAAGGAGGAAAGGAAGGAAAAGAAAAGGACGTACAGATTTGCTTTTAATGATCGGCTGAGATCGAGAGGAAATTCTCAAGTCTCCTCAAAAAGAAACCGGGTCTTCCTCTTCGGCCTCTAAATGCGCAAGATATTTATCCGGAATATCAATCCTCCGCGTCTACCTATCGCTATGGCTGGAGTTATATTTACGACACGAAACACCGGAAATCGCTCTGACCCACTGCCGTACGTGGCCATTTTTGCGCGTCTGGCAAATTCATGGACTTGGAACTACTTTCTGAACTTCGCTATCCGGTCCTTTTTATGATCTCGATACGTGGCCATACAATACGAGCTGCAGATTGTCGTAATAAATTCTGTTCCCCGCACGAAAGTAGCGAAAACAAAAATAAATAATGTTGCTTTTTAACATTAGAACTAGCAAGCTCGTCAAAGTGGCGTGTTTCCTTTGTATTTGCAATTACCGAAAAAGTATAGGTGCTTTTAATCAAATTAATTTTGATTTTGAAAGATATAGAATTATTTGTTTTTAGGAATTTTTGACATATTATCTTCAGAGGGATGGAAAAATAGAAATGTAGAATATTTTCGGCGCCTATAAATAATGAGAGCAGAATACAAGAGAATTTAGCGACTCCTATTAAGAAATAACTCAGTCTCTCTTTCCCTATTCTCCAGTTCCCTTCGCTTACGTCAGGCAAACTATGCAAACACTTTCACGACACATTGAATCACGTCTGTCTAAAAGTTGGGTGACTATGCATTCTTCTTTCACATCCCAACCTCATGCAGTCCGTTCATTTATTTCTAGCACTCAGTCACTCGAAATACAAAATTCAAATTTTCATAAGCACCTATACCTATATAGGTATATATTATATAGTATATAATATAATAATAGTATATAGTATATACGTATATACGTCATTTCTAGCTTAAGAAAGACCAGTAAAATAATCGTTAATATGAAAATTGTTAGTTCCTAGGAACTTTCTCCGACATAAAATTTCATGCCATCCAAGTGAGGAAGTTATCAAACTGTTACGCTATTTGCTTAAACCTCTAACGAGTCAAAGAAAAGCGTACTTAAGAGTTTCGTCGGGATCACGAATAATTAGCCATAGTTCCCGGAGTTCGCACACGAGAAAGCGTAAGATGTAATCTCAAGTTCTTGCTACTTCCAGCCATTGTCGCAGCAGAGAATTATAACAGGGACGCGAATCGTATTTGCTTTCTGCATTGCCAACTTGTGACCTTACGATTACGACGACGGTTTATAACATCATTAATCGGTTACTAACGATTAACTAAGTAATTTAAGTTAGATAAAGCAACGAAGAGAATAATATACGTCTTATTCGCGTAATTGTGCGCCTGATGGCTATGAACGAACGTGAGATAGTTTAAGATATATAGTGAAGGTAAGGCTCTTGATTAAATGTGGAATTAATGCGTTACACGAAGCGTCAACGGTGTAGCACGTGGACCATTTAACGAGCATTCATTTGATTATAATCATCGATACCTATACGATCAACTGCCCTCAAACATTGAGTTCAAGCGAATTATGAAATAATTTGTTATTATAGAATATCGATAACGCGGCAACTTGTCTTGATACTAAGCTAAAACCCGTTAATACTAGTTGAATCATGCGTTGACATTACAATCGATGACAATGAAAAGAAAATAATAGAATGTATATTTTTAGAAATGCATAAAGCGAAAGAGAAATTGTTGAGAATAAATTCAGCCGCTCAAGAACCACACTAATTTCATACATTGAAGAAAGAATCCATAAAAAATCCAAGTTAGAATCTATATATTGAAAAGTAGTTATAAATATTGGAATTTACTGACATATGTGTCTTCTTTTTGTAATAAATCAGAAACAGGAGGTATAATTGATCAGTTTAGCTTCGAAAGCAACATTAAGGGGGTGGCCTGAATTAGAATGGTCTGAACCAGCGTTTTTTTTAATGATTTTTTTTGGAAGGGAAAGAAAGAAGAGAAGTTATTGAATTTTGAGGTATGCCTTTATATGTATTTAAAGAATACAAAAAATTTGTTTAAAGTAAAAAACAAATTATAACAGATTTCTAAGCCTATTTCATGGACCACAGTTTTTAATCGGTGGACAAGATCCATCTCGTAATTCTTGACTGATACAAAAAGAACGAAAGAGAATTAAATTATTATATATATTTATTGTTAATGAACTACCTAAAGGCGGAAAATAATGTGAAATTAAAGAAAAAGTGTGTTTCATAAAAAAAGTACTATTATACTTTAAGGTGCCCTGATAATTATTTAAATAAACTTTTTGACGAAAAATGTAGTTCATTTAGAAGTGAAGTTAAGACTGAAGGAAAGGAATTTTGGTTCAACTAAATAAGTCGTTTAGTTTTTCTACTATCACGTATACCAAGTGAGAAAAGTCGTGAAAATAAAAACTGGAGAAAACGCGTTTCAAAATTTTCAATAGGAAAAAATATCAATTTTTAGTTACTTACGTTGATAATCTACTAATCAGCTATTCCTGGCACATATAACAGTCCTTCTACTTTTTCAAAAGCCTCATTTTGATGCATTTGATCGAGTCTACGAGCTGTACAAGCCTCCTTATTGCTAAATGCCAGGCGCTTTTCTGTCTCTCAATTATTTTAATGAATCGATTTCCATGGATTCGACGCTTACGCGGTCTCGCAGATCATTGAGAGTTCGATCTTGAACCTTTTGGATAATTTCCCATAATATTCTTACGATGTGTATGCGTCAAGAATCCGAAAAAGCTAACTGTTGATGCTAAAAACTACTAGTTAGTGTTAGTGTAAAGCCATGTACACTAAATGAATCATACATATTTACTTTTTTATTATTTATACTTCTATTAGACACATTAGGACTCAACTGGATACAACCATAAATTATAAATATGGTATTGAACGACCCTTCAATCTTTATCAGATATGAAATTCTGAACAAAAAGTCGGAGTGACGAACGCTCGCACACCCGCTCGACGCTCGTCTGCTTTCGGCTTTATATCTTTGGAAATATTTAGAATTGGCCTCTGTCACTTTGGAAACATACTCTTAGATAGTTTATCTATCGATTTATGCAATAAAAAAATACGATTTTTTTGACATTCTAATTCAGGACACCTCCTTAATATTATAACAGAATAACTCCGTGAGACAAGTGAATTAGGAGTAGAGCAAGTAGTATGAGACTTCCCAGGCCAGACAAGAAAATTGTGCTCGCTTCTACATGCGGAAACTGGTACTATTTTTGGGTAGACAAGTAGAAATGGTTTGTCCGTGGTTAGATAAGTGGAATGGGTCGATTTTTCGTAGCAGATGTAGAACAGCTATTCCTGATCGGTCAAATGGAATGAGTTACACCTAATCGGGCAAGGAAAATGGGAATGTATTCGGTGAACCGAGAATCCGGCCATTCCTGGATGTACAAATAAAATGCATTTATAGAACGCGTAAAGTAATTTTATGCTTCAGAAATACTAATTGATATCGTAATTGAATATTTACAAATCAGACGCGGAATTAATGCAGGTACTTCGTTACGCGTCTTTGACGTCGTTGATTAAGTTTCATTTAATTATGAATGAACGTATTTGGGCGAATAACCAGAACGATTGGTTAATCTCAAATTACTGATTGAAATAGCGTTTCTACGGAGAGAAAAATAAATTTATAGGAATATTTATAGAAACGCAACATCAATTCCATATAAAAGCAGAGATTGCCCGACCGTGAATCATTTTCTCAGGGATTCTCTATTGTACGGAAGCGTGATCTTTTATTTTTGTTTCACTTCCGAAAGTGCTCTCTACAGTATAAAATACCGCTTCTTTCAATTCTTTGCGTACTCTTTCACGCAGTGAAATACTTTAATGGCTGATGTTAAAATAGATATGTATATCAGAACAAAATGCATTCGAACCTAATTAATTTGCTGCTCTCGTGATATTAAAAATAAGCGAGGAAATAGCGATAATAGCCTGATTAAAACTGTTAATTACGATTTTTCGAGCAATATCGCTTTGAATTAAATCTTAAACTGAAACTACGAGAGCGTACACACCGATATACGGCAGTGACGAGCGTAACAGCAACACTTGGGAAAAGTGTTCTAAAAGGATAGTAAAACAAGAATTAGAAGATCCACAGAATAGAAGCTAGCAATTTTAAGACAGAGAGATTCTCTACTCTAATCTCTACGGTTCCCCATTACTAACAATTAACTATGTATGTCTCTGTGAATTTAGCTGAAGATTTGTCGCGTTGAAAGAGTCAATTGCAACGAAATAAAAAGTCACTGTCTCTGGAACGGATTCATCAGAAGTGAAAATAAACGAGTAAAGAATAACAAAAAAAGAAGATAGCAGAGGAAACTAATACTCAATACGAAAACACGCTAAGATAAAGTCGTTAAAGTTTTAAAGAAAGCTTGTAAAATACCACGGGGAAATTCGAAAGGAAAGGCAAGAAACTAGACGCGTGCTCTATAAAAGAAAAAAGAGGAAAATTGCAGGAGACACGCTAGCAGCCACAGTCATCCGTAATCTAATTCGTTCACATCCGTGTCCACCTTCGGGATTCACAAACAAAATTACATTGGAAGATGTCGCGCCATAAAGCACCCTGGTTGATGGTTGTACAGCATGGTAGACGTTCCAAGTCTGATCTGACCTTTATCTTTCTTTCATTCGTCCCTTTATTGCAGCCGTCGCATCGCGCGACATCAAAATTTCTTTCACGTCGACCCACCCGTGTCCCCTTTAAGTTTTGTAAGGTCACTTTGAATTGAACAGAAGGCAGCTGAGGCTTGATGGCAAATGTACATACACGGCGAAGGCATCTTGAATGTTGACTGCACAAGAAGAATTTCCATAAAATAAAAAATTTGAAATATAAATGGGCAATTCTTTCGAAATAAGTACACCGAGAAGAATACCACACTTTGTTACCAAAAAGATAATGAAGCAGGAAAGACGGTAAGGTTGAAACGAAAAAAAAAAAGATATTGTGCGAAAGATAATGGAGATCCATTTTCTGCGGGCAGAAAAGAATATAACAATGCAGTGGAAG
This sequence comes from Bombus soroeensis, assembly GCA_014737365.1. NCBI lineage: Eukaryota > Metazoa > Arthropoda > Insecta > Hymenoptera > Apidae > Bombus > Bombus soroeensis. Next base: position 3,217,331 of record JACXIL010000167.1, read on the forward strand.
CGAGCCGAGTAAATTGCACAGAAAATAGGGCATTTAAATGCAACTTTGTGTACTTTCGCGAGCCGAGACGAAGAAAATCAACGACATTTCGGCTACTGTTCGTTAACGCCACTTTAAGAGCTACGTAACTCGCAGCCGCGGCGCAAAAAGAAATCACGCAGGAGTTGCGACAATACTTTTTAACGTTTCCACGATAAAATTTACGCATCCGGTCTGCCTCTGTATTTCTGTGTGTGTAATTCCCGTGCACATCTGTTCGCCCGACAACTCCAGTGTAACTTCTGCGAGCCTTTCGTTGCAAACACGTCCCGCTAGAAACGTGAGAATTTAATCGCCTTCCTATTCCGATACTAGCGGGAATAAATCAGCCAGTGTCGCATAAATAAGATCCCCTGTCAACCTTACGTCGTTGATAATGCGTTACAGAGAACGTGCTTGTACGCCGGAAACATGTCAGAGTCACTGAATTTAGCTTGACTCCGTGGTTTAATGAAGCAGAAATTCTTTTGGAGTTTACAATTGATAACGCTGGATAGATCGAGCGAGATGAATTTCATTTGTGCCTTGTCAAACGCGAATTGGAGTCGGAATAGAAACGGCTCGGTAGCTGATCAAAGCTAGACGTTAACTACTGTGACTTCAGACAGCAATAATTGTGCAGTCAAGGGCGTCTATGTTTGATGATATTGAAAACTCGGTGGTTTGGAGTATCCCGAATGTGAATTTTTCCTTCTGATTATTTCAACATTCGGAATTTTTTAAAAATTTAGCTGACGGTAACTTTATAATAAGCATAATCGCTTAAGTCATGAAATTTATAACTGGGCCCTATTAAATTATATTACTGACATAATAAATAGATTATTTAATTTGAGTAATGTTTTAATATCGATTATAATATCGACAAATAATATCGACATTTAAAAAAGGAAGCAATAACACAAGAAAGTTATGAATTCAATTTAACTTAGTTTAATGGTATTTAATGGGTTCCTCGATACGTGGGCTCCTCCGCATTCCTTCTAGAATGCAGAGTAGCTGCAGAACGTTCAGAGCTAGTATACAGAAGCTCCTACTAAATTACGAAACAGTTCCTGAACATGGAACTCGAAAAGGCAACTGCATTTGTGTTTGCATCTCGGCCAGGCGGCGAGCATAGTTGACGATTCGTCCTGTAAATCTTTTATCGGGAGATAAAGTGGGATCTCCGTTTCATAGGTAGCCAGACCCGGGATCCTTCCAAGATGTCGACCAGGATATCTCGAACGAAATTCGTTTCCTCGATTTCTTTCGCTTCGTTCTGTTTCCCAGTGTTCTCTTTCATCTTTCGACCTCTATCGATTCCTCGTTTATTCCGCCAACCTGTATCTTCTTTTCATTCAAACAAACTTTATCTTCCTTTTCTTTCTCTCCGCCATCTATTCAGAATTCGTCCTCTTCTTTCGATTTCCATCTGCTCTGATTTTTCCAACTTCCTGCATACATCAATCCTCTTGTCAGCTTACCACCGTTTTCTTTGTACACACTGCATTCTTTATCTTCATTATTATTTACTACCTTTGTAAGGTTTCATCATACGTTATGCTTTTAACAATATAAATCTACTTTTTCCTGTCAAAGATTATTCAATTCAATATTATTTATCTTTTATTGGAATTTTTCTTGGAACTCTTCGTGCCTCGTAAATTTTTCTCTTCGTTCCCTATCGTTTTTCATATGATCGTCTTTTTTTCTTTCACTCGCGATCTCGTATCATCTTTATCCGCAGCATCTCTTCATTTCTATTCCTCCTTCATCCGTTATTTCCAACCCCTCTTCGCACCTTAGCAGTACTGTTTCATGGTACCTTCGATATCCTGTTTGCAGTTCATTTGAATGCATGGGTATCCCCTCGGGATCAGAGAGCCGTTCACGGGAGCGCAACACGTAGGATTCCGGAACTCAGATTTATTCCCCTAAGTACAGTCAATATTCCAGGCGCAGCAGCAGCACGAAAAGAACGTTTTTTTCTTCCTATCCTCTTCTTCCTATTCCCCAGCCTAGCTTTAAATTGATACCGTGGAATTTTAGGAAATTCCAACTCGTGAAAATTGAACTCGGCTGCCTGGCGATTTCCTTTCGACGACATTTGACGTCCTCCGTTTCTTCCTCGAATAACGAAGGAAATGAAAGAAAGGAATTGCGCTGCGTTTTATCAATTTTTCGAAATTCCTGTTGGAAATTTATTACATTCCATTTGTACATTCTTCAATTTTCCAAATTAACCACAAAATTTTCTTTTTCGTTTGAGAGGAGTATATCGAAGTATCCAAAGCAACACAGAATATTATTATTATGATATTCTGTATATTTTTACACATGATGTACATCCTGTACACTTTTATATGCTTTTTTTCCATAAATATATAAACATTTCCTGTTTAGTAATAATTATAATCATCAAATAATAATAACCATTAAATCTCAATGAACCAACGGATCACGGAATATTATTATTATGACATTGTGTATATTTCTGTACATCACGTACACACATGCTATACATTCTTACACACTTAGATTTCCCATAAGTATGTAATAATCCACTAGAGACTAGTCCCTCATCCAGTCATCAAATCTGAGAAGATCAAACGACCGACAGAAACCAAAGGATCATAAAAATCGTATCTCATCATAGAACTAGCAACGCAAGCATTGGTTTGAATTAACGACGCTTCAGCGTCGCACAACTCGTGATGCTCGCTAGTGGCGCAGCCGCGGCGGAAGTAAAATACGCGATTTCATAATTCTCACAGTCCACTGGAATGGGATAGAAGGAGACGAAATTCATTCAGCCGGCTCCTGGAAGTGGATGAAGAAACAAGATGGAGGAAAGGACAGCGGTTTTCTGCACCGGGGTGGCTCCCTTTTCTTCTCGTCCGTCTTCACGCTAGACCCTATTTCTTTTCATTCTCTCTGTTTTTCTTACTCGCTCTGTTTTTCTTGCTCGCTCTGTTTTTCTGTGAGCAATACGACGCAATTACCGGCAGAATGGCAAGACGTTCCCACCAGACCCCGCAGTTTCTATAATTACTGTCCCCACCTACCATGCCAGCGTCCAGGTAATCGTTCGCGATCCTTTGTCTCGCGTTCGTCCCTTTTTTCCCGCCACTGGATTACCCACCACGACCCGGAACGAACCTTTGTCCCCTTGTGCACGCGCGGTCCACGAATTCAATTTACATTTCCAGGTTCTCCGGGGCACCGCATAGTAGAAATTTGTCACGATGACCACGGTGTTGGAACAATAGATTACGATTGGAATTATGAATGCAATGGGCTGGGTGAAATCTGGGTGAATATAAATGTATTATAGTAACTGTCACTTGCGTGTTAGGTACTAGGGCACTTGCAGAACTTGTTAGATTATTGGATTTAAAACGTTTAAGAGTTATTATCTCGTTTGAAATTTTGAATAAAGATAAACCATGATTGTAGAATATTTTATAGTACCTATGAGTAGGTTGTACATACTCTTTTATCAAGGTATAGGAAATATATGAAACAAGTAGATTATAAAAATCCGCTATATAAATCAGAGATACAAAATACAAATATTCATGATTTAAAAGAAAAATTATTTATCTATATATAATACTATAAACATTTAGATTCTCTCGACATCGTGCGCCTAATTCAAATTCTTCATAAATGGACTGATATTCATAATTTAACGCGAAGCATACTCCGGTTCGCGTTTTGACTCGCTAAACAAATCATCGACCACAAACATCTATGGCAATAAAGCACAAGCCCGAATTCGCGCGAGCAAATCATTCACGATGACCGGCAATACATTAATATCGATCGTTCGATATTTCCAGGCCAACGACAATCGCAGATTGCACCTAAAGGGCGTGTTGCATCGATTCGTTTACAGACCGGATGTTAACACCTAGCGGAATACGAATCGATATGCCACAAGCCGCAGATCGTAAATATCTTGGAGCTGGCGCGCGCGTGCGTACGTGGACGAACACAATACCGCGTATTCGGTCATCGGAAACGGCCAGCAACAGCGAAGTTGTGGTTTTAATGCAGCCTGTAATACGAACACGCGCTCGCGAGTGCTAGCGATGCTTTGCCAGAAAGCTCATATCCATTCGCCGTGTACGCAACGCGTTTCCACTTACGGTTTATCTACATTTACGTTTGCGTCCGCACTTACATTCACCTGATAGCTGCAACACTGGGCTGACCGACGTATTCGATTCGATGTCACCCTTGAGTTTCGGATTAAGCCACTCAGGAACAATCTTGCGTTAACGCAACATATCATTTGTAATGTTTTTCCGTTTTTAGCTTGTTTCATTCGCATATATTGAATATATATATTGTGATCATGAAAAGGAATTCCAAGAGTTTGTTAGATATTTCTTTCCATACTATTTCTTCTTCTACTTAGATTTGATAACATGTCGAAGTTTGGAGAAGTTGAAGTATTATAGCACTATTCAAATTATATGATGAATATAATCACTTTTGAGTTTTCTCAAAAATTTGAATAAAAAAAAAAAGAAATAGTGGTAAAACTTAAAACCAAACTGAAGATGTAGAAATGAACTATGTAGAAGTTACAGGACAGTTGCTGCATATAAACGTTTAGTAAAACATAAAGAAGTTTAATATGATTTCAATGAATATAGCCGTTTTAATGCTTTCACGATGTTTGCAAATTATGTATACTTACAAATATCTTGTACTTTTTATGTATGTTATCAGATTTGTTTCAAACCTTAATGCTAATGAAATTTCGAAATATTTGATAATATAAATATTTTCTACATATGTTAGAATACTTTCATGAAACCTTTATTTGTGATGATGAAACTATGAAAATCTGCAGAAATTCAATGCACTCCGAGGTCTTGGAGATCCGCGAAATGCTGTGAATATTACTAAGGATCTCTACGACTATGGTAGATAAACGAAACGTTCTTGCTTGTATCTTGTAGCCTTATCGTTTTCATAACAAGAGGGGATACTGTAATCCTGAATGTTTCCATAGGGTAATACATGCAGAACTTGAATATACAGGATGAGTCACGTAAGAGTTTAATCTGAAATAATTTTGATACTATTATTAATTACATCGACAAATGTTTCAGATAAAAGTTGAATAGCTTTAAGAGAACCATATTCTGATGTTATTAGTCCTTCTATAGATGAGCAGCTTATGATTCTGTATAAAACATTACTAACCTACTTATGTTGACAAACCATTAGTTTACTAGATATTTTAACTTTCATTTTATATAATTTATCGTATGAAAGACAAATAAAACAAATACGAAAGTGGCGTCTTACGGCTTTCCTTGTCTTTCATGCGATAACTTTTACAAAATAAAAGTAAAAGTCTATCGAAGTAAAACCCCCGCTTATCATGTTCTTTAGAAAGATGGATGATTATCGATTTTTCATGATTCAGGATTATTCCATCTGATCGTTCTCAAGTACTATCGATAAAAATACTACAGATACTATCGCTCTCGAAGTTTCTCGTAGCTCTTTTCATTTGAACGAGTGCACTGAAACATTCATAACACACACACACACACACACACACACACACACAGAGAAAGAGAGAGAGAGAGAAAGAGAGAGAAAAAGAGAGAGAGAGAGAAAGAGAGAGAAAAAGAGAGAGAGAGAGAAAGAGAGAGAAAAAGAGAGAGAGAGAGAGAGAGAGAGATGGTATTGAGATACGTGTACAAAATCAAACGAGTATCTCTCGTATGGTCAATGCAACTGGATTTTTCACTGTAGTTCACTTTATTAAAAGTTCATTTTATTTTTTTATGTGGCGTCGATTTTCTGAAGAACAGGTGCAATGAAAAACGAGGATAAAGCTATAATCGATGGAACGAACAACGAGTGGTTCAACGTGTTCCGTGAGACTAGAAAACCATTTTAAAAAAGCAGGCTCGCGTTTGAGGAAAACGATGTGCAACGCGACCTTGATAAAAGCATCGAATGTCGGTTTTAATGGACCATCGACCACTTTCGGTGGAATCCAAACTTTGCATCGCCTTGCGCTCGTTAATTCTGACGTGTAACACGACGTCACCGTTATCTAAATGATTAACAGGATGAACGTTGCGTATCCTTTTTTTTACCCAACTCGCTTAATACGCGACCGTTGTTTTAGTATCGTTCACGTTCTATTGATGTGGCCACGAAAGAGTTTTCTTGTCAATTATCCGCGAAAAGGAAAATATAACATGCTGCTGAAAATACGAAAAACCATATCAGTTGAATTATTCAGAATCCTTCTAAAGAAAAGTTTTTAATTAAGCCATTGATAAACAGCCATAAAGTGAAGTTTTCTTGTAAACTTTTCCTTGACACGATATAATACTTCCATTTATGGAGAGAAGTTTCAGTTTTGCGACGTGAAATTCTTACGATTCGATCCATCAATTAGCGTTAGCTTTTCAATATTTGATCGAGTATAGGTCTCCATACTGAAAACTGGGATACGACGTCGATCCAAAGGAAAATGAATTTTCCATGCGTACTAGATTCATCTGGCTCGATGGTCAAACGTCAAACATCTCGTTGGGTAATAAAATGTCCGATACAAAGGGAAACCACAATTCGATTTATATCGTGGAAACTTTTACATATTCATAAACGGTGGAAACTCTACTTTCCTACGGAAATTACTTTTCCACGGGTCTTAATCGTGATAACGGCGTTTTAAATTCCAAGCAATTTCGCGTCGAATTATACAAGTAATGCGGAAAGTTATTTCATTAGCCAGACGGTATCATGAATTTCATACATCATGCGTTATTATTTCCGTTGCTTTAGTATGGCCGAGCAAATAATTTCACGCGCCGTATGAACCAGAAGTTATAGTTTTCGCCAACTTTAATAAATCTAGCGCGGCCCGGTGCCGTCCTTTTTATGGCGGCTAATCGACTGCCTCGGAAAGTAACTGCTGGTTTCGTCCTAAAGAGGGAATTTTTCCTGAAACACGAACAAGAGAACTCAACAAGGTATATATGTAATAAGGAAGAAACGAATGAAAAGAGAGAACGGATCGGTCGATCGATTTCTCTTTCGTGCAAGAACGATCCTCTTTGCCCGAAGGTGTCCTCCTGATTGCTAAGAGACAAACGGAAATAAATCACCTTTAGCGTGAATCGCCGCGTCCGCTTCGGTCCGTGCTTCGTCATTGGCCTCCTTGTTGGACAAGCTAGCCACTTTATCGGGGATTAAAAGAAGAGTTTGAAACCTAATCCGACGAAAACCGTGGATAGATCGATAGAACCGACGTCTCGGACATCGTTTATCTCGAAATAAAGAGCTTCAGATAGAAGTCCCATGATAACTCTAATCTTCCTTCAGCAAATGGAACACCTAAAGATTGATCGTTGAAAAGTGAATTGGAATAAAATATAGAGAAATGTTAATATAGTAATGTTGTACGGTTATTATCGTTTAACTGAAAATTATCGCATATGTGAGAGGACGTGAAGTTTCGAGCGTTTAGAACGGTCGTTCAGCTATTTGTTATTATAGCACTTAGGAAAAGATAACGACAGACGCTTTAAATTAGTCGTTTCTTGGGATTATTACTGCATTTTAGACCAGGAAGATTGACTATGTATATTAGTTATATGTACATTTTTATCGAAAATGTTAGTCCTTTACGATTAATCGTATTAGATTTATAATTTCATTGTACAAGTCTTTCTAATCTTACACGTAATCCATTTTCGGACAGTGCCGTAACAATTCCACGAACTTCTTAGGTGACAAAAATACAGACTCGCGGGGCGAACAAAACGAACAGGTGAAAAATTATCCATAGGATGCTAGAGAAAGTGCAAAACATTCATTTAACGCGTTGTCACGTCACCACAATACCACGACATAGCGAAAAAAGATAAACTGTTATCTTTGTGATGCACGACTGAAATTCCGATGTTCTTTCTAATCTAACTTTTCTAACGTTTCGCTTCCTACGAATCAAGGATAATGCGTTCTATTGTCTCTGGACGTTGTCTGCGATCGATATGAAACCCGTTGTGCAACTTCATATCGCTGAAACGTTTTCGCCTATTCATTCATGCGCGCGGCCCGCACCTGCACCTATTCCCACACCACTTCGTATCTTGTGTTGAAAACGGAACGCATGTTTCAGCCTTTTGCTTCAAAATACCAATCGACCAAACCCATTCTCTCCGCATGTCTAACTCAAATATTCGATGTTCCTCTCAACCGCTCGTTAAAAAAGTCAATATGAACCTAACCTAGTGAAACTCAACCAATTATACGTCTCCCTAAATTCAGTTTGAACATCATCTCCTGTTAATCCCCAGTGCCAAAGTTCGATAATCCTCGGAAAATGTTCCTGGAACATAGTGTTCTCGCGTATCAACTCACAGATCCTCCCTTCCGATTATGCACAAGCTCGCTACTTCGGATTGACGAGAAATTCAGGCTCGAGTCCGCATAGATCCGCGCTGACGTGAGGTTCAAAGCCACATAAAAGGCTTTCAGCATACACGAAGCCGAGCAAAGCCACGAACGCCAGCTTACACGCCAGGCAACCGGCGCCACAAGCATGAAGGGGCACATGGGATGCGAAGGATCGACCGTCTCGATTTCTCTTTGCCAATGGAAAACGTTTGCGAACCGGTCTCGAAGAAGGATATATCGCGTTACTAGGGGAATGAGTGCCGCATGGGGACGACTTTCCAACGAGCCACGTTTATTCGCCCATGCTCTTTCAAAGAGATCGTCACCCTCCCTTCACCTCTCCAGTCATCCGTGCTATTTTTCCAGAAAATTGGTTTGTTCGTTTTTCCTACGGATTGACACAGCTGCAACGTGGCTTTAATTTTAACGAGTTCAACTTCTTAGCACGGATTCGATTAAGTAGAAAGTATCGTGACAGATCAGCCATATCTTCTGCAGGGTTGATTAATATTTGTAGCACTTGATCTAACTAGTTAAAAATAAAAATATTCTATTAGTTTTATCTTTTCCTTCTTCCTTCCACTTTTTCCTCCCCCTCATTCTGCCTTTTTATTCCTTCTTTTAAATTTTGACACGTCCGTGTTTGCTACTCTCTACATGATCGATGTCAGGACACGGATTACAAACTACCGAGAAACCGTCTCTTTTTCGTATCATGCATGACAAAATATCACCACGGCACGATCGTAGTAGTTCAAACTATGAGTATCGCAACAAACTATGGCAAGCTAGTTCGACGAATTTCGACGTTAACGCGTATCGTCGATGCTCGCTCGCGGTATGGTTTTTCCTTTGTGATGTTTAAGCGTCAGATTATCGGAATGCGTGTTGGTTCAGCCAGAAGCTCGATCGATTCTACTATCGTTGCAAAACTTGCTTTTCTAACCCATATTTCCCTTTCTCTCTCTCTCTCTCTCTCTCTCTTTCTCTCTTTCTCTTTCCTTTTCTCTGTATCTGTCTCTCATCGAATTGTTCACTCGTGTTCGTAATACAATTATGATAACGAGGATGGAATAGGGCGGGCCGGTGTCGCGAAGAGAAACGACAGAAACAATATCGTGAAACTGTAGCGGCGATTGGGTCCCTTTGTCGACTATTCTGTTGCACTTATCCTGGACGAAGCTTGAAAAGGGGCTAAGTATTACAAGGAAGCCCAATTATCGTAACGACGTCGTTAAGATGAAACGCGATGGTCGCTTCAAAGTGTTGATTCCATTGCTTCCTTCCTTTCAACGAGAGCCGTTTCTACATCTACTGACCTCGTCTTTAATTCTCTGTGGCATCTTTATACTTTTCTTCCGTTTCTCATTGTTTCCTTTCATTCTCGTTCTTTCTTTCATTTATCCGGTTATGTTTAATTTATTATAATTCGTATTTTCTTCGCGTCCCATTTAATACGAAGTTCCATCTGGTTTCGAGAGTTTCATCGTATTTCCATACACGTATCTCATTCTGCTTTCTCGGATTTCGAGCGACGTGTCGCGATAGTCACGAAAACGCTCTAAAGAAAACACGCGATTCGACTCGGTCGCTAATAAAGATCGTCTTCGTGAGTAAAACCAGCGGGCCCTGCGGTCCCGTTAATTAATGCAGGGCACACTGATCTCGTCATAATTAAGCAATCCGCGATAATTCTCGAAGCTGAACTCGTACGTGCCGACACAATCGTGCTTCGCATAGTTCAACCACAAGCCAAGTCATCTCTGCCGTTAATCAGTTTTCGCCCCGGCCAAGATCAACTGGATCTCTAATCAACGGTTACGTATAAACAGACACGGTCAAGCTCAACTTTTTAATCCACTACGATGAACGATATTTTCAACTTTTTTTAATAGCTAAATATAACATCTCCGACGAATATATTTATCTTCGCCACTAGGATAATTCCTGAGAAACTCGAGAATTACAAATAACATTTCGAAAGTTTGTATTTTCATTAAAATAATTAAAGAAGTATTTAATATCTCGTTTGCTCGCAGAAGGATCTTATAAGTCAGTAGCTATCGCTTAATAATGTCTTTCTTCATTTTCTCAGAACTCTTATGTTTAATAAAGAGCGTCTACGCGCTCTTGTGTAAGACAGTGGATGAAAAGTATATTTTAATTATGAACTGTGCTTTAGTAAATTTAATCAATGTACTCGCGCAAAATTTTTGTATTAATCAGTTGACGATGACGAGAGGGAAGAGGCTCCGTTAATTAAATTTCTTTTACGCGGTAACAACCGGATAAGAAAAGCAGATCTACGGAGTAAAGCGGGGCAACGAAGTACACCGGATATTATAAACGGTCGTTAAACGCGGCACGGCGGAGGACTGTCGTTTGAATTTCGTACGTGACACGGTTTCGTACTGCGCCAGGACTTCCGGCGAATGTAATTAAAATCCCTGCGGGGAAGGTTGCGTTTGCATTTTTGCGTTACAAAGGAATTGCGATGGAGTGTTGAGAGCCGGCGCAAGTTCGTAAAACTTCATTTTGCAACTCTTCGATATGGATTTAACCACGACAGTTTTATTCTGCATTCTAGTACATTTATTGCGTTCCTCCAGTCTACTAAGAATTGTATATTATTCCAGTTCTGCATGAAAATAGGAATTCAAAATATGCAGTGATGAAAAGAAGTATTGATATACACACATATATATATGTATTGAATAGCTTCTCTTTTTAAATTCTGTATGAACTTGAAAAAAACATGCATGTAGAAAAAGGTGTTTTTTCAAATATTTGTGTATAACCTTTACCCTGAATAGTTGTCACAAGGAAACGAGATGTCTGTCTCTATCTATTTTTCATACTCAAAGGCCTTTAGATAAGGAATTATAAGTTTGATAGATTTACGCAGGACTTTGCATGAGTATGTATCCTGATGTATGTCAATTCCTTTGTTCATCGCCTCAAGCGAGACACTCAAAAAACCGTATCCTCACTATTACGTCGGCTGACTCTCTACCTAACCCAGATGTCTACGCATCCTCACTGCATATCCTCAATAGCCTCAAGGACCCACCATAAATCTTGTCATTTTCATAGTTAAGGTACTTCAGACCAAACAAGAGTCTTTGTTCTTTACATTTATTGTTCACTACGGAAAGATACGGGAAAGTTGGTTTTCCTCAGTATCTCTCGTTAGCAACTTTCTCTCTAGGGCGGTTAAGACCCTTCCTAGTCCATCAACTTTCTTATTAACCAATCAGAAGCAATATCTATTACTTTCACTTTCGTAGCAAAAGTATCCTTAACAAATCAGCTCATCTCATGCGCTAGTCACACCTATCACTAGCTTTCCTCCGCCATAGTATCTTCACTGAACGTCACTTATTCTACATCTCTAGAAAGGTCAACATCTCTTTATCGGGTTCCTACCCTTAGATCAGTCACTTACTTAACTTGTACATACGCGCCAGCATAACTATCTTCTATAAAAGGTTGTTGGAATAAAGTGTTAATTTATACGTTAGTTCAGTGTATACTCAATTCAACCACCCCTATTATCTTAACCGAAATAAGGGGATCTATCACCTCGTGGCGTCGATTATCTCTAATCGTAACGAGAATTTACGACTCTCGTTGACTCTCCGCGTATGGTTAACTAAACAGTCACAGACCTCAAAAATCTCAAATCGTCAAAAACTTCACAGAAATAAAAGATCATCCCATCAATTTAAATAAAGATATCTATAGCACCACGCAACTGCAAAATATTACATTTTACTTCTCAATTTCCGCGAAACAATATTTCGCGTTTCCACTTATTGTCAGTGAGATCTACCTCTGCTCACCCAGTGACACGTGCGCAATGGTTTCTTTGAATATGGTGAATGCTCTTTCTCGCGATTTTTAAATCAGTGAAACACGGTCGCGTTCGCAAACGATCGCCGAAATCCACGAGGCACGTTGATGTTGACAGGTTGACGCACACGCGGGGCTTTCCTGTAACGTCGACAACCTTTCATTCACGTTCACCATGACGCGCCGCGTTTTCAAAATGTCCACGCCCGTGGCCCCTGACATCGTTGACTTCTCGAGTGGATTACGTGACAGCCACGATGAAAGGCGGTCAGGAAATTAACTGGACTCACGTCGTTCAAACGTGTCGCGAGCCTCGTCGCGGACGGAAGAGCTTTCACGCGCAACCACTGCACGCTTCCGTCACGATTTCCATTTAATTACACTTTCTATGCATTCCTTTTTCTCCCTTCACGCTCCCTTTGTACCGACTTTCTTCCTTCTGGTAATTAAATTTGCTTACGGCGTCGAATGATAATAAAATTCACGTTCGTCAAGCGTGCACGCGCGATTTTATTCCCTTCCAAGTTCTTGCTCGTGGAAAGTCTAGCTGACCGCCTGACGATTCATTTACGACACGTGCACCGAGTCACTCTGTATGGCAAAGCGAAAAATGATACACGTAAGAAACGGCATATTTTAGCGTTTTGCCTGAGGATGATGAAAAAGCGAAGTGGTAAGAGTCGTATCCGAAGAGAACGAAGAAGAGCAAAAAGTTTCTCTAAGGAATCCTAAAACTTGGGGTACTCCTTTCCATTTTAAAAGGATGACTACGGTGCTCCGCTTACTTTTCTTATAAGGAAGGCAGCAAATTCTCCATGAACCCGATTGCCAGTATGCATGAATTTTTCAAGCGATAGAATTAATACACTCCGATGGTCGATGCCGGAAATTACATGGGGCGGATTCAATTACGCGTTATCCATTATGCAAAGGCGACATTCCGTAATACCAACCGCGGAACCGCGGCGATATCGAATCTGTACCTTGTACTATCTTGCTCTCCACGAGATGTAAATAATTAAGATCAGTAGGAATGTTTCGTTCGTTTTATCATACAAGTCGTAATACCCTTACAACTGTTAGTAGTACAGATAAAATTTATCTACATGCACAGACAATCCAATATGGCTTAGGAAGATTGGATGATAAATGAAAAAAGTGATTTGAATTTGGAGAAAAATCCGCCGATGAACGTTAAACAAATTTAGAACCTCTATATGATCCGTGTTAATTAAAACTTTTATCTGGCTACGTAATTGTTATTAAAAAATAATTAAATTTACCGAAAGTACAAAACGTGTTTCCATTTAATAGACAGCCACGAGAAACTAAATCGCGTTGTTCGTAATTTCAAATTATTCTGGCCTCTTTTATCTCTTTTGTATTTTTTCACCGTGTACAGACGCATATGAAATTTGGTACTTCCCGGTAAAAATTTGTTGCACTATGGTGAAGCAAACATTACGAGATTCTAGTTAAAATATTGCTATAGGATGGAAAACGATCAAAGAGAATGTTTTCTGCTTTATTATCGTTCATTCTTCCGTATTATAAACTAACTAAACGATGACGTTAATTATAATGGTAGTTACGACAGGAGAATGGTTGCAAGGATATTCTCAAAGGAACGGCAAGTTACGCCTGCATATTCTTACGGAAATTAAAGTCACGGACAGAAAGTAAATACTTCCAGAGCAGCTGATAACAATGCTTATTAACTGCTAAGTTGCTAATTAATATCCAGAGAAAATAGGAAGATTAGAAGATGGAATGAGTAATGAAAACAAATGTCACAGAATGTCGCTCGGAAATAATAGAATTATTGATCTGGTCGAAAATAGATGGTATAAATTTTTTCTTTTTCATACCGAGTTGAGAAATGAAGATCTTCCTTCAGTGGAGCAAGACAAAAAAGATAAAAAGTAAGAATCGAGAAGCTTGTTCCTCTGGCGAAATGAAAACGAGGAACGTCACCTGAAGTAGCAACACTTACGTACTAACAATAATCCTGTTACGGAGAAAGAAAGAAAGTGCAAAAAAAAAGAAAAGAAGGAAGGAAAAAGTCGATAAAAACGTAACAGAGGATATCGTTTTGAAAGCGATAACATTATCAAAGTACTTAACCGTTTAACGTAACTTCCAAGCTTTTCCTATTCAACTAGGAAACAAAGATTTTTAGAAAGAAGAGGAAGAGAATTGGAAGTAATTTACGAGAAATTATAGCGCCGCCAGGCTGGTAACTTTATTATTTAATTAGCCACTTACGAAGTTGAAAATAAAGTAACTTATAATTCATATCAATAATATGCGAAGTTCACAAAAGAAAACATGTACACTTTTATTGAGTTTCTGATTTTTTAATATTACTTTCTGATTAAACAAAAACATTTTAATATGACATAATTGAAAATGAACAATGTTTTTTAGAAATAGCTGATAAGTTGGCGAAGTTTTGTAATAGGCAAAGGCATGCAGAAGGTATATGTTTATCAAGACAAGCAATGTTTTAATGTCTTTAATATTTTAATATTATGATGACCAATATCTTGAAAATTTTAATGTGAACTAACTTCAAAGTCAAATATCGTGGGATTGATTGACAGCCTATTGAATTTTAAACCTGTTTCATTATATTAAAAAGTAGAAAATCTGACACCGTATTCTTTCCCTACAATCTTCGTATAAATACTATTTCTACTTTGGCTGTAGTATCAATAAATTCGAATAGATAAATACGGAAAAAACAAAAATGTAACGAATATTGTTGAAAATGCTAACCAAAGGATATAATAATTCGCGGTATTATCTCCTCGAACAATACAAAAGATGCTTCTTAAGCAATACAAAGGAATATCCATAGTCTCCTTTCGTTCCAATTTTTCCCATAGTTAGTTAAATCGGAAAAAAGCTAGTTCCGATTGGTAATATGCGCGAGTAATTTGCATATCCGCAGCAAATAATACAGGCGCGCAGCTTCTTCGACAAAAACCAGCTCTCTTCGCTAAACGACGTCGCTTCCCTTCTCCTCTATATTTTCCTGGCATAACGATCCTCGCGTTTCTGAATAGGGCAAATTTCCTAAAGAGGAAATGGGTGAACTAGTGTTGTAATTCATATGAGTAAATTGCGTACTATCCATTACAAAATATACAGTTGACGTGGCATTTTTACGGATCACGGTAATCTATCATGAGCTTAGCAAAGTATAAAATATCCGCCGATATACGAGATAGCGAAACGCGAGTCGCTTCATGTTAGCTAATCACTGTTGCGAGACTACACTGGATCACTGCACTTTGCCGCTTTGTTGCGTCTCGCCGTCTCTTTGTACTCCACGATATTACTGTAAAGCTCATCGAATTGCGAAAAATTAAAATAGAGATAGTGCTTTGTCTTGGGACACGTAAAAAGGTACGTGAGATAATCGTTAGTACTGTTTATAACAAGATCGTGAAGGAAGACTATGTTTGAGCGTAAATTTTGGAGTACTAGTTGCAACCACTAGTGACTTTTTGACAGCTTCATAGTTTGAGAAGTTTAAATATTGTTTGTAGTCAAAGCTCAACAATATGGCATAAACCTGAAATTTCTGAAGGGCGAGTTAAAAACAATTTAGCAGAGATTTCAATATGGAGAAAATTATGGAATATTATCAAGAAATTTCGAACATCTTATATTGGTTTACGTATTGCTGCAACCTCACCAGAAAAGAAAAATTAAAAGCAAAAATATCAAACAATCAATGTACGCTCTTGACAAATAGAAATTTGATTGAATAATTATTTACACATATATTCCCCACAAATTCATATTGCGGTCAAAGGACTGAAAGAAATTGACACAAAGAAAAGAAAAAGGGGGGAAGATAGTTCGGAAGGAAATTCTCGAGTTGGAAAGACGGGTAACGTGCGAACTCGAATCACCGGAGTTTTTCCTTTTCACGTACATAGCCATCAACAAGTCTGGGAAGGCAAAACTCGAGTTAATTAACGCCGGCAAACAAGATTTCAAACTCGAAGTGACGATCTTCTACATTACGCCACGAAGGAATTAAAGTGAAGAGCCGTGCAATTTTAAAAATAAATCGTATAATTAGAAATTCAGTAACACATTCGACGCGAGATATTTTCCTAGTAAAGCAATGAAATTACCACCATATAGTTCCCTTTCTTTCTCCTGTGCAGATTGTTCTCTTTGGCGTATTGTCGATAATTGAATCTCGTCCGAACGAACAAGTCCCTTTATGCTATAAATAATATTGCACGCAAACTTGGTCTTCAATCTTTCCGCGTACTCGTCGATGCCAAGCATTTTTAACGGAGTACAATTTTTCTCTCATCGTTGCGTGCAAAGAGAAAATTTGCTAATTCGAGAGAAACGCGTTGTCTCTCCATTTTGTCGCGGAAATACGGAACAACTTGGAATCGAACGAAAACAGAAGCAAGCGAAACAAGCAGGCATCGTAAGAACTTCGACAAACATTCTCCCTCTCCCTATCTCTCTCTCAAATATATATGTATTTCTCTGTGTGGAAAGACGTGCAGGAAATTCAATCGTAAGCGATGAGACGAGAAGTTGGTCACGCGTTACCTCTTGTTACCGGGGTCTTAACAACAGTTCGCAAGTGCACTGCAACCCGATTTTCTCTTGGAGAATTTGGTCGAAGTCCGAAGAGACACCGGCTCGGTCTGCTAATTTGGAAACTAATCTAGA
The DNA here is from genome assembly GCA_014737365.1 of Bombus soroeensis. Taxonomy (NCBI): domain Eukaryota; kingdom Metazoa; phylum Arthropoda; class Insecta; order Hymenoptera; family Apidae; genus Bombus; species Bombus soroeensis. The sequence goes on from JACXIL010000167.1 coordinate 3,234,362, forward strand.
TCACGCTGTGCTTCCATTGGGTGCCTCTGTGTATAACGAGAGGTATTTGTCGTGCTAATTTAATCCCCGTTACTTCTTGGAGAACTCGCACGAACGCGATCTTATTATTGATAGAGCGTTGTCAGTTTGGACAGCCCCTTTCTTCTTTGCACAACGGTCGCGGAATAACAATCAAGAGAGGAGGATAACAAGCTTATAGCGAGCTCTGTCAACGTTAAGAGTTACTTTTTATTATCCTACTCTCCCGTAAATTTACCTGTTAAATTAATCGTACGAATATAAATCGGTGTGAACAACGAATGAAATTGTACGAAGAATTGATAGCCACGATACAGAAATAAATACCCATACCTGCCAGTACTTCCCAATAGCGTGCATCGATCTTCGTTGCAACAATGGCCTCATTCTGTTGACCTGTCTTCGTATTTAACGTTCTAGTCGTCCGTTTAATGGAACGCGATCAAAAATTGTTTCGATTAATTGGTTTTTTGGAACCGGGCTTTAATTGGAGAAAGCGATTCGGCAATTGCAGCTGACACTTTAATCGGCGCTATTTTAATCTTCATTCTCAATTTACCATGACCGACGGATTACGAGATTGAACGCACGAAAACATTCAAACTCTCGAGCTTGTTTTCTCCGAAAATGTGTTTTCTGCGCTCAATCGAATTTTGTTTCTTCGCGATCGATCATCGAAACTAGAGAACGAGAGATATCAATAGAGAGAGAGAGAGAGAGAGAGAGAGAGAGAGAGAGAAGGAAAAGGGAAGAAAGAGCGAAATACAGAGGGAATCAACGTCATTAATCAAAGGATGAAATGACATCAGGCGACCGAGCTCGGCTCCAATTTCAGGCTTAACTCACGTATCCCTTCGTACATATTGAAGCAATGTGGAAACAGCCTGCCGCTGGCTGCAAGGTGGAAGGTTTAAGGTGGAAAGCACGCTTCGTTACTCCGATAACTATCTGTCATCGCGTGTGCTCCGAACGAAATGTCACTGATCTCGACTCGCTCGCTCCGGCTACACTATGGGCTCTGCCGACTAGTTTAATCAACTTCGTGCAGTCTCGCCGATGCGTCCTATTGATTTATCGATCGTTCGGTCACGACGTTGGGCGCTTTTAACGTCGCTTCACTGATCCCCCCTCGAGAAAGATGCTCTCGTTCAAGAACTGTTTACCGAAGTTTGTACCAATACCGCCTTTGCCATGAAAACAGAGGGGTATAAGCTCGATAAAAATGAACCAAGTTTTTTTCACATTTGGTGGTTTATCGGGAATCCTTTGATGGAAACAGGTTTTTGACATCCTATTAAACTGTGACTCGGGAAAATATTTGAACGCATACTTTGAAAACTCCTAATTTGATGAATATATTATTATGTAATATATTATGTATTATATTGAATATTCCGAAACTTTAGGGAAACTGATATGTAGCTTCTGTGTATATTTTTTGAATTCGTTTCAAATTCTATCAAAATAATCATGATAGTAACAGCTTATTAGAAATGTTAACGAAAAGTTTCGCATAACATACTATACGTGCATAAAAGTTTTCCACGGTAAGCGATCAAATATTTCCGTCAATCACGATATGTCAATAGATAAATTGGATAACGTTTAAAAACGTTTTATCTGTTTTCTTTTTTACTATCTGTGCTCTATTATTACAATCTATCGGTTTATCGTAATAAAACAATTTCCGTGCGACGAAGATATATCAGGTCTCGCGTGCTCAGTTTCTGTGGCAACAGGTTTTTTCGAAAGGGGCGAGAGGATCACGTTTGTTCCTGTTATCGTGTTTTTCAAAAATATTTCCGTGTCAGTGCACCTTTTCAACGTTCACAGCTCCACGGAGACACATCGTTACGCTTTTCTTCTTTCACCACGCGGAATTCGTTTGATCTTCTTTACGGAGGGGTGGTTGTTTCATTTTTGTCTCCTTCTTCGATGTGTCAAAAACTTCTGATCAATGTCCACGCGTAATGTTTGCCGTTGAAGGAAAATAAATCATTACTTTAATCAATTCAGTATATCTCGCGCCTACGTTGATGGGTTATAGTGATCGATGGATCCCATTGTTTTTCAGTTTATTATCACGTCTGATACCTTGCGCGAAATATATTTGAGATAATGGGTTTCTGAGTGAGATGTACTCGACGTTACAATGCCAGACATTGGGAAACATTTCTTTTAATCTTTTGGGAAGTATTTCTTTTAATCATCAAAAACTAACAGCAGGATAATTGCATAATATTTTATTTAAAATGCAGTTAATAAGCAAATAAGATATATTAAAAATTAGATCTATATTCAAATATGACAAATACGACGATAACCTTTACAATCTTTCAACCATTGCTGCACAATTGAGCTTTTTAAAAGGCACATTCGTGTAATTTGCAAATTAAAAACAATAAAAGGCGATGATATTACAAACATCATTTTTTAAGTGTACCTTGAAATTTACTATTATCTATGTCATCTTCTGTGTTAAATAAATTTATAGGACTGAGTCGTTTGTGTCTTGATAATTGAATTGTGTCTCTGATAAAATACTTATATACCTAATGAAATCATGAAAGTAACAGAAAGTGTTGACTTGATTAATTTTTTTCTGAGAGGCTCGAGTATATATGGTCGACAGTTCGACGACATTTGCTCCTTGTCATCGACTCAAGATCCCTAACCGCATTCCCCGTGATCAATCATTCCTTTTTCTGACAATAGATTCCAGCGTCGAAAACTTTCGTCCGCTGGGTCCCCGTTTTCTGCAACATCGAATGAATAATGCACATTCTCAGACGCACTATACTCGAGAGAAATCTTCTCTGTCGCCAACGTTATACGAGAAAACTATGCTGGCCCGCCGAGACAGGTGGTCTTCGTTCATGACGAAATACTCCTTTGTGACGGAGGTGTTCTTTCAAAGATCACCTCCACGAGACGTCAAAGCAACACCGTGCATCAAATATGGAAATAATATTGCACAGTGTATTCGTAACGCTCATGGTTCGTGCTTATTCACTTCTCGAAGAGAGCTTTGGTTGTCCGAATTTAATTCGTTTTACATAATTTTTAAAGATTTCTCCTGGCATGACTACCTGTCTAAGTAGTTATCTCTCATCCTAAAGCAATCATTAACAGTTTTATTGTGTTTTAGAGTCTTTCGTAGCTTGGGCTATGGGAGTCTCTAAAAATCTCTAGTCCGCCAAAAGCAACCCGCCGGAGAAAGAAGAAAAGAACTTAATTCTTTCTAACATCAAAAGAGCGATCCTTCGACCATCCTTCGACGTCACGAATTCAGACGAGACGCGAACAAACTTCGAAAGTTTCCTGCCAATATTCTTAATTTCCTTAATCGACCTCGTCTCGACGGAATTAACCTACCTAATCGTAAGCGTTATTATTCGCGGCGCAAGCAAAATCGATAATAGAAGGAAAACGAGCCCCTACCGTGGTGCCGCCCCCGCTAATTACGGAATATTACCACGCTCTCATCGTTTTACCGCTCTATCCGTGCCATCATCCATCTCTATCCACCTTCTATCGGTCTTCCCTCGTTTCTCTTCCTACCTCCTTCTTCCTCATTCGACTTTCTCCGTCGTTGAGTAACCCGGTTACGACAAGGACACCGCGAATGCTTCGCATGCATATGCATTACCGTTCACGCAAATAGTATGCAAACGACGTGTAGGAAAAGTAACCGTGATACCGAGATCCTGTAACTTAAACCTGGCCTTTTTCAACGTCTCATCAGAATTAATGTTGAGGCAAGTTCGACCGATATATTTCAATTTATTTTATTCTTAACATCTTTCCTGTTTGCAACGCGTACGTCGCATCCCGCCATTGTTTCAATCATGGTGTTTTTACATTTTTATTTTTGTCGCATAATTGTTGTTGTCTATGCATTGTCCTTTGATTTTAATAATTTTTTATAATTTAATTATTTCTTTCCCATTTTTGTTTTTGAATGGAATTCCAGTAGAACAAAATGCATCATATATAATTCAATAAAACAATAAAAAATAAAAAATGTTGTACATCTATTGTTTTCTTATAAAACGAAAGAAACTTTTGGAACAGTCTAATATATAATCACTTGCTTCTTATTTTTCTCTGGAAACCGATTTGAAGATAGATTACTTGAATTCAAATAGCTTGAATAATTCGACGAACTTGATTAATCGGAACGAGACTTCATATCTGGTCGAAAGATTTTTTGACTTTCGGTTGCTCCGTTTGTTCGTAGATTTTATATACATTTATCATGATATGTTACGAGCCAGAATGAATACTGAAAAATATTATTGCGAAGAATGTGACACGCTAGAAGACTCTTTAGAAAGCAACGCGAGCCACGCAATTAGTGATTCAATTTTTCATCTCTTTTCTACCCGAACTCTCTTACTTCTTTCCTCGCCGTACTTCGTGAAAAGCTCGTAAACGTTCTTTTTTGCTCGCGTGTTTCGTTCACGTGCCCAGAATGCAACCAGCAGGTTTGTATCTAACGACGAATAGTAGATGGCCACATTTTCTACCAGCGGGATCTAGAGCGATTTAGAATCTATTAAACGTGAATTTCGTGAATTTAAACGGAAACCTTCGTGATGGAACGAATTTTCATTCTATCTTTCTTTCCCGACTATTCATCTTTTTCATTTTGAATTATGAAATTTTTATCTACAACAACCATTTTTATCTACCGAACATCGTTTAAATAGAACGAGATCATTTACAGAAAATCTCACATAGAGATCCCAATTAATTGTCGTCAGTTTTGTTGATATTGCATTAAATCATACAGATGATAATAAAGCGTAATTTAGCTAGCTAATTTCGAGACTATTTTGTCGCATTTCACGGCTATAAATTCAGGCCAATTACCTTTTTTAATCAGCAGGGCCGTGCATTAATCAAAGGGGTGCAAGAACGTAACTCGACGCGCGATGCTCTCCCAGCAAATTACATTGAATATTCGTTAATTTATTCTTCTCCTTAACCGTAACGATGTAACACGATCCCGATTAAATTATGGAAATAATGCGGGCAAGGTATCGAACAAAAATTCGAGACGTTTAATAATCTCACGGGTAAACTCGCTTAATTTTCTGCAAGAATTCCAGTATCCTTCGTGAATAACGTTGCGATCCTCATAACTGGAATTCTCCAATCCAAAAAGCGATACTCCATTCGTTTGTCATTTAGTTTCCCCGTTGTCGCTGCTTGAAAAATTCGGACCAACCGTCAGCAATTTATTGCTGGCATGTCATATTCGTTACCGAACGACTTTCCTATCTACAATCCTGTACACAGATATCTCTACACATGATTACATTAGACAGCGAATATCTTCGCTTATTTATTATTTAACGTTTAATCGTTTTGGTTGATATTTTCAAACAATTCTTGCTCTGAAAAAGAGAAATACATTTTTGAAAACGTTTAAATTCAAACAAATAAAATATAATTCTCTATCAATATTTTAATAGTCTTGGAGAAATATGTTTTTCGAAAAGTTCAAATTTATAGGCATTAATATACAATTCTCTATTATATATTTCTATTTCTCTATTATATTTAATAATCTAATGGTACGATCTGTGGACGTCTTGAAGAATATTTTTTAAACCGTTTAAATTTAGATTAATAAATCATAGGTTGCTATTAATATTTGAATATTACGATGTGTGAAAGTTTTCGTTTCTATAATACGAAGTTCCGGAAGCAAGCATTATAGAAACGTTACAAAAGTGACAGAGACGTGACTGATAGAGGGTCTATATTTATATGATCAAATTATGAAAATCTAGTACATATTTTGGTCTGTACCGATTGCAACTGTAGCTACATTATGAACATAGTCACGCACCAATAATCATATACGCGGAATTGAAGGGCAGGCCAACTTCATAACTGACATGTGGGTTACGTGTTGCAGCACGCGTTTGACGTCATTGCCATTAGTTGCAGGCAATAGGTCGTAACTGAAAATGGCAAATACATGGTTGCACGATGTGTCTCTCAGAATATAATCATCTATAATTACTACATTATTTGTAAAATTATATTAGATTCAACATCGTCTTTTATCCTCAGTTCTTTTTCCTAACTGTAGAACTTCACGTATTTCATTATCAACCTTGTTAGTGTTCTCCAAGCATCTTTATAACCATTGATAATTTGTATCTTCTGACTTATAAAATTTGGCTAATAATATTAGTCTAGTATTCTAAATTCTGAGAATACTGTTCGAAAATCCAAGGATTATTTGCTAGCCGATGTTCATTACAATTTGTAAATTTATTGTTTCCAGCGAAGCTAAAGCGGCACTATGTATGCGCACGCTGATGCCGAGCATAACGAAGAAATAACCAGTGTCCATATTGTTAAATATTCGCGGTGGTGTTACACGCAGATATTTGCATGCGCGATGCATTTGTAGCTTTAAAAGAGGATGTAAAAAAAAGAAGGGAAGGATCGATATTCGTCCTGACACGTACGGAGGCGAGGCGAAGACACACAACTGTACAAATTTCCGATGAAACGCAAGCAATCGAACTCTAGTCGAGGTATCGAGAAACGTCGTTAAACCATGTTTCGAAAAACCGTCGCACGACTTAACGCCTTATTTTTTCCAATTGAAAGGTTTAATTCGAGCAAACTCTAACTGGAGAATGTTATATCTCCGATAGAGATTATCGACAAACGTATTTGTGCGGGTGGTAAAAAATTTTATGATAGGATTTATATGGAGACGAATTTTCCTAACGGAAAAGTTTCACACGGCACACCAGCCAACTTAGTTTTGAAAATTTTTATGAGGGCTTCCACTTGCATTTTTTTGAAAGTGAGTAGTTGTGAGATGGAGCGGACAGATAGAAGGGAATGAAAATGAGAAAATTCCAGGAATATCTGCTGCACATTGATCGAAAATAGTGTGAGAAAGATAATACTACCGCCGCGGACACTGCTTTTCCCTATCCTTGATCGTAAAGCCCCTTTTTTGCCCCTCCTTCGCCTGTCTAGCTTCTGAATATTCATAGCCGCTTCTAGCTGGCAAATCGATAAGTCGTTACTTTATCACTTTTCCAATCACGAATTATCTGTTTCTTTCAGGGAAGCACGCGAAACGGCTCGAGCATTGCTCGATTACCCGATGAAAATCGGTTCAAGCATTGTGCCGGTATCGCGTTTCGTTTCGTTCTTTTGTCACATTTTTATTGTATTATGACTGCTAACGACGCGCGAAGTGCGGTTTACGAAGAATGCTTTGTGCAATTTACGCGATTTACGCTCGCCGTGAATTTTATATTAGTGCAAATTGCGAATATATTATTCAGTTTGGGGATACGAAAAACTTTGTACATTATATTTTTAATACATTTTGCTTACGCGTTTTGTACAGTTTGTCTTTGCTGAAAATTATTTTTGTACGTGGATAAAAACTGTTTATCAAATCATCTGAAAACGATGCAAATGAGAAGAAACGTTTTAACAAGATAGGAATGAAATGTAATGTGGGAACAGAAAGTATGCGTTTAAGTTGAAACAACATTGAAATTATTGAATAAAATGATACCAGCGCAATTCCTTCGCGGAAACAACAAGCTATTGAAGTGGAAATGAAACGATGTGAAGCTCGAAAAAGGTGAATTAAAGTCAGTCGAGTAAGGACTTATTAGTGAAAGCTTTCCAGCTGATCACTTCCCGTCAAAAGAAGCTCTAATTGCAGGGTAATTAGTGGCGAGCGTGAAAGATCCTTCTTTACGGATACGCGATTAGATAACGATTGCTGCAGTTTACCGAGCTGCTGCAAATGGAAATCTCTTTTAAATCTTCATTTATGGAGACTTTCTTCTTTTATTGAGGGATTTAATTCTCGCGACGACATTTCCAATTCTTGTTTCAAGCTAATGCCATGAACTCGTTTAACGTAGACAGTCCTTAAACATTCTCCTTATTCATGAAAATATACACCATAAGTACAGAGTTGAATCATTAATGCAACTACACAAGAAGCAAGGAGAGGAGACGATTAAAAGTAAACTCTCGGAGGGCTGAAAAATAAAACAAAATTAAAAACGTGTAACTTTAATCGTAACTTCGTGCGTTCCATGAGATTCGTTTCGCACTTGCTCAAAATTCTCATCTCGACGTAATTCTCGGGACAAGATAAAGGCGAACATGGTTCGCAAAAAGTGAAATATCGCGCGCACTTTTTCACCCCCAGTTGGAAAATTCTGGCTAATATTTCGATGCCAGTGTATTCATGCGTGGTCCCTGCAAAGACCGGGGACCGAGGATTAACATAAAATGGGCGCGATTTGTAAAGACACGCAGGTGTACCTTTGACGAGCTACATTACCCGATCTACATATATTTGCAATTACGTTCTTTAGCCACTCTTTCGTTCGTGCACACGTATTAATAGATATTTGTCGAATAGGAACCAGCCGGGTTAGTGGCTACGATAAATTTGTAGAAAGACACGATAACAACCAGCTAACGTATGATGTTCCACCGTGACTCGGCCGAACTTGACCTTAATCCTTTTTATCGTCAACGCAAGACGTTTCTTCGTCACGAAAAGTTCCAAAGCATCCTTCACCTTCAAGGCATTTCTGCTCGATCTACCCTGGCAAGAAATAACTTCGATGAAATCACCGACATAATGTATGAGTCAATAAACGTCATTTTAAATCATGTAAGCATTCGCGCGTGTTTCGACAGCGCTGGTTTACTATACGAATCCTACAGGACAAAATAAATGGTCGCTGAATAAACGTTGGGGTTGGAACTTCTGCAATTAAAACAGAACGCTATTCGATCTAGATAGTAGTAATTTCCCGAATGTCATCGGATAAGTACATATACGTACATATATGTATATATCGTCCTTTGGATAAGACGTGTGTAAAAGGGAATATTTATAGTTCTACCAAGTGGAGTAGCAACGTATATCTTAAAACAAGAATAATAAATCACGCAAGTGCAGAGAAGCGGTACGTTCGTTTTTATAAAAGTAGAATCATCCGTATGTAGTACACAGTCTTCGCGAGCATAACCTTGTATGAACGAACAGGAAGAATAGGGACTAGTAGAAAAATCGAACAAGTAGAATAAAGCTTTGTAAATTAGACAAGCGGAACGCGACTCTTACAATTTGTTAGGCTTCTAGTATGAATCTACATGTGATCAGACTACGAATAATAAAAAGTTTCGATTAACTCTTCCATTTAATAATCTATTATTAACGAGTTGCCATAAAGTAGGATTTAATTCGAATACGGACAAATAAAACAGCGATGTATGGGACAAATAATTCAGGATAAGAAGTCTGCTGAACTGAATTCTCGACACGAGTAGGAATTAGGAAACAGTGAAATGGATTAGTTGAAAACATTATTAAGATTACTGGACGATCGTTCTTTTTTTTTCATTCTTTTGCCTTCCTCCTAGCGTAATTGCTCTTCGTTTGTCTTCCGTTGCACTCTATTATATTCGTTCCTACCCACGTTACCTGTCTTATTCTCTATTTCCGTGTCTGTCACCTCACTCTGTTACGTCGCCCTTTTTCATTCCCGAGAAAAATATGCGCATCCATTTTCATATTGCTAGAAAGACTTAGTAGATGGAGAAGTCTCCGTAAATGTGCAGGAAATTCGCAGGCTATCATCTCGATTCCTAGCGAATTCTTCTAAATTCATAGGAAAGTTAGTTAGTATCGATAAATGAGTTTCAAAGAATAATTATATAATGACTATACTGGAGTGAATTTCAACGCAAATTCATACGAGCATAACTGAGAATATGAAATCTGAGAAAGTATTTGCTTCGTTTATCAAACATTACGAGTATTATACTTTGAATATTCCATAGGTATATTCCGTACATTTTTGCATATTTAAATTTCCTCACAAATGACGGATTAAGCAACGCGTTTCTCTGACGTTTCACTGAATCTCACTGAAGAAATTTAAACCGCTGAAAATTGTTTCATAAAAGCGTTTACGCAATTATTACGCTTTTTATGAATTTCATATATCACGAATAACGAGTAACAGATTTCTCATGGTGGACTTGCGTTTCTTCGCCGCCGCAATATTTGTTTACTCTCCTACTTTATTGCGCGCATTTTTCGTCCCAGCCTGTGCTCTAGTATTCTCCTGCCATCAGATTCTCGTCTCGCCTACGTAAATTCCACATTCATTTTCATATCACCGAGATCACCGAGACAACACTTTTACGAGAACGCGGCCAGTCTCATAATTCTGTTCTGTTGTGGATCATTCTGCCATTCCAACTTTTCCTTTTCCACATGTAACGATAAATAGCGGGAAGTAACATTTATCACGAAGATGCTTATCGACGAACCACCTATCAACGTCGAGAAGTTGGAAAAATGATTAAGTCTTTACTTTTCCATTTACACCTGCTTCATGACGATTCCATTCCATGTATTGGTACATGTGTTGATGGTATACGTATAAAATCTCGCGAGAAGTTTCAAAGAGTTTCAAGCTGAATGAACTGAAATAGGAGAATCCCTTCGGGACCATAATTAATGTTTAACAAGCTCAGGTTATTTTGATTCAACAGACAAACTTCGGTTGTCTTTGCTGGTTATCTGCCACGAATCTCAGCCGAGACGGTAAAAGGAATGAGCAGATACGACAGGACTTCGCACCATTAATGGTATTATTTTCTTTCACATCACATTTGTCAATTCCTTCTTTTTATGTTTAAATTTCATTCGATGTTCAATTCTTTCAATCTAGCCATCTTTAAAATAGTTCATCTTCACGACTTTTTCCATACCTATATGGGTTCCGTTAGCTAGATCTCAATATACCATCACCAAGGGAGACCATTTTTTCTGAGCAACGCTATTACAGTTTTCTTTTAAAAGTTTTGTCCCCATTTCCAGTGATTGTTTAAACTTTCATCGAGCTTCACACTGTAATGTCGCCAACACGTCCGCTAATGAAAAGACAGGTGGCGAGGTGGGAAAATGTCGCATGAGGTTTCGTGTACTTTGTAAACTTTGAAAGAGGAAATGCGTTAAAAACGTGTACACCGCTTTATGAATGTTTGACCAATGCGGGACGCGACCACGCCATCTTCGGTCGTACATAATTCAGGAGCCGGCTCCGAGAAGCTTCTTGATCGTTCACAGAAGAACCGGACTCCAGGGACCATGGAATTTTTTCTTAGAAAAGTGCTCGTGAAATTAAACATTCTGGGGAATCTAACCCGGAGAGGTGCGCTACGATAGTTTTTCGCTTTCAACCCCAAGGAAATACTTTCATGCCGCAATGCATGAGTACAGCATGGACGATGACTTGCTGACATTTATATCTCAATTTCTAAGTTAACTCTCTGAATGAAATAGAATGCTTACTTAGTTTGTTGCATTTCTCGTTTACTGTGAAGTTCGTTCTCACAAACAAACAAAAAGAGATGTATAAAGATGATCCCTCGTTTCAAACTTTTAAATAAAAGTCAAGTACCAAAATTATAGAAAAAAGAATAAAGAAAATTAAAGTGCACATAAGGTACATATGTATATTCAAGTTCGAGTTTTAAAACAAGGCGAATACCTTTTTCGATCATACTTGGCTATTTTGGTTTCATGTAGATATTAACTTGTACACCTTGATAAATTGAAGAAGCCAATAGAAGATAGAAATAATACTTTATATCTTACATCTTAAACCGATAAGTCTTTCAAACAGAAGTATACATTTAATAAGCATAAAGTTTTATATGGAGTTTTATAGTGGCTATCGTATACTCCTTCAGATTTCTTTAAACGAATTAGACATGCTTAGCTCTCAATTTCTTCTTCTTCTTCATTTACTCCAATATACGAGCTGCGACTCGCTCGCTTGAACTTCGACTCCTTTCAACCCTCCCTTTTTAGTCGTTGTTCGTGCCGTTGCTCTTTGTTTTATTGTCAAGCGTAAAGTTCCCCTTTTTTTGCATCGCCAATAATTGCTGCGGATCGATGACGGTTGTACGCGGTCGTTGCCCTGCTCGCGCCACTAGCTGTCTGTTTATTCGTATTAAAATACTTCTCTCCGCTAGAATATTACCGTCGTAATGACGTTAATACGTTCGGATTAAGAGGGACGAAGTTTTACTGGATTTCCTCAATATGTTACTGTGCGAAAGTTTTGAACCATTAACTAAACGGAAATGTTTGGTTTTCGTAGATGAATACAAAGATATGTGATGTTAGTTTGGATCTGTATTTACTTTTTAAGAAGAATTTACTAGGAAATTATAATAAAAGTAATGATTTACTAGGAAATTATTACTTTTATTATAATTATTGTTGCGTGCAACAAGACAATTGTAAAACTTTCGAATTTTTAAAGGTAATTTAAGGAAACAACGACTGTTTATAACTAATGACAACTCAATGACGCCGAAATTTTTGTTATTGGCATACTATTTTCCTTTCCTTAAACTCTGCCTACTTTATTATTTTATTGCTTGTGAACGTCGCACGCGATTACCTCAGGGACTGTGGCTACTCTGACGTGACCGGTGTGTACGGGCTTTCTCCTTTAAAACGTGCACTCACCAATTACTTCTTTGCTCCGCCACCTGCATCTCGAGAAAATGCCAAGTCAGGAATTTCGAGTATCCAGCCCGGGCAACTTGCCGAGCTTCAAATATCGGTTCTATCATCAGTCTGTAGTAGAACTTCATCAAGTAAACACGCATTTCTTTTACCAAGCATATGCGCCTATTCCTGGTTTTTTCCGAACTGTCCTTAAGCTTTGAGACTCAATTGCATTAAGTTGTACCTCAGGGCAGTTGAATAAAAATTATATTAGGGAATCATAATATAATATTATATAATATTTATTATAATTTTAGAAGTAAAAAGGTATTGATTAATTTACACGAGTTCTTTCAGAGATTTTGTCAAATAGTTTTTCGATAAACTCATTTCGTATTATTTACAATTCCGGTTTTAGTATCTCCTACAAGTTCCTCTCTTGCCTTTCTTCGTGTGGTAATACTATAAAAAGGATGTATAAAATTTCGTTTCACACATACTAAAATAGAAATATAGCTCGCGTGGGAAGATTTTCTAAAAGTATCATTAATTACTATTAAGAGGTCACTAGCGTAGATGGTTTATGGTTTGTAGTACCGCATCCGCATCTCGTAAAAGACAACGTGAAAGAAGCAGTTCTTCCACGCGTATCGTTCTCAACATTAAATTAATCAGATACACAGCATCATCGTTAAAAAGGGGAAGAAAGAAGTAGACCGGCATCTGGCGGAAGTGCATTCCTAGAAGCCTCAATATCGGTACCGCATTCCTCGCGGCTAAGGGATAAAATGACCATAACATCTCGTTCAGCTAATGGCAAAGGCTTCAACGGACCTGCACCCGTCGCTATTTTTATACTGCGAGCAGAACACGCTCGTTCAACCATTCATAACGCTCCCGAAGGCATTTGCACAAGGGAAACGTGCTTACACATTTACATGCTCGACCTTCCTCTCCTACGTTTTCCATCGTTTGTTTTCGGCGCACGAGTCTTGCCTCGATCTCCGAGTCGAGTATCGCGAAAAGCAATTCGGCTACGAGTTCTTTTTTCTCCTCCCATTCGTTCTCTACCTTTCAACCTGTCCGTATCTCGGTGCCAGAAGAATCTCGCGAACGGACCACGTTAACGAGCAACTGAAAACTGCGCCTCTTCAAACGAGCCTCGGCTCTTTAATCGTACCTCGTCCTGGCCGTTGCTGTTCCCTACGGCCGCGCTGTTTTAAACGTGTTCTCGTTGCTTTTTAATCCGACGGCGAAAAGATACGACCGTTGCAAGTTTTTTGCCTTTCCTCGCTGTTCAACAGCTGGTTAACGCTGTCTGGATTCGTAGTTTCATCCTGCAAACAGACTTTCGTTTCCCCGTCACGTTTACTTCATGGTGGATCTCCTTCGAGAGATCCGCAACTCTTGACAAGAACGAGGTATTTGTTTACGATGAGAGTTACGATTGGTTCGAGTCTGGTCCAGTAATTGCGAATGTGAAATTGGTATTATTGAATGTAATGATATCGTTGAATGTCCGTGAAATTTTTCAGAGTTCTTGGGTAACCGTGTTGGACTGGATAACATTATCGAAAGTAATACTTGAGTATAACATCGAGAGAAGTTGCTTTAGAAGAGAGTAATTTGAGAGAGCAATCGAAAATCTAGATTACGCGTAATAATAACTCTAGCTGTGGAACACTGGCATAAATGCATTGTTGGAAACCTGCTTATCTGACTTTGCCTACAGGGAATACCCGTTATCCTATTACCAGCTATCTGAAATTTCAAACAGGCCAAAATATCTAATAGCGTACATGGATTTCCTCTACGATGATTGATTTGACAGGAAAGTTATACAGAGTCCTTTATTTCATTTTTATTGAATGAAACTAGATAATCTAGTTTTACAAATTTGAGATATTTGTTTTTTAAATAATTGCAGGTAAGTTTGTTAATATTAGATTTAAATTGGAACGAAAGATTGCGACGAAGGGAACGTAGACGTTAAAGTTGCACGAGTGACGAAGTCAATGGAATAAGTACGATCTTGATCAAACCGCGTGCGTCTTGATATTTGACTTAACTTCAACGCGCGGAAAGTTATGTGTGCTCAGTGTGACAACCGACAATGTAATGTTTATTCCTGGAAGTGAATACAAGTAGTTAGAGTCTTTATGTAGTCAGATATCTGATGTAATTCGTGTAAATAACGACAGTAATCATGAACATGCTATGTGACCAAATACATTGTAGTATAACATTTACACTCGCTTTAACGTACACTTAATGGTTTATTAATAAATAATTTTCATAACATGGTTAATTTGAACCAGTTATCTATATTAAACTACACGCGAAAACTACTCAATAATAAAATTTTTAATGAATCAAGATTGCGAGTAAGTGGCAAAGTCGGAAACTACGTCGCTAGTAAGGAACGATTACTGATCGTTAAGAAAGTTCTGCTGATTAAAAAAATATTGCGATTAAAAAAGTTTACACATAGCACGTCATTAATAAAGTCGACGTGTAATTAATTATATTTAGTAGCACAGTGATGATGCCGGCGGTATTCTTTTCGCGAGTAATTTCTGTAATGCTTTAATACAAACTCTTTTACATTAAAGCAGGAACTATATAACCTACGAATTACAAGGAACATGCTACCAATTTTCACACCACTTTTCAAATCTTGTTGAAAGACTGCCCGCTATTTTCGTTCACCTGAAGAAATTTTACTGTATTTAATTAATTTTTAATTAAGTTATTTTTAATTTAGCTTTATTATACTTTATTCGAAGACTCAAGAAATTAACTCTGCAAATAGTTTCGTAATTATAAATAAGTATTTTAAAGCAAAATTTCATGCATTTAAATTTACAAATTTTACCTACTTATTAATATTAGAATCAAATAGGGATATTTTCGCGTGGAAATTTAGAGATGCTGTATAATACAATTGGAACGTTTTCATGATGCAATTGTTTCTTTCAGTTTTGTTTCTTATCTCTCATTCGTACATTGCATTCGAAAATGTAATACGTAACATTAGTTAAACCCTCCTAGTAGTGTTATCTTTACACCTTCTGGTTATAGTTTCCCTCTAGTCTGCTTAGAATAACACTTCGGATGAGTTCCTGTAGAACTTGTCTAATATAATACGCTTTATTATCAGGACGTTTCGTGGCTATGTATACCTTCCTCTTATCGTCCCGCATAATCTAGAAATAACTTGTAGAATAAACTAAAATTCCGCTGGGTTACGCGACAACTCATTCGTTGCACAACCGGGAAGATGCGGTGCATTAATTTAAGATACACCATAATCGTAGTATGTGGTACCATATTGTAATTGTGGTACGATTATGAAAACGCTTTCATGTAGAATTAAGTCGAAAACAGCAAATATTATAAAGTACTAAAGCTATTAAGATATTCACCATTTTTTACGCGTCTTACATATATACGTGTTTATAATATTATATAATAAATACAATGCTATGCAAATACTCTTTGCTGCTACTGTTAATGCAATTACTACCAAAGACAGGGCTACGAATGCTTTTAAATTGAGCGGCTAGATTAAAATACACGTGCAATAGCAATCTATTTATAAGTTTCGAATTAAATATCTTGTTATTCTATCGTTGTTATGGTCTTTTGTTAATAACAAATGTTCTTTATAAAAACAGAAAATAAAAAAATTTATAAGTTTCGAATTAAATAACTTGTTATTCTATCGTTGTTATGGTCTTTTGTTAATAACAAATGTTCTTTATAAAAACAGAAAATAAAAAATTTGTCAGTGATCAAATTCTATTACAGAGGAGATTTACGAAGGAATGGGCAAAGTGCATTTTTCTCGGCTGGTTCTAATCCAATTGATGTACTTCAGTTTTTTATAGTTCCAAGTGTAGCGAAAAGTGCTCTATGATAGGAAAATTATCCGTTGGCCAAGTATCTGGTGTGGATAGAAGTCCATTTTGAAGTCAATGGTCAATACTAGCCTCTTTCTCGAAATCAATCGTTACCAATGACCCTTATGGACATTTCAGCGATTTTGCTTTCTTTTTTACTCTTTGCTTTCATCTACTTCCGTGAACAGTATCCATTTTGGAACAATGGAGGAGAATAATTTATCAATTCATTCCTATCGTACTCTCTGTTACGATGAAATTAAAAACTTAAATAGTATTCAACATTTACGGAAACAATTCCTCCATAAGAAATTCGGTGATAATATTCTACTATTATAAGATTATATACTATATAATACAAAACTCTACTATTTATGAAGGAGAAAGAATGCTAGCAATGGTATCCAAATCAAAACAGGAATTCTACTAATGAAACGAGCAATGTAATAAATGCACCATAATAATTAAAGAAAAGAAGTTGTAACTGTAAAAAGAACGTAACGCAAAGATAGCAAAGATAGAAATTCGAACAATAAAGAAGGCATGTGCAACAGCAGAAGACGAAATTCCCGCAATAAAGGAAACTAATAGGACAATAAAAAGAGGATTAGGATAATAAAAAGGGTAACGGCCATAAAAATAATTATCGTACTGAAAACATTATCCAGATAAAGTCTCTGCTTACGTTCCACTTCTTATGTGCAAAATCTATGCAAATACTCGAATTGCAACCTACTTCGATCTTAATCCCAACATTTCCCCTATTTATTCTCCATTTCCTCGTTTCGCGGCGAACAGCGCGACTCTTTAGATTTCAATCTCCGTATTCTATTTAAAACACATTCCGTTCAGTCTACCGAGATAAGATGCTCGAGCGTACGGGAAAAGGGATTCCGAGTTACTCGAAGAATTTTTCCCATCTCCTAGCAAGGGAACAAGGTAAAATCCGAAAATACGACGAACATGTCTCCCGTGTCTTATCAATCTCGAGCGTTCGCGTGAAACGCGAACAATGCGGCTGAGGAGTCCCACGGATGGAACCCGCGAAAATACCGTGGAACAAAACGCGCGATTGAAAAATCGATAACACGATAGTACGTTAATAGAGAAGAAACGCAATTCCGCTCCTGTGCGCCTCTCGTCGTTCGCCGCAAAGAATTTCGTTCACCGAAGACATGAAACGAAACGGAAGAAGAGGTCGGGGAGAACTTTTAAAAATTTTCAAATTCGAATATCGAGTATCAAGAGGAAGGCGAATATCCATCTTCCACGCGAAATATCTTATCGGTTGCAGATCCGCGGAAGTATCAGCCGCGCGGAAGAAACGCGGGAAGCTGGGCTGGTGAAGTCGCAGCAAGCGGAAGTGAATCCGATACGGGGTAAAAGGGAAGAGAAAAGCACGATGTTCCTCTTTGGTACTGGATAGTGTATCGCTGGCAGGAATTCAACGAAAAAGCAACGACCGGCTTCGCGACCGTTTCTGCCAGGCCGATAATCGGCTCGTTGCGGAATTGATATACACGTGTACCGACCGTAAATCAGGGATTTGATTCACGGCCAAGATTCCTACGGATAAAGAAGTGCCGCTTGAGCGCGTTCAGCCTGCTCGCAACGATAAATTCGTACAGTTACAATGCTTGTGTCGTTACTCGAATGCTACCACTTTTCTCGTTCCTTACTAACACTTTTTCTTCTTTCCTTTTCACACTTCCAGTTTGTACGACATACGTTTGTTGTCCGAATCGAGTTTCATGTTCTTCGATTCGATGCGGAATCGAAGTTGAGAGACTATTGACATCTTGGAAATTATACTTTACACGTTTCTACGTTGTTTTATAGAAAGTCTGTAAAAAGCTCCATTCGAACATTTCTTTTTCAAACTTTTTACTATTATACATAGCGTTCGTTGAGATTTGTCAGGTGAAAGAGCGCAGTCGAATGTAAAGAGAGAAATTTAAACATGCGGCAAATCTGGATAGGTCTTGGAACTTTCGGAAACTGCAAAACACAATGGAACCATACATCCAGGTACGCTTTTTCAACAAAATCCATCCTGTCAATAATTGAACTACTGACCATTCAATTTGCACAAAAAATCTATAGAATCTTTTAGATAACATGGTAGTAAAAATACAACTCCGCATTCTAGGACCAATAAACCACATATCATATTAATAAATATACCTTGCTGGTAGATTTCTTTACATATAACTATTATCAGGTATATGATATAAGGTATGTATGTAGAAGAAATATTCAATCTACTTTCGATCATACGTGCACGTAACAGCATGCATATTTAATATTGTTCCTTTCAAGAACGACATATCGTTCCTTTTAAAATGTCGACAAAACGGTACATCGTGAAGTTGAAATTGCTCTCGAGATGGTAACAACGCGAGAGTAGGTTCCTTTCCTTCAACGGTTTTTCCAGGCAAAATGCGACCATTTTTCTCCATTACACCAGGTATCTCTTTACGATTCGCGGCGGCACGCACCAGAATGTCGCCCCGTTGCCCAGTTGCATTATTTATCGTCACTTCCGGTGACCTGGAACGCTGGGCGAAACACTCCGGGTAATAAAATCGCCAGGCTTGCTCGGTGAGGAAGGTAAAATTCATTACATTTATTAATGGTATCATCCTGGGTACGCGCGAACACGCGTGTCTGCTCTCACGAGCAATGTCTACGCAGTAGTGTGCAATATTTGTCACGCGCAAACCTGACACCGCGCCGCTTTTTTCGGATCTCACGTTTCGAATTTTCTTCCTTTTTTCTCTACGGATAGGAACGCCGTTCGTTACTAACTTGCAAATACCGGGAACCCTACATTTGCTAAGTAATGAAGCGCGTCAGGCTCACGCTGATATTCGCAGAATATCGCAGAAGCGAAAAAGCGCCTACACGCCTCGCTAACATTCAAAGGAAGAAAGTGATGGTTTTTCTTTGGACTATTTGCACAGTGAATGTATTCGTACAATTGGTATCATTAACGTGTTTGAAATGTTTACGATGTGGTTCATTTAAGGAAACAGAGAACTTGTTTTAGCGAAAAACATTTTCCTAATTTGTGAAGTTTTATTATAGTAGTGAACTAACATGAATTATCGATGACAAATGACTTTAAGAAGCTGTGAAGACTTAAAGTTTTAAAGACCTGTAATGAAATTTCTTTAGGCTCATCATTACTCCCAGCGCCATCAAATTATCTACCTCTTCAGTATTTTAATCGCTTGTTATAATAGCCAAGATACAAGCGGAAACCACTTTATTCATATTACTCGACCCATCTAACGAAAATGATGATTTGATAACACGGTGAAGGAACGAAGCTTTTACCTAAACCAAACTACGTTATTTGCTTTCTATCGATTGGGATTACCCAATGTGTCGAGAGAATGGTTGAGAAAATGAATAGGGGCTGAATCACCTTATATGCGGTCTTCGAGCTACCTCCACTCAGACATTATAGCGGTCGAGGTCTCGTGATCCTGTGGTAATCCAAGGTGAGTCTTAAGAGCCCAGGATTATGGTTCTGAGATCCTAAAACCTCGAGATCAAGATATAGAGATCTCCAATTTAAAAAAATTTAAAATAGTAACGTTTAAAATATCAAGGTCATATAATAATTATTCTAATATTCGAATGACATAGCACTCTAGGCTCTATGATCCTGGAGTTATGGCATTCCAGATCCCAAGGCTTCAAAATCATAGCACTCGAGGTCTCCAGTGTCATAACACTCGAAGTCTCAAGATTCTACTAGTACTCAAGGTTTGAAGATTCCAAGATCATAAATCCCAGGATACGCGCTTCAGCGTGATATCTAATTTCCAATATTTATATTCCAGACGAGTATTCCGAAATCGTCCAAATATCTCTCCAAATATCCGCCTACCATCGACGAAACAGAATATACACAGTCGAATTAAATTATAGAAGAATATACGACCCTTCGAGTTTCATTGCGATTCGTGAGTAGATAACTTACGAGATCGTCTAATAGAGCGAACATCTGGCAATTAACACGCATAAATAATCGAACTTTATTTGCGATTACACGCACAGTGGCCTGGAAGCTAGTTAAGCTAAAGCACGAAAGGAGAACAACGCGTCGTATTACACAGATCGAAGCTCGTTAACGAGGCTGAGATAGCGAGCGACGCAATCTGCCAGACTGATGGCTGGATATCGACTGCACTCCGTAGGATTAACTCTTATATCATCCTGGAACAGGGCTCGACGCACAGCCAATTAATTACGCTCACTGCTCGATTGCCTGTCCCTTCGTTCTGCCCTTCGGTTTTGATTTATTTCGCAATGCTGTACCTACGGTTTGTCTGTGTACTGTGCAATTCGTGATGAATGGAAAATAAGATTTATGTATATTTTACATAATTCTAAACGAATTAAAACACTGGCGAGGTTGATTATTCCTCCCAATGGGTTTGTAGTATATCTAAAAATCGTAGGTAACAAGGAAGAGATGAATATATTTGTAAATCGCTGATGGATATTACCTAAGTTTCGTTAGGTCTGTATACAAGGCTGGATTCATTGTACTAAGATAATGCTTATGTTCATTGATCCTTTCTAAACACATAAAGTTTGCTATACAACCCTCGAGTTATAACATAATCTAGCAAACTGACCCTTATGATATCGCACGAGAGAATCGATGAGCAACCACGATTTTGTGCTCCATCGTGATTGGAGAAAGTTATCGAACGGAGCAATATTCTATAGAAAATACATTCTAGACATTTGATAGCGTGATACGTTCTATACATTGTACTCAAACACTAATTTTAATTAAAATATCTCCAAATCAAATTAAAAATAACCCTATATTTATTTACTCATTCGTTTGAAAATGAACGTTGCATTCAATACACAATAGATTACAAAAATAGAGACAATTTTGCGCTACATGAATGTAAATTAAACACTAAATTATATATCATTTCTTGTTACATACAGAACAATTATAGGAAGTACATACAAGTTGTGCGTAAATACAAAACAATTGTCTCAGATTACTAAGAATATGATTAATCCGCCAAAATTATGTATTCATTCAAAACGACGCTCCAGGATATACAAAATAGAAAATTGTAAAATTTATTTAAAAGTGTTGCAGAAAAATAATGAAGAAACGTACATTGATGCTCAGATACGTTTGATTTAGATTTCATTGAGAAAGTTTTAGATGAATACGATAGAAAATGCAGTCTACTAAAAAAATGAATGTTTGAATTCGTGGAATTATTTATAAAATGGAGTCAAATATAAATGCAGTAGGAAATAACAAAACACGGATATGAAAATTCATCGTACAAAGATATAAACGAGGAAGAAGATCAATTGCTTTATTTATAATTCATAAGATTTTCATATTATACATAATACAAATATTCGTACAGAAGATTTCAAACGGAATAATAGTACCGAAAGTTTTAATAAGTTCCCGATGATTTTATATTTTTTGGACTTATCTTATTTTTCGTATATGTCCTAATACCTATGAAAGAGAATGTCAGAATGTCGAACTGTCGTGAAGTTTACTTTATTTCTCTAACTTTCGGTAGCGGGAGTTTTAGTGTAGTTTAAAGTTACCACGAAAAAACACGATGACATAGGTCTATAAGAAGGAAATATAGGGAAGCAATGGAAAGGAAGGAGACAAAGAAATAGAAAGTCGTCGAATAGGGTTCGGCCCGCAGTTTTCTTTCGCTTGTACGTTACAAAAAGGGCAACAAAGGGTGAAAAAGATACGGAGGGAAGCCAGGACATCCGCCTAAATGATACATCGTATCCTCTGTACCGTGCACATTCTTAGAGTCTAGAAAACCGACGTTAAAACAATGCTGTAATAAATTTGTGGCTTTTGTTTCGTCCGCATTATGCTCTTACTTCTTGCAAATACTAGACGCTGAATATTAAAATGTTAATGGAACACGAACAAGAAGAACCGTTATGTTGTGGCTTCGAGAAAAGGAGAGAACTACATCGTTCCTTACTTGGTAGATGTTTAAATTACAATTTCATGTTGTAAAAGGGATTCTTACGTCGAACTTTTAAATTATAATTCGAGCTCAAATATTCTTTGGCGTAGAATCTTTTCCTCTGAAAGTCTCTGCCTTGAATTATCGCAGCTCACGATATTTAAAGAAAAGCGTGGAAATTTAACTCGCTAAGGATTGCGAGATAGAATAAGTCGCTTAAGCTTTAACATCTTAAAATTCGTGGCAGCTTATTATCTCTCAACGGCGCCGCGGCGGCTTATTATCTTCTAACGTCTTGATTGACGTGGCTTCAGGGCTATATCGAAGCAAGGGCTTAAGAAATTGCAGGCGATCGTTTT
Organism: Bombus soroeensis; assembly: GCA_014737365.1. NCBI lineage: Eukaryota > Metazoa > Arthropoda > Insecta > Hymenoptera > Apidae > Bombus > Bombus soroeensis. The sequence continues at coordinate 3,257,208 of JACXIL010000167.1, forward strand.
AAAGTCGATGGAGCTCCTCTCTTCTCCGCAACGGAAAACAAGGTTCTTTCGACGAAACACTTCAGTTTAATTGGAAACCTGCACTTCAATGATTTAAGGATTCAAGTATAGATGCAACATACTACTTCCGCTGCAATTACATGCTTCAGCAAAACATTCCAGCTAGACAGTTCTTGTTGACATTGTTATATAGGAGCGCTCGTGAAGCAGCTTCTCCTAACGGGAGAATATACTGCAAACGGATTCTATTAAGGTGGCCTCGATATACTACGTGTTTAACTACTTATTTATTGTTATTAATTCAGCTCATTATAATATTCTAATTGTTACATTATAATATTCATTATAATATTTTGCTAAAATATGCACGCCAATAATAACACATTTCCTTAAATTCTCATATTTATTTCGTTCAGTGTTGTAATAACGTTTAAAAAGGTTAATGCGAAATGTAATCGCACAAAGGTTAGAAACGCCTGTCAGTCTAAACTGGCTGTCCTTCTGGTTACTTTGTCTCACCAAATGGATCGAGTGTTGTTACCTCGATACAGTTAATTTGAAGGGGTTTAACCGGAACAATTCGAAATGATGGCGAGCCTGTGCTGTCTCCCCCAGACTCGATGAGATACAAGGGGCCACTCAATAGTTAATTAATTCCCTCTTAGATCAGCGAACAGGGTTCTTCAGCGCTGTCTACAGCACTGAACCTCAATTGACCCTTGGTACACCGTAGGAGGACACGAAGTGGGTGGTGCTGACCGAGCTTATACAGAGATAACGACGACAATGGCATTGAATTCCATTTGGGGGCGTAATTAAGACCCATTAAAAATTCTAATTAGCATTATTACAACTCTCCGCGGAAAAATTTCATTTAAAATTCTATTTCCATTCGTATCATTGATCAACGGGCACATTGAGGCATACTTTTAAAAGCATACTTGAAAGCTACCTTCGATAACAAGAAATGAAATGAGCAAAACGTTGTACATATGTATACAGGTTATCCCATTTCCATCTCTTCAGGTAAATATTTTGAAGAATATAAAAGTTACGGGTAAATTTTTCCGATAAAAGTTGCGACGAAAGTCTGATATTTATTTGGCTTTATGACTTCGAAAAGTTTTATGAAGGTTCATTTTAAATATTTATATCGGAATACATGTTTTTCCTCCATGTTTTCTTGTGAGGAGGATTAAAGACATAATCTATTTGTGACTTTCAAACTGGTCAGTTCATAATTTCTCATGATAATTTTACAGATTTACGACTGCATTCTATCGTGGGATTTAAATGATTCCTGGTAAAGTATAGGTGAATGAAGTCTTTAATTTCTTTGCTACAAATGTTATACTTTAGTCAACGATAATTACAATGTTAAGTCATTCTTGAAACATAAACCCGCAAAGCTAATATGTCGCAAAAATTAGTAGCAATTAAAGAATAATATTTTCCACGATAAGAGTGTTAATTTCGTTTAATTGAAGATGGGATATACAGTATATAAATACCGGTAGGATTTGCACGTATTAATGAATCCCAGATTAATCGAAAGTTTACTCGATACGATGATTAAAACTTTCTTTATACGATCCGATTTCCAAGATAAAGTCAGAAACAACATCAAAAAATTGGTTGCTATTCAACGATTGATCTTATTTGTGAACGTTCCGGACAGAGAGCATTCGACAAGTCTACAACGACGCAGCGAATCGACGATTCCGTCTCTCAGGACCAAGAACCTTTGCTCCGATCTCTCTTCGTCGCTGCTACTCTGTTAATTGCTTAGGTAAATATTTCAACGAAGGGAGAGAGCCTGGGGTCCATTCAGAGACATGTTGCTGGACAGTCTGCGGCCGACAAAGTGAGCGTTTGTGGCACCCGCATCGGCGTCACGACATCGGAAAGATCAATATTGAATAACACGCTGAAAATGCCAATATTGCCGTCCTTCTGGGATTGGAACACTTCCGAAGATTAAAGAAGTGGTCCAGCTAGAAACACGGAGAGCACGATGCCAGGAAATTGTATATGTCGTTGCGATTGCGTGACGTGCTCACAGAAAGCGCCACGTTCATATTTCTTTTTGTTGGACATATGTCTCGTTGTAGTTATTAATATTACTCTAGCATTCGACTTGTCGTGGTTGTCGATTTATATTCCGTGCAAAAGATGTATTTGACGAAATAATAACCTTCGGTCGGTAAGAAAGTTACAAACACCGAAGGTCGATCAAAATAGCATAAAGTGTTTCACTTCATGTTGTACTCTCTGATAAAAAGAAACTACGAAACATAATGCAGTTAAGATGACAAATTAATTGAAGGATTGAGAATCATAGCGGTAGAAGTCGCTGTTATTTTTCATAAAAGCGCTCCACGCTTATTGTTACAAAAAAGAAAATTCATTATGTCTTTCCAAGCCGAGAAAATATGTGGCGGCGTGGAATAAAGTTATAAGTTAATTAATTATGTAACTAAGAGGATGATACTTTCAAGAGTTGAAATACCTGACTAAATCCAAATCTTGACTTTCGCCACTACGGTTTTTATCTTGCTAACTATTAATTAGTTTAATCTGTGGAAAGTAAGTTACTTTTCCAGAAATAATCTCACGTCGTTATAAAAAGAAAGAAGAAGGACAAAGATCTTCAGAATGTTTGGAACAAAAGAGAGAAGCTGATTCGAAAATTGATGGACTCAACTTCAGTTTACTACGCGAAATCGTGAAATAAATGTGCCGAATGGAGAAAGGGAGAGGACGAAGGAAGACGGTAACTCGGGGTCGTCTTTGAAAACTCGGATAGCTTCCATTTCAGTATTCAGACCAGAAGAAATATCGCCCAATCCTTCTACAGCCAATTTTCCAGAAACCTTCGCCAGGGGTGCGCGACACACGCACCATATCCTCGGGAACACGACATTAGTCCTGGTCTGTTGAGAAGTGGAAACGTAAATCACATAGCCCCTTCTGTACGCCCTTCGTTTTGCTATTTCCAAGAGAAGAACGTCACAGTGAGGGACGATAATGTCCGTATGATGGACCTGAAAGTTTTCAGACTTAGTGACCGCGAATATTTGTCGAGATAGTTCGATGTTCCGCCACTTTGCTCGTTAAACGGTCCATTTGTTTCGAACGAGGGGAGAATGAAGTAGTTGATGCGGTGAAATGTACTCAATACTTTCGACTTTTTGTTGTTTCTCGTAAAATTAATTATAACTTAATTTCTAAAAATAATCTTCTTAAGTAAAAATATTTAAAGAGCTTTGAAGCAGAATGAGTGTTGAAAACAAATCCGAACTAGAAGAAAAATTATATAGAATTATTAAAGCAAAGATAATATTTCAATTGACGTTAAAGTCTTTTCATTTGTCTGCGCTATATTTTTCATAAAAGTCACGTAGCGTATCTATTTTAGTACCACAAGCTAAATTGATTTAAGTGACAGTTTATCACATCATTAAAGTATATCTTTGTTTTGGATAAATGAAAACGGTAATGCTGTTCCATGGATTTAGCATATGAAACTATTGTAATAATAAAATAGTGTCTAATATAGCATATTTTTAAGGTGCTTTGTAACGTTAATTTATAAAGTACATCGAACTAAATATGGAACGTTAAACTGTCTAATTAGAGCTCTGTTAACGGTCGAAGAGAAACAAACGATATAGAATATTCATGCATATTGGATATCGTAAAAGTTCGATGAAGGTAATTTTAAGCTTAATAACTCTAATTTTTTTGTAGGTTGCGTTAAAAAATGTGCCTTTTTCATTATTGTGGGCTTTTATTAATATCAATTAAAAACATTTCGTTTCACATAGAATTTTATACCACCCGTTTTCAATAAAAAAGCATATTTTTTAACGCATCCTACAGAAAAATGAGTGTTATTAAGATTAAATTTTCATCAAACTTTTACGATACATAATAAATAAATACATAACAAATAAATTTGAAGATGATTGTTAAAATCACTACTAATTAAACTCGATTAAATTTAACGTTTTATACAGTATCAAACATAATTCTTATTTATTAACAATTGATTTATTCACGGATTTTTAGTATCCTGTCTGCACATCCGTCTTTATTCCCTCGTACGAATATCATTTGTTTAAATTCCTGGAATCGATCGAACTACAGTCTATTTTACGTCCTATTTTCGTCAGCATTCCGGCGCGATAGAGAGCGAAAAATGAAGAAGGGTAGAGAGAAAAAAGTAACGAATGGTCACGTTTCAGCGTACGATGCTTCATTGCGCGAATTTTCATATTCCATCCACGGTACTGAGTTTCTTAAGAGAATCAAATCCTCAAGGTGGACCAGAGAATTAAGGCGATCCTTCTCTTCGTTCCATTTTCTATAAAGCACTCTTCTACCGTTCCTTGCCTTCTTTGTGCCCCACCATTCTCAGTTCCAACGCTCGAAAGTCATAGTATACGCACGTGAAATGTCTCGTGAAAAACTCAACACTTACAACTACGAAATCGAGGCATGGTTAAAATCTTGCCATTAAACCAACCAACGTCATTCTATCTGTTTCATAATAAAAGCAGGTCTCTTTCTCCCTCTCCATCTCCAAGCAAATTTAACATAGTAGATCGATTCGTACGAGCAACGAGTTTATCGTAGTATATTACTTATCTTTGAATATCGCGCGTCATATTAAATCAATTTGAATCGCGATTGAAATTGCTCTCCAATGCGGAATGACCGCACGATTCTAGGTTTGTGTATGAAATTAAAAATACAGTTGCTCGAATGAAACATAGAATTGCAAACGTTTAGCTTAATTGAAAGTGATCAATATGGAAATAAGATCGGAACACGGAAGCTTGACCCAAAAAACGCGGCTCTATTTGGTTTGATGATTGAAATGGTTAAAACATTGGCCAATTTGTAGCGATGTTTATTACCCATTAAATCGGTACATGCAGATTAATTTTTTCCTCGTAGAAGCTTTTTCCGGTACCACCGAACGATGATATTTGATCAATGAAACTACACTGTCATGCAAAAACACGATAATTAAAAACCACATCTATTTAACCAGGTGGCCTCAATCGAAAGATAAACGTTCTGTTTCATTTACAAAACGAAACTTGAGCAACTATTTTCGATCAATTTACAAAATACCATGCTCGATTCACGTGGAAACGATGGTTTCCAAATTTTGCATGTTTACGCAAATCTAGCAAAATGAATTGTATTGATTTATAGTATATTATATTACATTATTTATATATTTATTGAATTTCACTAAAATCTCACTAGACTGTATTAATTGTAATCGTACTATCTAATACATACATGTATAGTATATTTCGCAATATATCAAATATTCGTACGTCCAATTTTAAATAAAAATTCTCCTAGATAAGAAACATAAATTTCCCGAATATACACAAACTCTAATATCCATAAAGGATGGCAAATTCCATACTTCTGCAGGCAGTATGAGAGAGTCAATGTGCGCGGGATTTTCGACGTGCTCAACGCGTTATCGCGTTCATTACTTATCCAGCAGCGAGTATTTCGAAGATCGGCAGGATATCCCAATCCCGCGTTCCACATAGGGGACGTCTCGCGTTTCAATTACGGATGAAATCAATTCAAGCACCGGCAGATCGTATCGCCATTGTCAAGCATCACTGTGCATTCCGACCGGCACAAAGTGTCTGGTAGATTCGGATTCGTCGCGGAATCCTGTATGCATCCTCTTCTGTTCCTGTGCGTTATTCGTCCATTAACGACTCGTATGACCGACGAGCATCGTTTAATATCTATCCACGCCGATATACATATGGAGCTTCTTCATCGTGATTTGTCGGTAGATCTTCGACACGAAACGCATTTCAACCCATTCGACGCGACGGAACACTATTGGCTCCGGAAGTTGAGTTTCGAGCGTTCGATTCCGTGGGGATGAAACGCAAAAACAACTGGACACAAGCTCGACTAGCGTCGAATCGAACGAATCAACTTTGCATATCGCACATCGCGTTCGCTTGAAACTATTGCCCAGAGAAATTCTTACGAAGCGAAACGAGACTAGACGGTTTACGAGCGAACGACGGGTGCATATTGGGGAAACTATTGTGCGAGAATCCAGAGAAGAGAATCGAAAAGTTCGTCGAGTTTTCGAGTCGCTTTTGCGGTTACTGGTACGAACAGATGTGGGCTTAATCGGCTTTCGACGAGTTGCCAGTCGATAATTCGATAAAGTCGACGTTATTTTTTTTAGGCGCCGTTAAAACTTGTGACTCCGAAATGGAATTATGTTTTTGTACAGAGTGTCTGTTTTAAATAAAGGGAACGGTGTGACGGTTTTCAAAGTTGGCTAGTTATTCTTTGATCACTTATTTTCTAATAAAAATCTTAGTTTCCGATTCGCCAAGTTCGGAAAGGTCTAATTTTTAAAGTATAATTTTAAAGGGTATAATTTGTAATTATATATGAAACGAAAACAAAAGACTTTGTTGCAATGAGTTGCAAACAGCGCGCTTGATTTCCCTGCGAGGTCAATAACATTTGTCCTCCTATCGTTCGATAAAGCGAAAAGAGTCTGCTTTCGACGCATCGCACTCCGCTTACACGGAGAAATCTCTGAAAAACGCAGAGATGAATTTTCCTCGACGTCGTGGGGTCAAGGGAATAAAGAAACGTCGAAAGGGGAAATGGAGATGGAAAGAGTCGAATAAAAAAGAGTGTCTTCTGTATTCTAGAGACAACGAAAGGGGAAGAATGTCTTTTGCATCTGACGAATTGTCGAGAGAGAGAGAGAAAGAGAGAGAGAGGGAGAGAGAGAATGTTTACGGCATGTAGCGGTATTCGAAATTCCGTCAGATGTTGAAAATTGCACGCTGCAATGCGGTGGAAGAATATCTTCCTTGATATTTCACATTCCGCTAGAATCACGATAATTCACTGCAACGGGAAGTGTTCGTGTATAATGTAACAAGCGCGCTTAATAAACGCCATGTTCAATAAAAGGAAAATTGTTTAGCAAGCGGCTAACCATCAAACTCTTGTAACATGTATTTCCGATGAATAAATCCAACAACGATGTTTTATATGAACTTCACAAGCGGAAAAGGCATCTATTACATACACGAATATACGATTCGTTGGAAATCGGAAATAAACCGTTTCAGTCCATCAGCAGTTTACGATTCCTTTCCTTGTTGTTTCTCATCGATTCCAGCGATATTACAAGTTTCTTGGCCGAAACTGCATGTTCTTTCCGGACTTCCGGCCAGATTTAGTCGGTACAAACATCCACGTTTATTCCAGTCGGTTGCGTCAGGTGCCGTTGGTCTGCCGCCGACTCGCTCATGCGATCACGTCTCATCCCGAAGGAACGTCCAAAATCCTCGGAGAGGGCACGTTGATATTCCTGAAAATGCACGCCGCACGGAACCACACCGTTCTACGAAATGCACCGGGTGAAACGCTTCGGAATTGCCAGTTTACCGAGCTGGACTTCCGCACGGATAACCTCCGCGTCGTTCAGTTTGCAAATGAAATCGCAATACAACTGCACCGTCGTGTAATAATCGTTCGTCGGTTGGTTTTTAAGCAGCGTTTACAGTTAGTCATGAAATTTATATTTCAAAGTTGTACCATAATGTTTTATAGTCTTCGATATACACATACACTGGCTAGCGAAGGTAATCAAGCGCATTTTGAAAAGCACTTGTAACGAGGCACGACTGTCATGATTATGGTGGTCAATTGGAACAAATTTGAAAATGTATCTTGAAGTTGCAAGATATTTATTACAAACATATATTTAGTACACGATCATATTTATGACCAAATACGCGGCATGATTAGCGATTTCAAGCATACAACAAGTGTTAAATATGTTCCCACTGAATGTTGAGGTTTAGGGTAATGGATAATTGACTATTTATAGCGAAGTATAGAACTTGTTTCAAGTATATTTTAATTTCTATATGTATTTTCAAATTCGTTTTAAATCTTTTCCAGTATAATCAGTTGAATTCCAAAATGTTTCGTATAACACACATAACATATTCATGTAAAGTATCTATAAATGTTTCGACCCTTTCGTAAATTATATATATATATATTAATACGATATAAAGAAAGAGCTTTCGGCGTGTAAATCTTCACTGAGAAAGGTAAAGCTCACTTTTCTTCGTATTTACATTTATTTAAAAATATTCAATTCAAAGCGTTGAAAATCAATTTGAGGGTTTGTTAGGTATGTATCGCCTCCGATTTCGAGCTTTACTCGAGTCGATTCAAGTGGAACACTCGTGGGTATTTGCGCGATCATTGTTGCCGAACTTTAAGAGATCTGAGACATGTTTATCCGAAGCCACAGCGGACTTTTCGAAAGAAATTCGCGAATCTTTCCGATTGTAGTTATTCATACGCCGACATACTTTAATGAACCTTTCCATACATAGTTTAGAAACTGGTACGATGTGAATGGGTTCGAGTTTATCCGCTCTTTCCGTGTACTTTCATCCCTCGAACATTTCCAAGTCAGCACGGGATGTAGATTTCTTTCGTAGTTGTGGGTCTAGTTTCACAGGTACTTTCAGAATTTTCCACCCTCCACCTTCGGAATTTTTATACCCGTTCTTGACGAACGAGGTAAGTTAAAATGTTCCTGCGAACTTACCATCGAATTCGAAAGGATAACGGAGTTGAAATTCGTTAAAGAGGATCGTCGCGGCATTATTACACCGCCGTTCACCTTTTCCAAGGAACGCGGTTAATCAACTTCTCCAAGTTTCTCCGTAAAACCGGCGTTCCGCGAGTAACGCTCGCAGAATGCTCATAATTAATTAATCTCCGAGTCTCGCATTAAATTTCCGCGCCCGTGGGTTATCGCGTTAATCGTGTTTACCGGCGAAATTCCTGGCAAAAACACAACTTTCTATCCCCTCTTCACCCCCCCGCCCCCCCGCCCCCACTGACTCTACGAAACTAGTATTGCCAGTCCATTAAATAATGCAAAGCATTCTGTTGAGTTCGTTAACTGTCCGAAGTGAGCTCAAGAAAAATTAGCATAACCCAATGGACTCCGAAATTGAATTACAACGAAGGAATTCAAGGCGTTTTCTCTTCAACAACACCGTGGTTCTAGACAAAATACTTGCGTTACGCTAGTTTTCTCGTAACCAGTTTAATTGCGCCGCAACATCGCGCGCGATAAAATCGAAAGTAAGGAAACATTAATCTTTAGACCATGTTGGAATTCACGATAGAACTTTGTGGATGATTTTCATGTGGAGTATTTTCGTGTCTCAGACACACTATAAGATTTCTAATCAGAAAAATTTCAATGATGTAAACTCTCCTTTACAGCTCTATTCTAACGAAACTGGTCACACTTTGTTTCATTTATGACGCTGTTTAAAACGTAGATTAGTTCTGGGATTCAAAAATTTAGTATTCATCTCCAGGAGAGGTTAGGGAAGTGGGTTTTATAGTTGATTTTAATTCCACAATTACGGAGGATGGGTGGCGAATGTCAGAGGGACGAATTTGCAAAGTTAATTCGACAAATTTCACAGGAAACGATGAAGGAAGGAAACGAAAGAGGCGAGGAGAAAGAAGAGAAGAACGACAGGAGACATACCAAGATTTGTAAATTCAAACTTTCAACTTCCGTTCGCTTAAGAGACACAGTAATTATTCTGGTTGTAATGTCGTGTCTCATTATAATACCATTGACACACGGATTAGCTTAGCTCGATCTTCTTCGAGAAGAATGTGTCGAAAACAGATTCACGTATCGCTGACGGCCTAAATTTCTTCCAAAAATTATAAATGATTTTCATTCAAGAACACAAAAATTTCCTTCTCGTTCGTATTAGTTGTTTCAAGATCACGGAAGATTTATAAACGAAATGGTAAACGAAAGTAAAATGAAAATAGTAGAAGTAAAATGTTTAATTTAACAGTTATGCGTTGAGAGAAGACAAGATGGTCGTGTTTAGAATGAAGCAAGTAGTATATCTTTCTGCTACGCGTACAAGTAGAATATATCTCCCTATGGTCAGACCAGCGCTACGTTCCATATACATGATCAAACATGCAACGGCACATGTAGGATAGCCAGACATGTAGGATAGTCGTGATATACGACGAACAAACAGAATAATTACTGTCTATAGTTTAACAGGGAGCGACTTTCATATATAACTAAACAAATTGCCAGACAATTAATCGTATATTATGGATGTAGTCAGTAAAAATTTTCCTTCCTTTTCTATATTTCCATCTTTCTAAATTGTCGAATTTGCTAATCTTAAATGTAATTGAATAAATTATAACAGAGATTCAAATTAATCTGATTTTCAGGCATAGAATATATTACCACAAATGTTTTGCATAATTGACATGGTTTCTATGAATTTCTGAAGGCATTCACCACATTCGTGTTATTAACACACGCCAGCTATTAGCATGAAACATCTGTCAGGTAATAGTACAACCATCTCGACGCGACTCATTATTGATGAGTACAGCATGGCGTGTAATGCATCGCTAAAAGCGTTGCTATTGATTGCGGTCTCGCCCCATAATGAAGACACACTATCATCCCATATATCTTTCGCGACAGTACCGTTCTTTGCGATGTACCATGTAGCTGTCCAGCTAAATTGTAAATCTCGCGGCAAGCTGAATCTCTCTCATCGAAGGACACGTAGCACCGTAGAATCGTAGCCGTTCAAACTTCATCGACTGATATTACAAACATACCTGACTCCGTCGAATCGCTAGCTGTAACGAGCAAACTTCTCAACCAGTTTGATTCCGTACCGATACTTAGAATCAATGCCGGCGGTCAACTTCTCGGATGAAAAGCTTCTAATGGAATTTCGGAAGCACCGAGCTCTGACCGGTATCGAAATTTTATTGGTCACGTGATGTCTTAATGAACGCGACCCGCCGCGTTTAATTCTACGTGATCCTCGTTACCCACATTTCAATTTCAAGCAACGACTGTCTAATATACGATTCGGGATGCGCGAACGTTCTCGTGTATATACGTACAGAAAGGTGTACACATGCGAGTGAATTCACACACACGCGTTTGCACCTTGGGTCTAACTCCATTCGACGGTTCACCGCAAACGCGCATCCATGCAAGTCGGCTGAGTCGATATTCGCGGATATGCAAATTCTCCGTGTAACCTAGCGTCCTTAAAGACAGCACACGCCAAACTCTTAACTCCAACCCCTCCCCCCCGCGCCTTATCCTGGATTTGAAACATCCTGTTTCCATCTGGGAAATCGCTTAATCGATTCGATCGTTCTAAGGGAACAGCAGATTCGACTTTTAAATAGGATTTCCATGTAAATGTGACCAATAGTCGACTCGACGTAATCACCGTGCGATTCAATTATTACATTATTATGATTCCCGTTATGACAATCGATTATCCGATCCGTTCGATTTTACCGAAGAGGATGCGGTTGAATATTTGGAAATTGATTTCGAGCCGCCAGTTCGACGCAGTTTGCGAGTCAAGTTAGGTAAATTGTCGATCGGGGAATATGTAATTAGCAATTACATCGGCTCCACGGTATCGTTATCTAACTACTAATTGACCGCTAAAAGATACGTCTTTCCGAGCGAACGCCACTTCCTGACCGTTCGTGTCCATTCTCCATCGTAAAAATATAAAACGTATCGAATCCGCATACCTTCGTCGGCTTACATTACACGATTGCAAAATTCCAACGAAACATAAAAATTCCAAACCGTATTTCCCGTTTGGAACGTTGATCATTTGTTTCTGTGGAAACGCAATAGAGTTGTCTCCCTTCGATCTCGTATCGTTCACGATTTTCATTCAGATAAGCGAGTTCCCCGTGGACGCTTCGATTTATTCAAAACCTGGTTGTAAAATAAAGCCATGCGATAGTTCCCGGCTTTGACATGACTGGATTTCAGGCAAAATCAAATTCAGGACGGTGGGTCCACGTTTATTCAACAAATAACTAATCAGAGAGCCGTCTGGCCGCGGGCCGATTTGAAAAATCAATCAAATCTTCGATTTTCTATCTGCGAATTTTCACGGTAAACCTGGTTGTTATGCACGCGGTCATTCTCTGACCCGAATCAATGGTAAACTCGCGTACGTGTGAATTCGGGGAGCGATCCGTACCATCTACAACGTGTCTACGCCCTCGCTCGGAAGAAAGCCAAATATTTAGAAACTTTTTTTCTCTCTCCCGTCACGTTCTCTTTCCTCCCGTGTAAATATCGTTCGCGTCCTTACAAGTGCTTCTAATATCTATGGTGACATGGATGCAAAAACTGAAAAAACCTGCATCGTAAAATAATTTGATTCGATGATAAAGAGATATCAAATGAAAATTTTCCCTCATTTCTACAATTATAAATAAGACATAGAAAGTACATCGAAATTTTGTTTCGATATTTGATACTCATTTACAGGAAGAATATAAGGCGTTAGTCGAAACTGCACGCTACGGATTTCGTCATTCTGCTTACAAAAATGATTTATTATAGAATAAAATTACTCAAATTTATTGAGATATTCATGCTTGTGCAATTAACGTTGGTGAACTAACTAATTTTTAAATAAAGTAATAAGCATATTACCCAATAAAATCTTAACGTTTAATGTTCTTATACATCCTTGCATACAATCTGCGTGGCAAAATGCCTATCATATCAGTTACAAGTTAACGCAGAAACAACTAAAATCGCCATAAGTCAGCGAGATTAACGCACAGATGTTTAACAGTAAACAACGTGGACGATTATTGCGAAAAAGAATGTAATCGATTTCGATTTGTTGTAGGTCGACTTGTTGCAAACTTTCCTCGAAAACACCGCATCCTTTTGACATGGCGCGATCATTAATTATCTCCGTGCGAGATTTAGCAGACAAACAGCGGCGAGGGACGGGACGCATTATGAAAGTTCGAATTCGACACAACGAGCATTTCGATGTCCTACATTATAATTGATTTATCAGGCTTGGCTCACAAGTGTCGGGTACTGAGCTTGCGTGACTAATGAATACGCGTTCGACACGGTGCTTCAATAATCCATTTGACAACAGGAACGATGTCGTTTTTCACTCGCGTTCAAACTGCTCGTTTCCTCTGCTCTGCGCGTATACACACATAGCAAGCGCACGCGCGCGCGCGCGCGCGTGTGTGTGTGTGTGTGTGTATGTGTAGCTGCGTTGGATGGCAAAGTAGGTCGGCAAACTTTAGGGGCGTATTTTATTCACCTCCAGGGTAGAAAAAAGCACCTGCGATCGCAGATACTAAAACATCTCCTTTTTCGAGTTACGGCCACCTTTTCGTAGCGACGAAATTTCGCTCGAACATCTAAACGCGTTCCAAGTTACAAGCGTTGCTGCGTGTTATTTTCCTTTTTTTTTTTTTTTTTTTTAAGGCTTCAGCGATAACGGCACTTGTTGCCGCCGAGAAAGTTAGGCGAACTGCTTTTTGTCCGCAGTATCTGCTATCAGCCTGCGTTTAAACGCTCCGGAGTTGGAACGGAATTTATCCGAATAATTATCTCGCTCGAATGTGAAGCTAGCATTTTGAAGTGGCAAACTCTTTTTAATCTGAATTATAACTGTTCAATATTCGTGTTTCATTCGACTTTTGAGGCATTTATTTGTAATACTGACGAACTTTCCGATTATAACGGCCATGCAAAGGCTTAAATATGATGGCTTAAAATTCATAAATAAAATTCTGAACTAACATTTAAATAATAAATAAACTTCGACAAACTCAACAGCTTATATTTAATATTTATTTGCAATTTGCTATAATGCCGATGATATAGAAAATATTTGGAAGAAGAATAAGGAACCTCATTTATGTTACGGTAGTTTACCTTCGTTTCTGTCAAATGGTTTTTCCATGTTGACTGCGTGATAGAACAAGACGATGACCTTCCTTCTTTTCTACGCGTCGCTCATTTTTCACAACCGCGTAATATCTGCCATCAACTTTTCCAAACTCGCGCGTGGTCTGCGACGTCTGGCCTCGGCCCTTCGTCGACATCGTCTTCTAACGATTTTTTACCAAACACGCCCAGCAATTTATTTCGTTGATCGTTCTTTCCAGAGTTGCCCATAAAAGTCGTTACAACCAGCTTGTGGAATCGTTTCGTCCCGAACAAGTACGACTGAAATGGATGATTGTTACGGAACATCGGTGAAAGTGAGAAAAAATACCAACTGCTTGTCCTCGTTGGCCAGCAAACTTTCATAACTGCCTTTGAGCTATGATCAAAGTCGATCGAACCAAAAAGAAACACATGCGGTGAACACTTATAGAGAACCTTGGCATCCAAGCAACACTGCACGCTCACGTATGATAAAAACTGCTGTTTGCTAAATAAAGCTCTCAGAATCTAGTCTCATCCATCACACTTTTTATTTCCTTTGTTCTGTTTCCAATTTCATTACATGTCAACTTATGTACGTCCAATGTATACTAATTCGATTAGTGCCCAATTTTAACAAAAAAAAAAAAAAAAAAATTACATATGTACTTTCATGAGCTCACTTATTGCAAAAAGGTGAAATAAATAAAATTTCAAAGTAAATCTAAAAAATATGTTTACAATATCACTACTCTTCTTTGGTCTTGAATTTGTGGAATTGATTAATGTGGCTTTTGAATCGTTCAAATGTCAAAAGTGCTTACGTACGATAGCAATGTGCGGCATTTTAATGAGGATTCAGGACAAAAATCAAAATTCGCTGACCACGTTCCATAGTGCGGCGTTTGAATGAGGATTCGGGACAAAAGGCAAAAAATGCACACATGTAATGTGCAGTTTTGCTGAAATTTGACATGAGGAGATCCGACGTGAATAAAGGTCTGTTTACCAAGTATTTATTAGTATTTTCTCTATTCTTTGACCCGGTTAAAATATCTTTAATATTTATTTATTTGTCGAACCACACGCAGTGACATTTAAATAAATAGTATACCGATGCCGGAAACAATCTGTCCATTTTTTCGCAAGTGTCACGCAGAAATTATTTATCTCTTTCGTTTCGTCAGATATTATGCTGACAATTTCAAAATCTTCTAACTTTCTTCTAACTTTCAAAATCTTCGTAGAATAAATGTGCTCAAAAATTCACTCTCCATCACAATTATGAATCAATTTCATTGAAAAGATAAAGAACATCCAGTGTAGCAGCTTGTAGCAAGAAAAGGTATGTAGCAATATAATACAATATTTTCTTGACACAACAATTAAAAGTACAGTCATGGTTTGAACCGGTTTTTTACATTGCTGCTTAAAGAAAGGAAGAAATTTTTGGATTGACAATTAAAATCATACATATCTATGCTAAAATTGACAAACAAGAATGTATAATGAATGAGAAAGCTAATTTTCAAGTGATTAAATTTTGATGTATAAACGGTTTTTCTAATCTTCTATCGATCTTTGGGGGAATTATTGTTTACCTTTATATTACCTACTTATAAACTGATTATATCATAGAATAGTCAAAATCGAACAATGATTATTTCGTTTTTGGTCTACTGGAATAGGAAAGAGATTTGTATCACTCAGGTAAATCATTAATTTAAGGAAAAATTAGTAGGACGTCGCCAACATTCAAAGCGTTCATATGCCTTCATTTACTGTATTAATATATTGCGTTTTTAAGTTTCTATCGTTTTTACTTTTTGTTATGAGTGGAATTAATCTTAGCTTTGTTAGTAATCTATGTGACTAATGCTTTATTCTAAACACGTGTTCGAAGATAAAACCACGAATCATTGTGATTGAAAATAAACAAGTATCTCCTTCGTTCCCGTGTCCTTGTTCCCTCCCATTTTTCCCTTTCCTATTTCCTTTTCGACGCGTGAAGTCACACTTTGCGCGTCCCTTTTCCTCCGATATCAGTGTCTAGATCGAACTGTAGATTCTATCGGTATTTCACGGCGAATTTCGACGCGAGGAGTCTAGTAACGAGCAATCCCGGTCGTTGAGTCGTCTCGTTCGACAGATCGTGACAAGAATCAAAGGGCGCTTTTGACTGAGAGATGCAACAGGAAACGCGCGGACCGTTCACCGGGCGAAACGACGAGCTACTTCATAAATATTTCAGCCGGTGTCTCTTCCTCGTATTACCAATCCCGTGTGATTTCCGCTGATTTAATGAAATACGTAGCGGAATATGAATATGACGTATTCACGAGTTTCAACAGGTTAAATACCGTTCAAAAAGTTTTTAATTCCACGAGTTTGATGAAATCCACGCGCTTCGCGTTCCAATTCGGGAATCCTATCGAGAAAAAAGAACTCTCACTTCAACGTTTTCGATTTTTAAATCTGTCGCTTTGGTTCCTTCCTTCCTTTCTCACGCGAGCAATTTA
Organism: Bombus soroeensis; assembly: GCA_014737365.1. Classification (NCBI taxonomy): domain Eukaryota; kingdom Metazoa; phylum Arthropoda; class Insecta; order Hymenoptera; family Apidae; genus Bombus; species Bombus soroeensis. The sequence continues at coordinate 3,273,606 of JACXIL010000167.1, forward strand.
ACTTGCTTGCAAAACACACGTGAATGAATACATTGTTAAGGGTATGTTGTAAAGGTAGCATAGCGGGTAGAGCACAAAGCCCGTTGAGTGAGTTTTTAGAACGTTTGGAGGACAGAATGACAAGAAAGCGTGCCAAAGTGCATTCGACGGGCAAGGAACCTAATTATTCCATTTGGATTTATTCAGTCACGGATTTGAAACGCTTAGTTCCTGACTATACAATGAGATAAATGCAATTAACTATAGCAATACGACGTCCGAATCAAACGTAATCGGAGTTCATCTACATTTCAGAAAATTTCGCACTTGAAATACGAAACAACATGGCACTAAAGGTTGGCACGTGTAATGTAACGTCAAAAAGGGCCAACAAGAGCACGAGGACAAAAGATCGCGTTCCATCGACGAAACACGGTTATTCGTTGTCTCGTTGCGATGTTCGCGTACTGACGGTTTACTGAGAACGTCAGAAAAGTCGGCCGAACCGCAGCCGCGTTTTCATTATCCGACACGCGACGTAGCCGCGGTTCTTCTTCCAGGAAATGAAAACCGCTGCTTAGCCCGCGTTCCCGTGAAACTCTGCTTGAAAAGCAGACACAACCATGGACTAAAGAGCAGAGCGAGAATTATTTGAGAAGAATAAAAGAGAACGAGTCACCGAACTCGAGTCAAGAGAAATGGAACACGGAATGAGATAAATTAACCTGCTCGAAAATCCTATCGACCATCGTGTCACGTTTCGTGTTTCCTTTACGGTATTCGATAAGCTTCGCAGTAGAAGAAGGAGAAAAGGAAGAGAAGATGCTACAAATGCCTCTGTGTTTCGCATTCGATAAAACTGTCGTCGAAAATGAAAAAAAGGGAAGCGTAAGTACTTCGTTATTTGCATCCTGTTATTGTGCATTCAGGCAGATTTACTCGACGGCGGAACCATCTCGCGACTCCTTAGCTGGAAATTAGGGCTCTTTGCCTATCCTACGCCGTTCCTTCAGACTATTTAAACATGTATATTACAACGAAAGACGGGAGATAACTACGGAACTTTCGCGTTTCTTTCGCAAGGAAAGTCTAAGATGTCTTTTCGTGCTTTTCTTTTGTCGCATAGCTTTTACAAAAATGTTTGTCAATGCTTCGACATTTATTTGCTACAAATTGATCGTTAAAAACGGAGAACCGACGTATTCTTTTGTTTAGCGTAGAAAGAATATGGAACGAATGTAACGAATGTAGCGGTAGCGGTAACGAATGACCGTTCCATTGGAAAAAGCCCATGAAGTACAACCAATTCTAGTAGAGGTAACGAGAGACCGATGGGAAAAAAGGTGAGGATCGTTCCACTTTCTCCCATTTACGGGTAACGCGAACGCGCCACTGTGCGATCACGGTTGTTCCCCATTCGGCTGGTAATGGGCATAGAAAAACCATTTTTTGTTTGTAAGAGTGCCAGCAATTTCAGTACTTTAGAAGATCGACAAAAGCAACGCGTAACAACCGCTTCCTTTGTGTTCGCGCGAAGAACGAACAAGAGGAAAAGAAAAGAAAAATTAAAATGAATAAAAAAAAAAGAAGGATCCTCCTCGGACAGTACTTTCTCGATGGTACGCGTGCTACGTTACCTGCTTTGAAGTCCGTAGAGATTCATCAAGCAGGAAACAGGCGAATCATCGCACCGAACAAAGCAACCGACCGTCTGCCGCCGAACATTATTATCCCAAGATCGAGGACGAAAGCTGAACGTCGTTCACTTTTCACTTGAGCTTCTCGTGAAAGCGCCAGGTAAAGAGCAAAGAAAAAAAGATGAGTGAAAAAAAACTAGTAAAATTCGGACAACAGGTATTATACTCGATGAGAGGTCGATGCACCGGCGATCCCATTCAGCCGCGAATTAATCCAGGCTTTCGATTCACGGCTGATCGTTCACGGACGAACGCGTCTTTTTCACACGAGAGGGCAATGTGAATACTCGATGAAATGAAAATTCGACAAAAATATGGTGCACCAGAGTTTCCAAATGCACCTAATCCAGGTTACAGCGCGTGTTCCCTCGAAGCTTCAGTAGTAATGTAGAACCTGCAACATCCTTTGAAAATTTCCCGTTGCGATTACTAGACGATCCATAGAGAGCGTTCCGTGAAAACGAGAACTTGTTCACGAGCTTGGGTTAAGTCAACTAGTTACACTGGTCACGTAAACAGATGCTGTTGAGGTTGGATGTAAATGCTTTCTATACGAACGAGATCGTGGTGTGTAATTAAAAGTCTTGTGGTGGTAAGAAATTAACATCGACGAAAATGCAGCACCGCGTAATCCGAGAAATTTCTCGAAAGTTAGACTAGAGCTTTTCGCGATCGGGAAGATTAATTACACCGTAATTTGTCGGGTTTGATACAATAGCGCAGCTCCGCATTTATTTCATTTTCTCCTTTTTGTTTCCTTAACAAAAGACGCTTTGGATGATTTGTAACCGGTATCGCGAATTTATCGTAAATTTATCGCGTCTGAACAAGGAAACGTTTTCGAGGTGCAAATTTTCCTCGCGCAAAATGGCATTCGTGAGAATCAGAGAAAGCAAGAATCGGAAGTCCCGTGGTGTAACGTCGGTGGTGAAGCTGATAAGCGGTCGGCACACTTTAATAATAGAAAGTCGGGAAGAGTCGAAGCTGCTATAGAGGTTATAAAATTCCGCAGAAGTAAGGAAGACTTATGCAACGTTCAATTTGTATAATGTATTCAAAATACAGTCGTGCGAAAGTATGCGGTCTCGGATTTGCAATTATAATTTTTCGGATTAAGCTATGCTACACTTTCGGTCACACGAGACGCCTAAGCTTTCCAAGCTTCGTCGAAGAAACGTGGAACGTGCACAGAGACTGGGTGCAAAATATAATCCGGCGCGAGAGAAAAGTGTACACGAAACTTTAATAAAAAGTACACACGGACCTCGTTCTCGTGCGAAAGATATTTACATCAGCTTATCCACGGAAAACACGTAGAGGCGCACCAAGACGTCACATTTGAACCAAAAAACCAAGGGAACAATTTTTTCCCTCACGGAACATACGTGTCTCACTTTTTGATTTTTCCTTCACTCACAAAATACTATGTCGATGGATATTTTCATTCTCGTTACATTTCTCCGTTACGTTATGTTGCGTTTCGTTGGTAACAACATTTCATTTCACACTGTAACCAACGCATTCATTTCTCAGAACACTATATCAGGATCAGTCGACAGCCGCAGGCACTGGATCACAGATCACAATCCTGGAGACTCGAGAGTTTGACGAGAACGCGGGTTGTGTGATCGAACATGTGCAGACAAATCGGACGCACGTTCACAGTCCAGAGTAGGGAACGAAACAAATGAAAAGGAAAAAAACCAAACGGTGGGGTAGAGGAGAAGAGTACAGTATGGACGTGGGTGCGATACGGTAACAAGTGGAAAAACTCAACGGCTAGATCCGACGGTCGTTGTGGCGCGCGGCGAGCCACTGACTGCCTCCACCAATTCCACGCCTTTCCCTGTCCTCCCACCCTCCAAGCGCCGCCACCTACGCCGATCACCCTTGCACACCCTCTTCGCGCTGTCCTCGACAACCCCAGGCGCAAACGCCACGACGATCCCTCCGTTCTTCCTTCCTTCTCAATCCCACCAACTCTGCCTTCTCTTTCTTTCTACCGTTTCTTTCTTATCTGTGCCTGCATTCTTTCTTTCTGTCTCATAATACTTCCCATGTTATTTTATTCTTTGCATCGTTGTTTACTAAATTTTTCGCTACTATTACCTGTTTCTCGTCGATCCTAGTTTGTCTCGTCTTTCTTCCTTTTCTCGATTTATTTGTCTTGTCTCTTTCGTCAAACACATACATTTTCTTTTTTTTCTTTCGGAATAGATAATTAGAGTTAACTCTTGTTTGCTCGGTTCTTTGTTAATCTTTATATATTCTACTGCACTATTTTTCTATTTCCTCCATTTTTGTATTCGAATACTACAAAAATTTGACTTCTTTTATTAACATTCATCGTTATTAGATATTTTTTATTGTACCAAAATTCTCTACATTCTTTTTCCATCCCAGCAACTATTCGACTCCTCTGTTAACGATCTCTTCTCCTAACCTCGTCGATTTTTTATACTTCCCATCATTGCTCTACACGATTCCACCAACGGTATACTTCTCTGTTCAGATCTCTTTCAACCTATTCGATTCCTGTTTTCCAATCCCTCTCTGTTCTCGTTATTCGTTCCCTAGTTGTATCTGCGACAGTGGAACTGACATTCTGATACAAACCTCTCGGTCCAATCGAGCATGTAATTGATAGGTTTGTTCGGTCGACGTCACGCTACCTTCCAATTACTTAATTAAGAAACCAAGCATTAAATTTTGAATTGCAAATATTTCAGTTTTCCAGACAGAAAAAGGTAGAAACATAAAACAGAAGAGACAAGGAAAAAAGGAAATAGAACAACGGGCGTGAAATGCTGGTAAATTAAAAAATAGCGTCGTCTGGTGAAATTCCTCTGACTCCGCAGCTTTTTCTGGCTGGTACCGTTTGTTCCACTTGTTCGTTACTTTCGACAAGCGGAGCCCTGGGATTACCAGTGATCCAAATCGTTTTTGGGAAATCGTTTTTAAAATCAATTGGACTTGCACTCGTACCTTTTCCTATCTGCTAACTGATTCTACTCGATTTCCACCTCCGCGAACATATTTTCCCACTTTTTCTATAACAAATTAATTATACAAATAACATTATTCAATTTTATGTCGCATTAAGTTGACCGACACGTTCTATTCCCAGATTTATTCTGCACATTTATTAATCTATCTAGGAGTTCGCATGAAGTGTAAGTGGTTGAGAATCTATTTATATTCAATTTATAATTGCCAATTTTTTGATTGTATTAATTCCTTTTATTAAATGAAACATAATAAATAATTGCCACCAGAATTTGCGCAAAATTTTCACAGAACCTGTCGATTGATGGAATGAGTATCGGCAATCGTTATGGTAATTTTCTGTTTCTATCTGAGTTGGAACGACGAGCTTTCTAGGCCGTTCCGCAATGAACGCGACGAGTTTTCAATGTTCCTTGCTACGGCCGCTATTTTCATTTTTATTGACTCTCCCGTCGCATTACATTTAAATCGACGGCGTGTTCTGCGTCAGCTTTTTACAATCGTCCCGCGTTGCCTTCGATACTGTCGATGAACGGTATATTGGAATACAACGAAACGGCCTGATATTAAATGCCAACGAAAAGTTCCCTAATTTTGCCCTGTGTAATCATTATACGGTAAAATGCCGGAAATGGCTGCAATCCCTTTGTGCCACGAGGAAGGTAAAAATAAAAGAAAATAATAAAGATACAGAAGGTAAGGTAAGGTTAAGGTAACCTTAAAGTTAATTTGCTGTTGCATTCCAGATAGAGCTTTGTATTAAAATAATGTAATCTGGTCTTGAAAATACGAAACGAGGTTGCAGTGTAATAGAATACTAATGGTAATAATATAAGTATACTTAAATGCATAAGTATAAGTAATAACGTAATGTGTAAGTATATTTAAAGAAAATTTGTAACATCATAATATGGATTACAATTCTCTATCAAATACTGTACATATGAAATACTATAATAATAATCATCTTTTCTTAGTTTCTATTTAATTCGTTTTAAATAAAAAAGTTCACTTGTATCGCTTTCCCACATTGAAACCTAAGGGTTACAATCTGGGATATACTTACTATACTAATAGCTAATAGCTACTTACTATACTAATAGCTTACATCTAATTGAATGAATCATGTGCTAATTCTAGGTGCTATTTCTGGAAGGTAGGGATCAAAGTTCCAGACTTTTCCTTAGAAATATAATTCCTGAAATTTATTGTCAGGAATGATATAAAAGAATTTCTACGAACAATGAAACTATCCAACACATGTTTGGACCAATCGAATCGGTGTGAATTATCCGCTATAAATACGGGGACGAGAATTATTCTCTAAAGCTTCTCGATGCGTTTAAACATCGAACAAACTGTACCACATTTAAACAGCGTATTTGAAGCGCGTTAAGTCGCATTTAAGTCTGCCTCCCGAGCGGAAAACGCCAGCCACCGCGCCAGATTTATATCATATTAGCCGTGTAGAATTATTTCATGTGTTGCCGAGCAATACGGTAATCCTACAACGAATCGCAGTCCAATTGCTGCTCGGTCGGAATTTCAGCTTTTCCTTCGAGTAGCTTGCTCTTGTTCTGTCACGCGCAACCCGCTGCCCCCGCCCTTTTTCGCTATTTTGCCTTCATGCCGCTTTAAACGTACCTCTCAGCTGATACAGAGGCTCTCTATTTTGTGTCTCTTCTTTTTCTTCCGTTTTCCTTCCAAACAATACTCTGAACGATTGTCCAGGCCAAAGAGCACAGTGTGCATTTTTGTGTGTACTCGTTGCTATTCTAGTAGGTTTGAAACAGCAACTCTGATAGCATATATTCTATATTTGATTTCCTTTTGGTTTTTTATTCGCGGTGGAATACTCGCGTGGAAATAATTAAATATACGTGTTATTTTATGTTTCGCACGAAACAGAAGCTATTTCTATGCAACATGCCTCTGTTATGAAGAAAAAGTTAATTGAAACATCAATCTGTGAGAAAAAATACACAGTCACGTATGGAGAGAAGAATCACTATCGTGTCTCGTAAAAAAGCAATTACCAATTCCGGAAAACTACGTTTCGAAACTCGTTCTCGGAAAAAAATGCAATTCGAGTTTATCGAATTCCGCCAATAATCATCATCGCGAAATTTAGATGACCTCGTTTTCATGATGTTTCCACTGCTATACATTCGAATCGCTCTACGTTCGTACTTATTCTTCTGTCGATGACTTACGCATACGTATACAATGGAAGAAAATTATGTTGTAATTATTCAAAATCAAATCTTCTCTTTTATGAAACCCACTGTATTCCAGTCATCGTGAGGGTAAAAAATGTCAAAGAAAAATGAATATCAAATATGAAAATAATGTGGAAATTTTTAATAACTCACCTTAAACATTTCTATGCGAATTTGAATTTAGTACTGCATATAACTTCTTTCCATCCTGGAAATATATGCATACGTATGTACGCGAGTTTTTAGTATTCGTGGAAATTCGGCGCTGTAAATCAAGAGACGATCGAAAGGAAAATCAGATCAGACTTCTCGTGGGCTGCGGAAGGAGGGAAAAGCTGAAATGTCGACAGAAACGAAGTGCCAACGACAGCGAACAAAACGTCCTCTGTTTTCGCCCGTCAATACATTTTCTACTCGTTCTCTAGTTTAGTTCGCACCGCGACTCTCCGCAACTCTCGGTGTAAATTATGTTTCCGCGACCTATTGGTGTTTTCGCCACGAATGGAAGCGCGTTGACCAAAGGTTTCCAAACGTAAACGCGCGAAGGGTAATAAAATAAATTGCAGCACTTAGCGGGAGGCTCTGGGGGGCAGCTAATGCTCTTCCCCTGCCGTCCTAACATCCCCCTCCCCGTCGAACAAGTTACCACTCTACTCTTGCCAGCATCCCTGTCGACTAAACTACCTCGATTAGCGATGCTTAATACATCCCACTAGCAACTTTATGGGCTCGAAACAGCCGGCTACCTTAACTGCCCGATTACTACTTCATGGCCTGGCTTGACTCTCTTTAACTTTTAACCTGAGCCCGACCTCTTGCAACTTGGGATGCAGGCCAGATCCATGTGAGTTCCTTCGCGCTCGCGAGACAAGGCTCACATCGAATATTGGAAATTTTGAAGTTGACGGGATCAAAGGAAGAACGTTACGACCTTGTCGAGATAAGACTCCAATATTAAGTTTCGATATTTGAGTATCGAAAATTCGGTGAATCGAGTCAAGAAACTCGGCTCTAGGTTTGGCTTTGAATTTACTTGTGAACTTCGATGCTCTTCTAGCGACTCGAGTTGGATAAATAACGCGATGCATTCGAGTCTCGAATCTCGATAGAAAAATGGGTTTGGGTTTTGCCGATTTGGCGGAGACCACCAGATTATTCGAAGATGCGGCATGGGATAAAAATATCAATACTCATTTGCATTAATTCCCAACGAAACGCAGCCAAGGTAGAGGCGCGGTCAACTTTTTTCATTATCGTTCGAGGGTTTCTTCGATTTTAAGAGGCGTTCCTTGTGGAGCGAGGAACTGAATAGCTGAATTGGTATCGATTCCCTTTTATCCGTTTTGACTAAGCTACCTTAATCAGCGATACTTAATATGTTCTCCAGGGAACTCAAGCTCCGACTAACTTTTCGATTATTTCTTCGCCGGGATCCCCACCCTTAGCTTATTAGGTCTATCAAATTTCCAAGAAGCATTTGTATGTAACCGATTTACATTATTGACTAACTTATTATGCGAATATCTTAATGAAACACGAATAACGTATTAATCGACGAGGAAAGAAGTTATAGAAGCAATGTTTAATTTATAGTGTGAAAACACTTTTAGACTTTTTTATAATTTTTATATGTAATAGAATTCGCTATGTATAAAGTTATAATTTAATTTTTTATAACATTATAACTCAATTTGCCTTGCCAATCTTTCTGAATGCGGACATTAAGTTATATTATAAAACTGTGAATAACGTTTAATATGATAAGTATCATTCTATTTTGTCACTACTTACTGAGGAATACCTCTAACCTTGTGATCTCTATTTATCAGAAAGACATTTGTATTTAATTAAATTAATGCGCATGTATATTTTGATGTATGTAGATATAAATACACTTACATATGCGTATACAAATGTATTTGTGAGACACAAGAGTGCACCCATTGTTCACATGTATAAATACCTCTTGTTCACGACGAACGTCGAATAGTTACTATTATACATCAATCGACGTAAGGAGTTTCATTACGGTCATAGACATAAAGCTGCAATGATCGGTATGAGCAAAATATTCTAGTAAAATGCCAAGAATGGTTCGTGGATCGCAAATGACAGAAACGGAGAAAATATCAAGAATGGGATTCGTAGAGCTTTACGATTTTTATTGGAATCAGAATGCTGGTGAGTACCAAAAACTCAACATTTCCATGACAAATTCGTACGAGGAATACTCATAATCCTGCTTGCTAATTTTTAGATCCAAGGACAAATGGTTTACCATTTATCGGATCGCCTATTATTATGCCTTCCATCGTATTGTTGTACTTATACTTTGTTCTAAAATATGGTCCCGAATTCATGAAAGATAGAAAACCGTACGACTTGAAAACCTTCATGAAATACTACAATGTCTTTCAAATTATCGCTAACACGTATGTAGTGCAGCAATTCATCACTGTAGGCTGGTTCACTGAAATAACTATGTACTGTGAAATACCAGATTTTTCGTATAAACCTGGTCCTCTCAAGGTGCGTTGATCATCATAATTATTACGAATCAATATTAACGTGTACAATTTTGTTTATCAATCTTAATCTATTTATCAAAGAACTTTATTTATTAATAGTTTTGTCATTACAGTTAACTTATATAATGTGGTTGGTAACAATGTTGAAATTGATCCATTTCGTGGAAACGTTCGTCTTCGTTCTTAGAAAGAAGAAGGAACAAGTTTCATTTTTGCATCTATACCATCATGTAACTACGATCTTATTATGTTGGCTTACGACAAAATATGTTCCGGTAGCAATGTCTTCGTTCACTCTGCTCGTAAACTGTGGCGTACACGTGATCATGTATACTTATTACTTCCTTAGCACGTTTGGTCCAAAGTTTCGGAGAGTATTAGCTACGTATAAACCAATATTGACCATCGTGCAAATGGTAAGTGCAAATTAAATTTTAAGTTTAATCATAACTTGTTCGGTCAATTTTAATACACTATTTTTCTCGTTACATCAGGCACAACTTATAATTTTACTGATACAAAATGTACAATCGCTTCTTCCGTCTTGTCCTGTAACGAAACTACCAGGCACTATCTCGACGATCAATTTAATCATAAATTTCATTCTTTTCTACAACTTCTATCAAAGAAAATACACGAAATCTGCTTCAAAGAAACGTTGAACCATATTGAAATCATAAAAAATTGTGTATTCGATATAATACGTTTTTATTACGATCGTGAATGCACCTGTTTTAATCACAAAACTACAAAATATACCCTAATCAATGAAAGAAGATGCTTTTGAAAGAGATATAATGAAACCTACCGATATAAATATTATTTCAATGAATAGTTTAATCGTTTCGATTGAACTGACTGTAATTTAATTTACCAATTATAACGATATTTATATAAAAATGATATTTGTAGATACTTATCAATAAAACATAAGAAAAACTATATCGTAGAGTTCAATGAACTGAAATATTACAAGGTTAGTATAAATATAAGCTATCAGAATTCAAACGAACGTAGTAAACCATATTATTCAAATGATATGTGCAATCGGCGATTAGCATACTCAAAAGTTCCAAAATGGTAACAATGGAATGAAATTACAGATGCACCAACACTAACGTGAACTATTATCGTATGCATCATAGTCTCCACAATGTAGAAACGTTATGGAACCGACCAAGAGTCAAAGTTCACTTGCTTAACAATGAGATGTTTAAACGGACGAATCGATAGATATCTACCTATGCAAATAAGCAAACATTGCATAATTCATTTCCTTAGTATTTTTACTTTGCCTTTTTGTTTCATTTTTTTTTCTTTTTTTTCTTTTAAATACATCGATATGTGTCAATTCGCGAATTGACAAAATAGTCGATAAAGTTAGAACACGAAAAATTGGTTAAGGCTCTACGAAATATAAGTATTAAGTTAGTCACTGCATCAATCAGTGTCACTACTTGATTAATTAAGGACCTTATTATATCGTGATGGCTACCTCATTTCTCATTTAATCATTTATGCACGGAGGCTGTCAGCTTAGGATTGCGAATAAATAACAAGAAGTTTAATGCTTGAGAGAAATGATAGCGTTTAACGCAACCTTTTATGAATTTCACTGATTTTATAATGTCTAATTGGAATTATTCAAGTCGTAAAGAGCTACCGATTCGTAGATATAAGTACGAGAAGTTTTAAACTTACGTGCGTACTTTGAAAAATGTTCATGAGAAGAAAGCTGAGAAGTCGCTTACCTGAAACATAAAGAAAACAAGTTATAAATATATTAAAAATGTGTTAAAAATATTAAAAAAGAAACGACGAAAAGAGATATACAATTATATAAAGTGTGTATATAAATAGCTGATATAGACAAATTGATATTGATGTAACTACTCGAAAGTATGGTTTCCAATATGTATATATACTATATCATGAATAATAAAAATCTAGATGAATTCACTCTTTGACGTCATAAGAATGTCAACAAATTTCTGATTCTTCTGACCAAATTATTTAGTCAATCTCTTTTTTCTTTCTAGTTCTAACTGCCATCAAAAGACTAATTATAGTTACCGAAAGAATATCACTTTTCGATGTGTAACTTGAGTAGATTAAGAGGTTTCTTCACGTGTCTTTAAAAGGTTGGTTTTCAAAGTGCAAGTCGTGGAGACAAAATTTCGACATATGAATCAACGAAGATTTTATTCGCCTTTGTAAACACAACCTGAATAGGAAGGCAACGTAGAATACGGAAATGGAAACGATAGAGAGAATATTATTTTGCAATATACCGAATGATTGCGTGAAATTCAATTTGAGCTCGTGAGAACACAATAGTAGCTATTCGACATATGAGAGTATTCACACTTTAATTTAGTTGCTCATAGACAGGAAAACTCTAAGTTCTAATTAGGACACATAGAACCAGAGAGTTTCTGTCCTGCTTTTCAATAGCGATTGGCACGTCACCACGAGAATGCTAAACCCCGAACAGGGATTATGGGATTGTGAACTAGTTGCCGAACTTAAGAGCGCGTGCTATAGCTCTGCATCGCAAACTTGCATGCACCATGCAACAAACTTACACAAGAACGCATACGAAATTCGATAGCTCAACTATTTCTTTTCAAACCAGCGTACAATTCTCCTTTTGTTAAGAATTTGAAAATTATCGACTTAGAAAGGAGAAGAACAATGCTTGTTCAAGCTAGAACTTCCAATTCAAACTTTTCATTTAATACAAAGTACTTCAATTAACCAAACCATTTAAGTCGCTAACAAATTCTTCTTCCTAAGACTTGACATTAGCTAATGGTCGTTATTCCAGTTTGAAAGGAATTAACGTTTCTAAATACCTCGATCTAAACCTAACATTCTTCCTCTTGCGAGATCACAACGTTGCTTCCGGGCACCGACGTCTTAAATTGATCGATATAATTACCAAAAGGAAAATGTATCTGGCACGCAAGCATTTCGCTTCACGTGCCATTAGATCAGAGGAATCCTAATTCCAGTCTCGCTCATGGAAAAGTAACTCGGTGGTACGCGTTCTCGATCCAACAGGATGATAAAAGTCGAATCGAGAACGAAGATTCTACTTTATGATATGTGTGAATCGTTATGACATTGAGGTACAAGATACACTTATCACACATTATTTTCTGTCTCGTAGATTAATTCGCAAAATAGTTCGATACTTAAGATTATTTTCGATGTCAACGATCTTTTACCACTTTTCTCAGTAAGGTAATTAACTAAAGAATTAGCTAATTACAAGCTGCGAAATGTCTGTGTCCATGAGATAAAGACTGTTGATTCGTCTGCGTTCAGTAGCCAAAAACGATCTTAATTACTAAAATTCAGATTGAACTTCTTTAGATCAATTCATTGATCATAATTTGTTTGATATATGAAGAGAATGTTAAAAAACACTGAATTATCAAATTTATGAAGGTTATGAGTTTTAGGTTTTAGTATTTTGTTTTTACAATTACTAAAAATGCATCGATACTTTTGAGGAAATGAATATCTACGTTTTGCGAAAATAAAACATTATTGTATTTCTTTAGTCATTTTCATTACATTTTAATTGTGGATAATCACTCGTATGTAGTAAACTTAGCTACTCACTACGGGCAGTAGTTTCAGCGTTAAACAGGTACATCTAAAAGATGTAGAGATTGCGTTAGAGCAAAATATCCTGGAATTCTTTGTTAAAAAGAAACCGGCCAAATTTGCGGTTCAAACAGCCTTCTTATGATTGCGCGAAAGTTTTTTTCTATTTCTTTCCTAAAGAATTCCTTAGACGTTCTCCATTTTCTTTTCCAATTTTAGGGATTAAGAACATTTGTAATCCTTTAGTTTCTTACAAAAAAAAAAAAAAGAAGAAGAAAGAAGAAGAATCAGAATAAAAAAAATGATTGGACGGTTGGATTTATCGGTAAAAAAACAATTAAACGACAATTAAATATTTTCTACGGAATATAGAAACCTTTTACAATTATCCCAACAAACGTGTTTCGCCTGTTTTTGGTTTCGCGCGCGCTTTGAAAGTCCATTATCTAACAATATTCGTTTCGTAATCAGCGCATCGGCCTCGCGACGATTCGTTCAGAGAAATAAAATCGTCCCATTTCTCACGATGACAAAATCTCATATTTTTTCGCCGAAAACTGCTGCCAATAACTAGTTCGCGCTGGTGCGTTGAAAACGTAACGAGTAAACTTTCATCAGCTTTTCCTCCTGTATTTCCATTACTTTAGAAATTTGAATACTTCTATTTAATGATTCAGAAATACCATTTCAAAATAATTCATAATCCTTCAATATTCTAATAACGCTGCAAAACATTCTTTTATATGCGATTGAGCTTAGAAAAATATTCGCGAAAAGTACCAAAAATAAATTATTCGGAGTAACATAAAAATTATTCGGAAATTATTCCCACCCCCTATTATAACTTTATCTTCCAAAAACTTTTTGATGGCACTAGAACAATCGGTAACGACTAAATCGAGGGGTGAAACTTTTTCAATAACACGTATATGCATGAAAATGTGTTTGGATTAAATTGAAACGCCTCTCTCGGTCATGCATTTCCGTGACACGGTCGAGGATGCACGGTTTATCTGTTCGAATAGTTTACGCGATGCTAGAAATTGGAACAGAAACGAGTAATCTCGGTGTAGTCGTGGGGAGAATGCAAATATCAATTTTGCAAGGGGCCAGTGGAAAATGCAGTACAGAATGGTAAAAGACAGAGAGAAGAGTAAAGAGGAGTGATAGCAGGAGGCAGAACGATACAATTGAGACATCGACATAAGCGTTTTAAACAAGTATGCCCGCATCGCTTTTGTTCTACGCGAGCTGTTGTATCGTCACTTTACACTGCGCCTACCGCGACCATTGTTCCTCCTATGAAACGCCGGCTGACATACTTGCGCCGACGCGACGGTTCTCTTCTGAACAATGTAAAATAGCAAACTAATGTGTATGTACGATCCCCGTTAAAGGAAACGCGTCCTTCCTTCCCGCGTTGTTCAATTCGTTTTCGTTAACCAGGAACCACCATTCCACTCGTATTCGATTTTGCGATATTTGGAAAAATAGATATTTCCAGAAGAGTAAAACGAGTAAGAAGATTGAAAGATGAAATTTGATAACAGCTTAGATATTTTAGCGAAAGTATTTCTGAAAATTCGATGCCCAACCCCTATTCTATATCAGATTTACATATTTCTGAGAGAGATTTCAATTTTTCTATTATATTGCAGATCTTGAATCGTAACTACAAGTCGGTTTAAAGATTTAATCGGCTCTTAATAATCCGGATAAAATAATAATTCTGTATTGCCTTTAAACCTTATCCTTTCGATATTTCTACTATCGTAAACTTTGAATGCCAAAATAAAATATTAAAATTCCTTGTGGTTCAGATATAACGACAATTGGTCACCATGTGTCGTACATATACAAACAGCTATTGTCCAGGGTAAATGGGAAAGTATCGATGGAAGCGTAGCACGATAGTGAGCACGGTAACTTAGGATGCTCGTCGTGGAGAACTAGAGGCACAAACAACACAATCGTTTAAGAAACAAAGAACGAGAAAGTTTCCACCGGTAGCTGATACAAAGGGATATTTTTCTTTTGTAGAGGGAGAAAGTGGCACGCGATAAGACGTGGAATTACCTCGATGCAGTAAGGGGCCAGGAGCATTGTTACAAGACGTCATACTCAACGAAAGAACTCGATTACTCCTGTTTCGCGAATCGACTCGATGAAATATGGCAGTTTCCGCTTTTATGGTAATAATAAGAGCACCGTTTCCGCTGGCTTCTCGTTTAAAACTTTCGTAAGCGTTGATTTAGAAGAAGAGAAACTATCGCACAAGGAACGAGCAACGGAGGAAAGAAAGAAAGCAGAGGCGACGGAGTTATGGAATAACTTAAATTCAAAAGATATAAGCAAACGTTATTTGTAACAATTTAGCGATAACTTGTAAAAATGTGAGTATAAAGTATTTATTATAATATAAAATAAATTATTATATCATTGTTGATTTTACACAAATAAAACTGTAGGAAAATGTATGAAATGAGAACATTCTGACCTGTCATAAATCTGTAATATAGCCGAAAATTTTTATAAAAATCGGGTAGTATCTGAACTACTCCTGATGTCTAATTTCTGTTACGTCACGAACACGTCTAGCAAGTAGCTAAAACTTGCTCGCGCTCCACCAGAGTTCAGTATGTTCTAAGAGCTTCGATGTACTCGCTCAAATTAGCTCAAACGTCGGAAGTTCGGTCGATTTCTCCTAGTCAATAGATTTTACACGAGCATCGAAGCGCGTTGAAAGGCTTTTTATATCTCGACCGATTGATCAGAGCGATCCAGATTCATGGGATGAATTTCTCTGGGATGTTGTTGAGAAAATTCGAATCGATGCAGCGATGGAATAAAAAAGTCAATTAAAACAGAACCGGAGGAAAAAATAATTTCGCGATCGTTTTGAGCCTTTTCGAGTTTCATTGTTCGAGCTCGTACCTTTAAAATTAAGAAAGTTTTGTGAATTTAAAGGCCGGAGCTGCAGGGCTGTAAAATAAATTAGGAGAAAAAAGGCAAACGGAAAGAACAAATACGCGTATCTACTGTATCTATCGATAATTCTGTCTACAGAGAAACAGTAAAAGGATCGAGTTTACGATTTTCTTCCCGCGAGAAGTGAATCTTTCATCGGCCAAAAGATACCGAGTCGAGTCTCATTATTTAACGAACATCGATAAAAATGTTTAGAAATCCACAGATTACATTACGATATTGATGTTTGTTTACATATTTTTTCACGCTTAATTTGTTCACCATTTCTCCCTAGTGGGGACAAGAATTTTTCAAACATTCACCTCATCGGCATTCCGCGTCGCCAATCAACGCGATTGAAATTAATGAATTTGCACGGAAAAACTGAAAACTCCACACTTTGCGTACCGGCGGTGTATTTAAATAAAAATCGATTTCACGCTATCTTTGTCGCTGAACGTAGACGGAATAAATGCAAATAATTTACAACGACATCTTCGCTCAACGAGAGGAAAAAGAACTTTGACAAGACAATATGAAAATGGAAAAATAGATGAAAAATAACACGTTTGAGACGGCGAATAGAACCAAATTTTCTGAAAACGATTCGTATTATTAATGTAAGATTCTCCAGGAGCGAACGCTATCGATAGCCGGGTTATATATGGACGACCTTAAACCCCTCTCGACAATTCACTCCCGCTCAGAACGAGAAAATGTTCGCGGATGCCTGAGTGGAAAGAAAATACGACGATGCAAGATGGTCTCGCGAAATGATTTAGATCTTCTCTCTACCACGATTCAACGGTCCTATCGTTCTTTATCCTAACTGTCGCGCGTTAACTTCGAGCTATTTGCTCGTACAACGATAAAAATTAGATGATGGGGGACCAATGGCTTCTCAACGTATATCATACAAGCTTATATTAAATCTCCTCCGAACGTACTGTACTTTTTATGTACTTATAGTCATAAAAGAAATTATCTTAAATACGTATCTAATCGTAACACTATTTGATGTTGAACCTGTTTCGTATCTCTACCTTTCCACACTTTTAAAAGTAATCCAACAAAAATCCTTATGGGATAAGTATTATTATGACGAAATAGATTCGCTTAATACAGGAAATAAATATAAACATCATTCTCGTCCGTCAACTTCACAAGCTTCCCAAACTTTTTTTCACATGGAAGAGTTACGCGGATGCCGCATAAATTTCCCGGAATATCCGATGATTGCCGAGACAGAAACGAAAGAATTCAGATCAAGAGTAATTTCGTGCCGGTGCATTTCGATGACCTACTT
Organism: Bombus soroeensis; assembly: GCA_014737365.1. Classification (NCBI taxonomy): domain Eukaryota; kingdom Metazoa; phylum Arthropoda; class Insecta; order Hymenoptera; family Apidae; genus Bombus; species Bombus soroeensis. The sequence continues at coordinate 3,290,923 of JACXIL010000167.1, forward strand.
TGCAACTCAGCGAAGTCTGCATACACAAAGTTAACCGGTAGAACCGGTGTCGCCCGATGCGAGATTCAACGATAGATCACGTTTTAAGAATAAGGGCCGATCGTGATCGCAGGCTTGCGCAGGGCGATGATGGAAAAATAGGCGAACGAGAAGGAATTACACTCTTAAAATCGAGGGAAAGGGGGGCGCGGTCGAGCGGCAAAAATAGGCGGAGGCAAAGCGAAGAAATAGTTAGAAGATGGATAGGTAGATAAGAAAAAACGGAGAGGCAAGCAAACGAATGGAAGGGAAGATAGAAGCGTTATCGGCGTTCGGAATTTATCCTTTGGCAGAGGGAAGCTGATAGATTCATGGACCTTACTTCAGACCGGTCGGCGCAAACTTTCTTTACATTTAAACGTTGCACTGATCGCAATCCTAAATCCTAGTTCACACATCTATCCAAACCAATTCCGACGTGCTTAATTGTCTTTTAAATTTTTTTGCGTCGTACACGAGCGAGCGAACCGGCGCTCTTCCGGTAATTAACGAAAATTTAGTTTGCTGCTTCCTATGGACTTTACAGGAATCCCGCTTTGATCTTGAAACGTTAAGCAAAGCAGATTCACATTAAGGATCGCGTTGAAACGGGATCATACAAATATATACTTCATTTACAACGCAATAAAATGCGCGCCAACACTTGAATGGGAATATCAAATCGATATTACCGATACGCAAGTTAAACGGGACTGTCTGGTCTCTCGAACGCGGGTCAACGTCCATTTCGCGCGTCGGTTTAACGACATCGGAGAATCCGTTAGAATGTATAAACAAATTGAAACGTTCCAGAGAATTTATGGAAATTTAATGCAGCAATACATTACAATTTACGGGCCGAATTATCATTTCGAGCATACTGTACTTGCGCCGATTAAAATTTATAATTCTTACAATTTCAAAATTCTCGAGCGATACGATTTTATTTTCTACGCCGGTGTCCACAAAATACTCTTTTGTCTCTGCGTTCATGCATGCAGAACTTTCGGACGTTACTCTTTTATGGGCCGAACTTTCCTTTGTGCAGTCTATTGTCCGTCGATCGATTTTATGGCAGGCGTGACCGATATCTTCCGGATTAAATTCAGACCAGCAGGTTTGACCGTGGGTGCCGAAAACTTGAAAATTTTTCTATCGAAAGAAAGCAAAATCAGTTGGTGAATCAGCACCGTTACAATCATCCTCGTTAGTCCTCATAAACCACAATGCTGCATTTTGTCATCATAAAAGTAAATTAAACATCAGAAGCTTAGCCACTTATGAAACGAGCGAAGGCAAGATCGCTAACAAAAATTTATTCGACAGAGAAATAAACCGCGCGCGGATTAAGCAATTAGCGTCGGTAGATACGCCGTTACACTTATAAATACGAATTAAACGCTGACGTTTAATTAAATGGTGCTCATCAATAATATTTTTCACGATACACAAGGACTGAAACTTTCGACTATAAAGCATACAGGGATTTTACTATGAATATGGAGATAGGAGCATCAATAAATTACAAATATTCGTAGGTATCACAAGGAATAAAGTAAAGCACCTGCATTACACTGCATTAAATGCTATTCAAAGGAAATTCATAAGGTAAAAATTGAAAGTCCCAAATAATTTAATTCTGCACAAATTTTGCAATTTTGGTTAAAAATATTTTAACCGCAAAATGTAAAATTTTGCTGTAAAATAATATAAATGAAATGAATGTGTCCTATTGAATTACTTTGCAATTTTATCATTGGTCGTCAAATGAAATAAAGAGGTTTTCCTCTGTCCTGAATATACGATAAATATCGAAAACTTATCTAGAAAAATTATAAAACAAACTAAATACTAATATAATGAAATTATACACATCTAGCTTTATTGGAAACAGTGATTCATTCAAAGTTGGTAGGATAATGTAATCGCGAACAATGGTGCGAACCACGAGTGATGGGCACATTTAAATTAAATAATCGTTACACTACATGATGAAATTGCAGTAACATCCTAAATAGATAACACAGTCAATACGTAATCCGCTCGATGATTAACAAAACATGTTATCCAAACATCGCGTCAATTCAATTATATTACGAAAATACACGCGCATGATCGCGGAAACGAAAAAACATAAATCCCGTTCTATCCGGATGAAAACTCGAACGGATCAATGAGCTCGATTATAGAGAATCAGGATATTACTGGCAACGACCGGTCATTCCGAATCGGCGAGTACATGACATTTTTCGAAAATTGCTTTCTGAAATACACATTGATGGGAATCCGAGTGCGGAACGATTCTCATGAACATTCATGGAACATATGTATCGTGAAATTGTCTGATGATAATCGATGGAAAATAATAACGACGGAACTAAGACGGCTACAGGAACATGAAACGCTTTATAACATCGCAAAGAAATAATCCAATGAAACACAGGTAAAGATATCAAGCAATGAATATATCCCGGTTAACCAAGAAAAGCGTAAAGTTTACTGTGCCTCTTAAATCTCGATAAAATGGCAGAATGACGTAATATGGATAATAAAACGGCAAGTTACGAGCCACGTTGGAACAGCAAAGAGAGAAAAATGATTAAGCACGCGACGAAAAACCTTTCAACGATTCGTAGCCATTGTGAAAAATGTTCTCGAGCATCTGGAATTTGGCTGGTGCGATGAAAGCCGACTAACTATTATCTCCTATTACGGATCGGTGTAAAAACTATACGAACGAACACGATGACTCCAACGGTCACAAACGTTGCAGATGGAGAATCAGAACTTTACTGTTTTGCCAAAATTTAGGAATTGCGAATCGTAAAACATGCTTTATAGAAGGCATGTTTCAGGTCGCACAGGGACTGAAAACTATAAAATATTACTGGTTGTAATGCGGAGCATGCATTTTTGGCGTCTGCAACGACGGGTTTCCCGATGAGAAACGCAAAAGAAAGGGCACAGAGTACGTGGAATCGAGGCTAGACTTCCGAGGAATTCGCGAACAAGCTTAATGTCGCGAGGGGAAAAGAATGGGAAGCCTGAAGAAAAAGATCACGAAAACTTCGATACGCGAGGCAGACGCGTCTTTTTTTACGTTTCACGCATATTTGTCTACATATGGATGGAATGTCGATCGTGTTTGCGCTACCTCTTCCTCGCTTCGAAATATAGAAAGAAGAAATCGAAGTTGCGTTCTTATAGAAACTAAACAGTTTATTTAGGATTCTAAAAGCTTTCTGTGTTTGATGGTTTATATACGAAAAGTAATAAGTATTGACACAACATTGTATCTTTTATGGTATTTACATAGATACTAATTAATTAGGTCCAAGTATATGAAATTTTGTATCATATAATATGATTATAGTACTTCCATGTAACTACAAAACTTTGATGCATTTTTGATTCATTGGAAATTAAAGGCATGTGCCGATATTTTTTGTAGTCATTGTACATATATACATGCGCAATATTGTTCGTATACAATATTCCAGATTGAAGTTGGCAGATAAAAAGCATAAATATAAATGACATTGAATACGAGTTTTCCTAGGCACATTCTTCGACCCGTGGGTTCAAACACAAACAAGAGGGAATGCGTAAGATATGATAGAGAAGGTACTATGTTAGTACCTTTCAGCAGAGATCAGTAGAAATAAGAAGGTCTAGCTGAAGGTAACGTTGAATTCGATAAGAGTTGTACAGAGGAGCTACCAGAAATAACACTGAACTCGCATGACACGATAGTGATGATTACGGACACTCGAAAGCTGATACAGAAGACGCTGGTGTCAGGAAATTCACTGGAAACTATGGCAGACTCGTGAGCGTGTCTGATAGAAATAGACTTCAGATTTGAAAAATCGAGAAAAATCGGCTTGAGGTTAGAAAAAATAAGTAATGAGAACATTGAATCATTTGAAGTGATAGAAACTATATTTAATTTGAAAAACAAAAAGGAAAAATTAGAAATTTTCAATAGAATTTAAGAAATTACCTAAACGATATTGCACATCATAACATTTTGAATCTGTTAGATTAGATAAGATCTGTTGGATCTATTGGATTTGTGATATCCGTTAAATTGTGTGAATATGTTAAATATAAGCACAGTTAATGTTTGGGATGTAAAGAATTTTGATAAGCGATTTTTACAAAAATCGTATTGTAAACAAAACGAGATGTTAGATATGGAATATCAATATTCACGATCCAGGAATTCAGAGATGTGAAATTTTGGGAAGTTATAAAATTCTTTAAACTATTTCGAACTGGGAGAATAGAAACTCCAAAACTCAGGAGCGCAGCATCCACCCCGAGCAACTCTTTCAAAAGTCCACGAATTGCAACGCCGCACCGCAGGACCATGGGATCCAATTCGAGCCACACCAAAGCCATAGAATCTCAAATTCCAGAATTTCAGAGACACAGAACCCACCACAAACTAATTCTGGATTCCAGACTTGAAGGTTCTATGACTCCGGTATGGTGGATGGTTTTCGAGGTCATCTAATCCGCGCGAGAATCGAAACAGACTTAGAACTTTAGGACCTTCGAGTTTGAGTTTCACGAATTAGAAATGCATTTAGTATCAGTTACATCATTGCAAGATGTTATTAATAATTATGAATAGATTGCGGATTTTTATGCATTTATATGAAACTTAAAGGTACAGAAATGCATAAAAAGCACACGATATACAAAAATATGTAAAATATCCAAGTATACCTGTTATAATATTTAGTAGAAAGAAATAGATCTCTGGGTAGGTTCCATTTATTCAATTGTGTTCATAAGAATCTACATAAATATTCACAGTCTAGTTACAGAAATAATTAATATCTATAATCTTGGGGTCTTTTAATTGGTAGTAAATGAATATAAAATGATGACACTTTTTAATAAAGCCAGATGACCTGTTTTATATAATCAAAAAAAGATTTCGAATGACTTGGCAATTTGTGATGTTTAACAGTCGCTTGTAGGTTATTTGGGGAATTATAGAATCTTATTAGAAACGTACGTATTATTAAATTACTGCTTAAATTCTAATTCTCCGTGTAATAACGGTGTATCAATATTAATGTACTACAAAGTGAATGAAAAATTTATGCTGGCTAAAACGACACACAAAGGAGCTGCTAGCATTCGTATTTATTTCAAAGCGAGTTAACTAAAGTTGTAAAATGTTAAATATCTCTGGAACGTGTTGCATAAATGTGTAGAAAGAGAGTAGAGGATGTTGTAAACGTCAGAGATGTAGTAAAAAAAAGTTGCAAATGTTATGAGTAATTGCACACGGTAGAAGCTGCGTAGCGAAATCTAGAGATAAATAAAATGTAGAAAATTGTATGTAAGTGAAAAGCAGCAAAGATCATCCGTGTGTAGATTAAAAAGGTGTTTCCGCATCTTTTCATCCTTTACGTTTGATTTTTTTTAATTTTTTGCTCTCAGCAGAGGAGATTTCAATCCATAGCAACTGTGAGAACGAAAGTAGAAGGTGAAAGAACGAGATAAAATGAAAAATAAAGTATGTCATGCTTCACAAGACCGACAAAAAATACCGACAGAGTGAAACCTATAAGAAATAAACCGAACGTAAGAAGAATGTTCAAACCGAGGCGATGACATGAAAAAATAAAGTCATCCGATAGAGCAACCGTATAAATTACAACCTTAACGAAATCCCAAAGAAACGAAAAGGAAAAAAGATAAAGAGACACACACATATATATACGATATGTACAAAAGGAATGGAGGGAAATCGAAGAATAAGACTTAATCCAAAATCCTCGCGTCAGGTTGCCCGCATATTTCTTCATGAATTTATGGAGAAGCGGGGAAAATTTGCTTTATCTCCATGTTCCACCGTTGCCGCGTCTTTTCTTCATTTTACGTTACCGTGCACCATGGCTTTCCGTGTTTAAAACGAATTCCACGTCCCGTTTAACGAAATCCGCCTTTCTTATCTCTCTTTTCTTATTTCTCTCCCTACATTCGAATTTTCAGCCGTTCTTTCGTCTTCGCATCGGTAAGCAGTTACGACCAACGCAAAATACGAGTATAGACATTTTGATCGATCGATAAGAAAAACGTAGAAACATAAATCTTCCATGGAAGAACCTCGAGAAGCAGAATTGAAAAACGGAAGGTCAACGCTGATGGATTTGTAAATCTTACGAAGGATCGTTTAAATAAATCTCTGATTGATATATAAGCCATATTGGAAAAAATTCAGTCGATCGAATAATAATAAATTATTATACATATACAGTAAAGCTCCAATATAATCAGTAAGTATAATCAATAGCTCCATATCATCGGTCAGTAGAAGGCAAGTAGATCGGCAAGCAGTTCATGTGTATAATAGATATTCACTGATTTTCCCTAACTGTACGTTCATATAATAGGAATTCATATAACAGGAATTCATGTTCAGATAAGTGGATTTAATCGACAGTATTATCTATCCTGGCACTAACTAAAATCTAGTTTCAATATATTAAGCTATAATATAATTTACCAAATTCATAGAACTAGCAGATTCCTCCAACCCATATTGTTTCATGAAAAATACCATAAAATCGTGCAATTTATATTCCATATACAAGACGCTCCGGATAAAATTGCGAAATCTTAGCATAAGCAGAGTGCGGATAAAGAACAGGAAGAGGCAGACGATTTTCGCAGCAACGTGACATCAATGAAATTTCGGAAAATTGGCGCAATCTCACTGGCCGGGATTGCTGTTACGATTACCATCATTCGAATATAATGCAAGTGGAGGACGAGGTTCTCAAGGAACGCGGTCGAAGGTACCATTTGCGGTTCACCAGCCATCCGAGGCGGTCAGAGAAAACACCGTGGCTGTAAGGACGTAAACGCGGATAGGGGTTGGAGCCCCGAAGGGGCGCAAAGGGTGAGAGCCACATGCAATCTCACGGCTGATTGCGCAAGTTTTACAAGTTCATCCGATACCGTACAGTCACAATACCATGGAAACGGACAGAAGCGGAGATCGGTGGTGATTCTCTTGCTCTTTGTCCCTATTTTCGTTCGTCGTCACGGGGAACCGATGCAAGAAAAGCGAACAGGAAAAAGTGAAAGAAGAATGAACGGAATAGTAACTGCAGGAAATGGATAGCAAAGGTAGTGTTATGAAGTTATCGTGATTGTAGGGAGAACATCCGTGAAATTTGACTGGTCAACAGTTGATGTAGTCTCTGCATCGAATCAATCTGACAGTCAAAAATTTAATTTTGATTCTAGTTGACTGGTAACCTGACTTTTTACCAGGCCTGCGGGGGACGAATCGAAACCCAGCTCGTCATCGCTCGATATTTACTCCGTCGGTCTTTTATTTTGCTAATTTTCCATTAAACAATTTTATTTACCGCCAGAGATTCAGTGACAGTCAGAAGAAAGTTTAAAGAGTAAAACGGGCAGTACGTTATAATTTTACAAAACTGAATTATAATCGACGAGAGAAACGAATGTATAATATAATTGTACGCCATATAATAGATGAATATTTGGTATTAATATAGTTATAATATATAGCATTAATGTGTTAGTATTAATTTTAAACTTTCTTCTGTCCGACTCTATACTCTTATATACGCTACGCATATTATACTACATTTCCGAGAAATTAATGAAATTCTTTATCGGTGTCAATTTATTTTCACGACTTGCGCGTACATTTCTGAGAAGCTCCGAGCATCTAGGGTCAATTAGATTTTTCCACGTCAGTACGTGATTAAACTTTTGCGTAATTGCGAACGAGAGAAAAAGACATTTGGTTTTTCAGACTACGACGAAACGCTTCGTTTCGTTCTCTCATCGGCCATTTCGCATGGTACGAGCACACTGGGTTTCAATAGCAGGCGAGATCGAACAATTTTCGTGATGGTACTGGTGAAACTGCTTTATTCTTTGTTAATCGAAAATTTAGGGCAGGGAGATCGACGGACGAGTACTATGGTTGCGCATGCTTTGCATCTTTGTCCCTTTCAATTGTTCTCGCAACGATTCTACCACGAATCGTTGTGCTACAGAGTGGAACTCTCAACAACAAATTCCTTTTATCCGATTCTGAGACAATTTTTCTAAATATTAAAACTTCTTAGTAACTGTTTTACTACTTCATGATATATGTTTGCTTTCCATTCTGTTCTTAATAAGATTTCGTTAGGAATAAAACCGCAAAATGTAACAATAAAAATAATACCGAGAAAAGAATCAAAAAGCAGAAAGAGAGAGAGAGAGAGAGAGAGAGAGCTTGATTAATCCAGAAAGAGGCGCGATTTAAAATATTTATTTTAAAAAGATGATTTAAAAGATTTAAATGGAATTTCTATTGCCTTCTTCGATATACATAGTTGGCGGAGTATCATGGCGGTTAGTTGCAATATGGGATGTTAAAGTCGTCCTGCATACGTGACCGTCGGAACATGCTGGCAGCATGTTTCTCAATTATTTCGAACAAAGGATCTCCGACCAGTTCGACGAATCGCGTAAATTTTCTGCTTTGAGCATCTAAACTCTACGTGCTTCGTTTTCCTGGATAGAGAAAAAAGATAAATAAAATAAAAAACTCGGCGGTATCGTAGCGCGGGCGAATACGGATCTCTCGATTTTATCCTAACAAAATACACTCTCCCGTATTACTTTAAAAATAAAAAAAGAAATTCGATTAAATCAATTGTTTTATTTTAAAAGAATTTTAGTATTCCACTGGCGTGGAATATCGGCCGCGATATGGCTTAAAAATTATAGAGAGATACGTTTGAGGTAGTAGACAGCCGCCATGGGAATAGTATCTAGCTATGGATATTCCGTTCGCGCATCCGGAAAAATTAAAGCAATGACCGAACACGGGGTCAGGGGAGAAATGTCTGAAGTTTCCAGAGAAAACCGAAAAGTTTGCGATAATGTGAAAGGAAAGTTTGTTCATTGGCTTCGTCCTTTAAGTGTCAGCTGTTCCGCGATCCCATTGCGCTGAAATATCGCCCCGAGCAATGTTAAAGCACGACGCATTGAAAGTTATTGGAAAGTTGGCGTAAGTGGAGGAAGAGAGAAAAAGAAATAGATTTTTTCAGTGGAAATAATCCGGATAACCGTATTAGGAGTGGCAGCATCGCGGAAAATATGCTTGAAATCCATTTGCCGTGGTACCTACTGTAATTTCCGGTTAGCCTCGTCGGCTCCGTCACGAACCAGCCAGAAAATACGGAACTCGAAAAGAGAGAACGCCTGGACACGACAGGACGTCGATTATTCTGCACACGCTTCTAGAAAAATTGAAAATCTTTTTAATCGAAGAGATCGTGCAACTTTGAAATGCGCTGAGCGCCGTTCTGGCTTTTTTCTTCCTCATTTCGTTTTAACATTTGAGATATGTCGTTCCGTAGACGAGCGGGCTTCCAACCGGATCCTTTCCCGTATGAATTCTGTGGAAGCTCGTTGTTTTCGCTGAATGAACGAAAATTATACAAATTCTATCATTTCAAAAGTAGGAACAACGTTGGAATATCTTATAGCTGCCACCAAAATATTTTAGAAGTAACTACGGTTAAACTAAATACAATATACAGAACGTAAATATGTTACACAACAACGATTATAGCGTAAGTATTAACTTTCTGTTTGTTTTAATAGGATTTGCTCTATCAGTATACACATTTCGTCATATACTTTCTCCTCGTTTGTTTCCGCATCGATAATCCTCATTACAGATTTATTAGGCGCAATCGCACTCTTCACGTTTGTAAAATAGCTTATTATACGATTGCACACGGCTTCTTCGGTATCGTCGAATCGTAGCATTTCAGCAGAACGCTTTGCCATTCGATCTTGAAGTATTAATCTTCTGGCGTATAGATTCACTAACAGCACGGGCGGTTTTATTTCCGTGTTGAACAGTATAGCCTGTTAATCGATTAATCGTTTTCTCAGTACTTCTCGCCGTATATTATCTCATTGTAAATTAACGAAACTAAATAAACCAGAATCTTTTCATTCTCATTCCTCGAAACTCATCTCAAATAACAAAGCAGAGCAGAGTATGTATACTGCTAATGTTCACCTGTCTTTTATCCCTAGGGAAACCAACAATTAGATAACCGTACGCGCTTGGGTAAGCTAGCATCTTCTGCATCAGCAACTGAATGATTAACGGAGCTGGTACAATGGTGCCTTTTTCCATAAATCTTTTGTATTGAAGTCCCATTTCGGTACCTCTTGCAACCTCCTCGCGTAATAGAGCAGACACCAATACTAGAACAAACCCATACCTCGAAGCAATTCTTTTACCCAATGTGCTCTTTCCAACTCCTGGTCCACCTATCAAAAAGATTATGATGGCTTTACTGTGTTTTAGAGGCCTGGGATCCACTCGATTATATGTCGGGATCAAGTCGGTTCTATTTCTATCAAAACAAATACCCATCTCGACGAATACTTCTCTGCTTAGCTTGTGAAATTTCAGCTTCGTAATGTAACACGATAAACATGGATTAAATGTTTCAGAAGATGAGGAGCACGACAGCTCCTTCCTCTTATTAACGCTTTCAAATCGTTTGATTCTTTTTAAGAAATTCTTCCGTAATTCGATTTCTTTCATAAGAAAAATTCTTGGAGCATGTCCGAAATTTGTATCATGTTCTTCCTTTGAAAATTAGGCGGAACCGACCAACAAAGTATCAACGAGCAATTAATAATATTCTTAGGTATCGTACTATCCGTTAGTCTCTCTAAACTTCTGGATCGTATTCTGTATTTATTATAAAATAACGCACAAATATCGCCAGATAGAAAAGAGATTGTATTCTGCAGAAATGCCGTATCCTTAAATGTTACATTTAATAGTAAAGATAAGCTCTTGTTCTCAGGCTTTCCGAAATACCGCACGCCTTATGTCCACGCTGAAATTTCTTACGCGGCTATTTTACATCTCTTGTGCCGAGGAGAATCTTTCACGGGACATATAATCCTTCGTCACGAAATCTTGTTAAACTCGATTATGTCTTGGTCACTTTAATATATCGTCCTGTGAAAATCTTAGCTAGTATTTCACCTACAGATATCCTACACGATTGCACAATTCGAGTCGAGTTACGCTTGCTGCTTTCGAGTTTCAACCCAGCACTAACATGTAGCAGGAAATAAATAATTCTTCACGCCACGGTCACGCTCCTATTTTCGGATAACTGTCAACCCCGATAAATAATGAGAACGTCCACTACCGTCCTGAATAACTAACGCCTGAAGTTGAACCTTGTATCGATAGCTTTATATCGCTTTGCCACGAATGGATTTCAGTTAATGAAATCCTTCTGCTAATGAAATTTTCAAGCGTTCCGTTCCTATTTTCGCTTCAGATCGAGTATCTCGTGAGATAAATAATTCTAGAAAACTCTAAAAAAGATGGGAAATATTTTGTAAAATTCGCGGCAAATATAAAGAGTTACGCTGGTGTAAGAATACCAAAAGAAACGGTTCAATTTAGAAGAGCTCGTTTTATCGTTTTATCGCAAATTTAGTTCCGACGAAGATCGACGAAGGGGCAAATTGAAGGCCAATCTCGCGTTTCGCGATGTAATACCGAGAAAGGAATATCGCTCATAGTAGAATGTTCAAACAGCTGCTCCGACCGAATCACAACTGCGGCACCACACGAGGCGCAATCGTGAGTATGAGTCGTAAAATAGAAAATTCTGTATCTCAGTCGCGAGAACAGTCAAAGTAAAAGATTACGCAATGATTCGCAAAACGAAAGACCGAGACAAAAGCAGAAAGCGAGAATAATTCTAATTTCTTTTCATCGAAGGTGAACGTATATTCGAAACGAGGCAACAGTAGCAGGAATGTGGCAAGATCTTTCACTGAAACGTTTATTTACGTTGTTCGTCAAACGAAGATGGATATCGATAAGAAGATGAAAGAATTAACGGAATTGTTTTCGAAAACCGGCAAGGAACTGTCCGAACTGGTGAAGAGAAACGAGCTATTCATAATGGAGGAAATGCAAAAAGTCGAGGACACTGTTCGAAAAACCACCGAGGTAGTTATTAGTACCTCAACTGCGTGATTAGGAAAATTGTCATTTTGAAAAGATTGTCTAGTGCTTCTATACGAGTGCGATTTTAGGTAATATGCATTTTAGTTTTCATGCTTGACTTCTCCATGCCTCGATATTGAAACTTTCCACAGGGTTGATTCAAATTGCGTCCAGTCCATAGTAGAAAGCCTATGTTTCTTTTACAAAAGTGTTACGAAACCTCGACACGTAGAATTCAATAAAACTTTAAATAAGACATAGAACAAAGCATAGCACGTGAGACAGAGTTTCTAAACAAAATTCAAAATAGTCGTAAAATTCTCTAATAGAATTTACTAGAATAGCGAAAACAATTACTCGACAATCCCTTGCATTCGTCATTTTATCACGATTTTAAGTGTGTGAATTTCGATGGTTCTTCGAGAAAACATTATTCGGCACACACGTGCAAATTTTGCGAACTCGAAAGATCATTCGAGACTTATCATGTGCTGCAACAATAGTATATCGTTGCTCGTGCAACAAGCATCACGATAATCAACTGAACGTAACGATAACAGCGGGAAGAATTATGAGCGCAGCCGTGCAACGTAAAGTTCATTATTCTCTCACGATCTCACGACGCGAATCCACAAAAATTTCATGCCCTTCACCGGTGACTCACTCTTCTGCGGCATTAGACCGCATTTCCATGGGATTCCACTTGGAATTTATAATACAAGAACTTGGCGAGCGCCTTAGTGATCCTCGTCAAGCTAAATGACACGGGCGACGAGCGAAAGAGATAATAAAATGGTTGCAGGTGTGCGCCAAGGGGAAGATGGACCGTCTTCGGGCTGTCAAAAGCACCTACGACGAGAGAATAAAAATCTGCAACGAGAAGACCGCGGAGGGACTCCGCGCCGCGAAGACGATTTGCGATCATCGAGTTCAAGAGATGGACGCCCTCAGGAGTACGATGAAACAAATCCTGAAAGAGTGTCTCGAGACGAACGACTTCGTCAAGTGCATGGCGAGCGAGACGAGAGAGGCTGTGAAACGGCGAAAGCAGATCTCGAACGAGTTGAATGAAACATTGAAAAGCGCCGAAACCTCGATCGCCGATCAACTCAAAGAGGCATCGAAATGCCACGTGTACGCTCAAATGGAAGCCCTGCAGGAATTGCAGCAAATTTTAAAGGACACGCAAGATTGTATCAAGTAAATATACTGTACGACGTAAATTTTGCAATTAGAAAGATTACTTTCTTTATGGAAAGCCTTAGTGAAATGTGTTTTACTTTAGGGGAGAATTAAATTAAGAGACGATCGGACGTATATCAAGTGTTCGTGAAAGTCTCGCAAGATTTCTGTCGTAGGTAATCACTGAAAAATAAAACAGAACGTCTAGAATGGAGATCAACAAAACATACGATAATTAGCATAGACCGATTCGAAATTAGTAAACGTTATGGAGGAAGAGAATAAATTACGACGTTACTCTTAATTCTTTTCACGAAGATCAATCGACTTTCACTTTCAGCTTATAACGAAGACGATAGAAAGCAAACCACTCGATTTTAACGAGCTAACCTTTACCACCAATCCGCTTGTATTATGACACCCTTATTTTATCATTCAACCACAGATTCCTTTTTCTAATTAGTCTCAATCTTCAGTCTTTGTTTCGTGCTTCTATAATAATTGCCTGGTAATTGCATCAACAAGCTTAGAAGTAAGAAATCATAGAGAAATCGCGAGCAAACGATAGAATCCTCGTCTCTATTTTCTTTGGTCCGAAATTATTCTAATCATGAACGATCCCGGATAACAAAGACGCGGGCACGTGTACGTGGCACACGACGTTAATTATCGGACGGTCGATCATCACAATCAAATATTCAAGCAGCGTATAAAGGACAGCGCGAGGCAGAGCGGCAAGTTTACGGGTCAGCGAAGCGAAGAACAGGGGGTAAACCGTGAAAGATCGTCGCGGTAATGCATGCGACACGAGAGAGCAATTAACGTAACAAACGACTTGACTCTGGCTTGACAGGTGTGCGTACAGTGACAGTCGACCGCGTCGCCCTGGATGTCCTGCGTCGGCACTATCGTACCGGCGTTCCCTTTAATGAGCGATAGTACGGGGCGTTTCACGACTTTAGATGCGTACGCGCATCTGACGATTAAACGAGCTGTTTAATCCACGGACCACTGAAATCGAATGCCCGCACGGGCGATGCTGACCTGTTCACGCGTCTGCACGCAGATTACTTCGTTAAGAATTTAGGTTTAATCAGCGGCCGCCAGAGATTAAACTGCTATTTAGTCGTCAGTGGACATAGTCGCGATGCTTTTTGCTTGCAGTCGTAGTGAGGGAGATATCGTCGTCGCTCCGTGTGACCGATCGAATGAATAAATGTGAGGCTTTGCATATTCACGCGACATTTCGACGACCACGAGTAATATATCTTGTTAGGAAGCTAGCCCCTGCTGGATTTATGACGCGCTTACGAATCATCTGTTATTTTTGAATGGGCCAACCCGGTAGTCCGATGGAACGAGTTAGGACATTTTTGCATATTCAGGAGCTCGGCTCTGCTTGCGCCGGCGATGGTAAATCGATGGAAAATTCGAGGAGCAAATGGGAAATTAATTGCCATTGCGTCAAAGAGTTTCGAGTGGTTCCGTAATTCATGGGTTGACGCGGTTATATAAAAAGAAAATAGGGAAGCGTAAATATGAAGAATTTTATCTCTCACGTGAATTTACCATCGTCATGAATTGTATGCTATGAACAATTTACATCGCGGCATTCACGCGACTTCGGGCGAATATTTTATATTCGGTGACAGTGGGCGATCACGAAAGAGGTATTGTATTATTTCTGTTCCAGGAGCGAGTGTGTTGGATATAAATTTAACAGAGTTCGATAAATGGGAAATACTGGCAAACGATAATTTACTTAATTCTAATCATCTAACATTGTGATTTTTTAATCGCTTGGAATCAACGAGGAATAATTGCGATAATAATCCAACCTTCCAGCAAGGTTTCTTCATCGTCATTTATGCGTGTATATGATAACGATAATAACGCACGGGGTTTCATCGTGGTTTTTGTATAAAATGTACGGGGGGCGGGTGGTTCACGAAACAATATGTGTTCGCTTCATCGATGTATCGAACAAAACGTTCGAGCGACCCCATTTCGAAAGCGCCTGGCATTATTTGCAGTCTTCTTTTTCCTGCAAGTGCACGGAGCGCATCGCCAAACTTTAACTCGTAATCGGGGAATTAGTGGATCCGATAAATCATACCAGTTGGATCGAGGAAAAATTTTCAAAATGAGCGCAGAAAGACCACAGAGAGAACAATGCCGGGATACGTTTATCGAAATTTCGCAGAATGATTTACTCCGTGAACTGACCGAACAAAATCTCTCAATCAACGAGCGTAAATGAATATTAATCATTAATAACGTCGAGCATTAAAGAAAGGAACAAAGGAGTGCCAGAAAAAAGCAGACTCGTAGCTAATGATTAACGAACTGGACGATAGCTCGCGCGACGTCGAAGATTCGCCAATAAATTTTAATCATACCGCGAGCATCGTGAAACAGGAATCATTCGCGCTTCCCTTAACTTGGAATTTTCGAACGTTTTCATTCAATACCACCGCAAATAATCAACGCTACCTAATGAATGGATGAGTAATGATTGCACGCATCGGAATTTAAATAGATCATCGAACAGGTGAAACCGATAGGAAAATAATTAATATCCTGTACACCATTGATGATGCAATTACGGCGGACGTAGGGAACACGTACTCTTCGTCCATTTCAATTTATTTTGCTGGAAAGGTACGCCGTGGCATCCGTCTTCGAGTAAACGTGAACTATGCTAGGAGACCGGCGAAGCGTGGAGAAAGCCTAACACCGCGAGATATTTAATTGATTTAGGTGACAGGAGGCAGCCAAGGACTTTCCCGCAAGACGTTCAGAATGCGACCACCGAGTGGAATTCCGTGCACATTTAGCGAGATCGCTTGCGGTCGCGTGGAATCGTTCGAAGGATATCGGCATTCGGCCACACCTGCCACGACCAAGAGCTTCGACTACTTCGTGAAATGAGCAAACTTCCGATTGCCTTGACCTCTCTGCCATTGAGAAATATATTTGCCAAATCCGAAACTCATCCCGACAATTCGAATACTCGACTTTGTCGAACCTGTCTAGGAATTGTCGAAGTGTCGAACATGTGCTGGATCGTCTGGTGAAAAAAACTTCCAACAGATCTAGCGATATACGGTATGTATGCGTCATTGATACGTGTTATACGTCATCTCGTTGTCTACGTTGTATCTCCACCAAAAGAAATTTGGTATTCAAGAAAGAATCTTGGAATAAAATGGCTTTACTTCTGCATACATTTTTAAAAACTTCTGTTTTCTCAAAAATGCATGACTACGATGGACAGTCCCTGGTTGTCAGTCTAGACGCCAACATGTCAAAGCTTTATTACAATTAATCGACCTTATAATTTAATACGACGATATCGAGCTTGTACAATCACCCAGCTCATGTACCCAAGGTTATATGTATATACATATACATGAACGCGCACACACTGTCATATCGGCAAATATACGCATCTGGGCGCAACACCGAAGGCCACTTAGGCAAATGAACGTATCGAGGCGACAATCGACTCAGAATCCTCTTGATAGAGTGGCTGCAGCGATTGCGGAAGGGGGATGAGAGACTCAGATTTGCGGGCCCCGCGACTACAAGCGGCAGTCCATTAAAATAAGTGGCACACCACGACGTTAATAATAGCCGGGCCAATTACAGTGCCGGCATCGACGCCTCTTTGCCGCGGATCTTTCCCAAGCCCCAGCAGGACTTTCAATTAGCTGCTCAACCCCGTTCCAACCTGGTCTGTGGCCTCTTTTAGTCACCGCTGATTCTTCCCTCTAGTTCTTCCATCCACTCGACGCGACGCCGCGAAGTAATCGGTCTCCAAGAAAAGTCATTATAGACGTCTACGAGCCGCGGTCAACCGGCCGGAATTTACTCCCAACCCACCGCGCCATTCCCATCTGCCCTGCTTCTGAAATATTAATAATCGTTCCAGTCGAACGGGAATGAAATTCTGTCGACGACGTTCCTTCGGATCGAAACGTTCTCCTGAAACGTTTCTCCGACCAGGATGAGCGAAAGAACAAACAGAACGACCAACGAATCAACCAGATATTTGTATCCATTTGAACACTTTTAATAAGCATAAGAGAAGAGAAATATTATTCTCTTGACTTTCCGCCGACTTTCCAACGAAAGGGGAATGTTTTGAAAATCGGTGGAAAGATGGAAGGAACAGGTATTTGGTACGTTCAACCAACTGTTTCAATTACAATATTGTTACGCGAGTTCCGCGTCGAGCCAATTAAGTCGTGTCGGAGTGCTGTTCAATTTTCGCTTCGTCGCGCAAACATAATAATCACGATAATTGTTCGGCGGGCAAGTTCAGGCCGCCCTTCTAATTCTGCAGATGCTTGTGACTGTTTGCCTCGTACAGCTAACCGGGGCGCGATTGCCCCGTAACGAGCGAGCAAATTCTAAATATAGGGATGCGATTCTTGACAGAGACACATTGCCTTAGAATTTATACCGACATCTTGAAAAATGAAAATCCACAAGTAGGAACACGTAGGGATCATAGTAACCAGAAATATATCAAGATACCAAATACTAGGTGGGAAGCGGGAAACTTTTCCATTGGATTGGGAACGATATATTCGGCCACGTCATCGATCTCCATCAAAATTAGATCGAGTCGGTAATTTTGGCGAATGGCTCGATATTAGCGGCGTCAACGTCGAGATTGGTCGACATAGGGACATAACAATAGATGCAACGGTTGGCAGGTGCAACGGCGTGTTTGTTGCACGGGCGCAACTGCAAGCCACGCTCGATCATTCTCTCGTCTCAAGCTGTGGCTCCGCATTGCCGGTAGCCGGTATTCCCCTGTCTCGTGCCGATTGGCCGCATAATCAGTAATTGCCACGATGCCCGCAAACTATCGTCCGCAAACATCCCTTATGGCGTTACATCCCTGTGACGAGTGAACCGATTGCTGTTCCACGTTCTGCGTGGATTCGTCGCTAATTTCTGCGTCCTTGTTAATTTTGCTTGTCCAACCGAGATCCTGCTTGAACGCATCCTCTGATCTCCTGGAAATTAGGGAATGGAAGATGGTATCGATGTTCAAACAACGAGATCGAAGTTTCGCGTGGAAAGTAAATGATCGAATTTATAGGCGAAACTTCGAACGGAGGAGTAACGCGTTTTAACAGCAAACTTCCTGTATAGCGGGACTTAAGAGGAATAAACTGCTTGGAATAACGCTTACTTTAGGAGTCAATAGATCGAACGATACTAACCATGAATTTACATGAATACGTTTTCGAAACTCGATATCGAGCGGATTATTTAAACGACTGTATGCAATTTCGTAACGTCATCTCCTTACGTAAAGATTTTGAAAACTTTATGTTACGCTTGGACCAACGTCTTTTCCCTTAAACGTGTGAAAATCGTAGTTCGTAAAAAGAGGAGGAAAAAAGTAAATGATCATGAGATGAAAGTATTCGCAGACACGTCGAAAAAAAATTCTTGGTTACTGCGCGGCGTACGTACGAACACAGTGCTGGCCATTCACCTACATTTTATTAGTTCGTTGCAGACTTCTTTCCCGTAGCGTTCGTATGGTCGCGAAACTTTCTTAGATGCGCTATTAACGAGTTCCCTCAGCTACCGATGCTTAGTCGCTCTTAGCCCCTAGAATCCGTGGAAATTTCATTTCCTTCAAGTGCAAGTTTTAAGAGTCTCCAGTTTAGAGACGAAAAAGGATACTGTCTGGCTTTACGGGGCCAGAACTTTATTAATAACCTACAAGTTTGTACGTCCCAACGATGGCAAAAGATGCTGAAGTATGCGAAAAGGGAGCGTCCTATCGGAACATTCGTTTAATCACCCTCATCTGTTCGTTTCCATGTCCACCTTCCGATCAATTCCTTGCTACATCGACTACGAGTATTTACTTTCCATCTAAAGATACTTTGATTCGTTTGGAAAGAACCTCGGAATGTTAATACGATGTGCTTTGAATTTCATCAAAATAATAATTGGTTAAGATTAACTCAAACATACACGAATTTTGTGTAATATGCTTTAAGATAATGTCTAAACAATTTTTTATTACTGATAACTGATGTTCCGGAAGATGGTCATCTTTCTGAAAAAATATTGAACACTGTGAACAAACTGTTTCGAAATTGGAAAATAAAATTAAGTATCTCTCTATCATTTTCTGGAAGTATCTGGGTTAAGTCGGATTAAATAAATATGCGTTATCATTGTGACACGTCGAGTAACTTTGCTAAAATAAATAATAATAAAATGTCATCGAGTCGATAGATACAAATATTTGTTTGTTTAATAAATTTCAAGCGTAGGTTTAAATCATCAAAATTGACCCAAAAGTAGAATTTACTTCAAATTTGGTAAAGTGCACGATGGGAAATTTATGTTATATAATTTGAAAACACCATTTGCACTAAGCTCATTGTAGTCGCAGTTAAACGACAAGTCACAGTTCTGCAAATTCGATTATTCACGAATAAGAATAAATATGACCCAAATATATTTAATACCTTCATTTGTCGGAAAAATATAAACATACGTGTGTACGAAATTAAATTTTGCACTGGAGTACTGTACTTCTGTAAATTAAATATTTATTCCATGTCGATGGTAAAACACGAATTTTCAGTATTCAATGCATACCTATATTTTCTGTCATATTCGAAATCAGCCTACCTTTATCATATCATGATCCCCGGTTATTTTTGAAAATCATAATTCACGGAATGCAGAATGGAACTACACAGAGAATTGTCAGAAGAAATCAAAACGGCGTTTGCCACGGTGCGAATGATTGCTAAACTTTTGTGTAATTTACTGAAATCAAATGTTCATGGTGTACGAATTTGGCAATATTCGTCATTGCAGCTCTATCAGTACATGGCACCAATATTTGAGCAATATATTACGAAAGTCGACGTTATCTGCTCGTCGAATGCCGCGCCAGAGCATTCGTAAAAGCAATTCTTCTATTACGTACAAACTGTATGAATTCTTCCTGGTTCTTTCACCCCACATTCAATATTGATTATGCAATTATCCGTTCTTATAATTTAATAAGATTAAAGTCGATACTTAGTCGATATTTCCGATATTGAGAGATATACAAAATTAGATAGTTTGAAATACAAACTCGTAAAAAAATGTATAGAGCCCCTTGTGTCCTTGTCTAATAACATAATCGTAAATGCGTAACTATAACACCGATCAACCAGCGATGTCAGTCGGACAGGACAGGAGAGGACTCTATGCAACGTTCTCTTTCTATTCCCATATCGCTTCGATTTACACGGTAACATATGACTCACGTACTCTATCTTTATACCTCTGTGATTCTGACGAATAAGACATCAAATACATATATATATATATATTTGATTGCTTCGACGTACTCATTCATCGAAAGAACAGTTTGTCAAAACATGTATCTGCTGTCACCTTACAGTACATAATGAGAAAATCACGTTTCTGTAGCAAGTGCATCTCTTCTTTACGAAACGACTTATCGTCACGATTTTTCCTCCATTACAAGAATAAAATTTGTTGCTCATATAGACGATCGCTAAGTTCTCGACGTTGTTTCGTATATGCTAGTCAAACATTATTTTCTGTTCTATATTCTCTATTCTCCTACATTCTATACGAATCGCATAGATAGAGAAAAAGAAGAGACTTCTGTGCATTCGAATCTTTCGCGAAGCTGTCTTAAATTTCGTGCCTGGCGACAAAGTCTAGGAGCTTTTGTAATTTATGCTGCGTCACTCGAGTTCACATGGGTCAAGGGGCGTCGGGAAGGACGCGGGAACGAAGCTGGAAAGCTGGTTAGGAGCCACTTGTGTCGGCTCTATTTGACGATAGTCTGCTTCACGAAACGATTCATCCACTCGAAATTCGACGATGTCACGGAATGAGAGAAACCAAAAGGATTTTCGAATACAACAGACATCGTTGTAGCCGAAAATATTTTCTCCGAGTATCGTCCAGTGGAAAAAAGAGAGTCGTGGATTAAACAGACTGTAATCAAATGGATTTCCTTGCCTTTTCTTCTCACGTTAGTATTCCTACTCTCATAGTTTCGTATTGATTTCTATAACAATTTTCATTCCACAAATGCAAATTGAAAATATTAACATATTAAATTATATATATTGCAGATCGAAAGCTTAATATTGTTACATACTTCGTAAAACCCAAGAACTTAATTAATACCTAAAAAATATGTTTGTAAAATCTTTTTAAGAAAATTTTTTATCAAAATAAAGGATACGTTATCGTTTATTTATCAATAAAGCGAGTACATGATATATATATAAGTATAATGAGAAAGATAACTGTACTTTTTATAGAAAATAGACGACTATAAAAGTTCATCTATTATTATTTATTCAACAAATTCCTCTTAAAGAATATGAACAAAAAATAGTAAGCCATTAACGAAGTTTTACCAGCACGGTTAAAGCCGTGCTAAACGCAGCTCCAAAGAAAATTGATTCCTTAAGTGAGATTTATAGTGCGGAGCTTGTTGATGCTAGCACGTTGAGTCGCGAACGCGAGACAGGATATTCTTCGACTCCACGCGTGATTCGGTAATTGAAACTTCACTCGCGCTACGCTGTAAACAAGCCTGATGCATCCAGCAGCATCAGTATTAGACGACGACGCGAATTGGTTTCTCGAATTAATTTCACGGTAGGGAAAGCAAGTTTATCTCGATTAGTCCATGAGGAAATTACACTTAGTGCGTTCGAGGATTCGAAAATCCGCTTTTCTGTTCCATCTGTAACTAAAACTCTTCATTTCCTTTTCTCCCTAATTACAGTATAATGGAATATAACATATCCGAATATTTTTAAATCCGGAAGCATCTTGTACCATATTTTTTCATTTCAACAAATGCTTATGTTTGTGCAGTTAAACAAAGTTAATGGTACAGTTAAGTTAAAATAAAAATTGAAATAAAGTTATGGAAGCAATTTTTAAAATCTAACTCAAGTAAAACTTGAATCAAAAAGAAAAGAGAATACTTTATCTAGAAATAAGGAATATCAATTTCCGGATATTTTTAAGAAGCAATTCGTAGTATATGTAGTATGTATATATATACATGTATTACACAGTGAAACGGGTTGAACGACGTTATGTTTCATCTCACTGCGATATGGTCAAATTCTGTGCAATTCATAATGTCCTACCGCATTTTCTTCTTTCCGTTTAATAGAATTCGTTGCTTCCGTATTCAAACGTCGTTATGGACCACATCGTTCTCTTCGATCGCGGCAACGTTTGTTTTTCATTCTCGAACAATTTTTTCTCGGAGGAAATGTTCAAATACGTACTATCAGCCAATGTATAGAAACGAGTAAATGGAATTCGCGAAATTGTTCTCCGATGGAACCGTTGGCTTTTCTAGAACCAGTTATTTTTCACGGATATTCTGCATTCGATGGGACGCTGAGCGATTCCAATAAAATGGCTTAACGCTATTGTTTGAAAGATCGAGAAGATACAGAAGAGTTATTCAAGAAATAGTATAAACAAAAGGGGAAACCTGTTTAATTTTCAGCCATTTCCTTCTATTATTATTCTCTTCCGTTTCATATACGCGCTCTCTTAGTCTGTCTCTTATATAAACTGGCTACCAAATCGCTTAACCTTAATCACTTTTCTTAATCTCTTTCTTTATGTACAGTTTAATTAGTTAGGTAGAGTTTCAAGCTTTGATGTTCGTAATAACATTTTAGAGGTATCACATGTACATTTTACGTGTTGTAGTAGTAGATAAATTATTAAAAAGCTTTATCCGCTAATTTGTGGATATATTAGCGAGCCAAAATCGTTTCGAATTCGATTGATAATGATAAAGTCAGGCATCGATGAATTAATAGTCCGGTTAACCGGGACTCAGGTCTTGTAATTATACTGGCGATTATACTAAATGCAAACTGAAACACCCGGTTACGCTTTACAGCTTAATTAAATTATGCTGTCTCCGTTCCGACGCGAATCAACGCGATTTTCAAGCGTACAAGCCATCGCTACGAAACGGGGTTATTCGAAAGTTGAAGCATTCGAATTATTGTTTGCACTGGTCAGCCTGTAATTACAGTAAGATCGCTAAATTACTCATTGGTAAAATTTGAGAAATGAAAATTTGCGAGACTATCTGCATAACATAATTTTCTAAATTCATAGTAGTGTAAGTCAGTCCACTACTATTTTTCACAAAATAGAGTACTTCATCTTTTATTACCATTCATTACCGTCTTAATTATTATCTACCATCATTTATAGCATTTATCTTTATAAAATACTTTTTATAATTCTTAAAGCCCTAAAAACGCGTCGCAGCAGAGAATAAAGTCATAACTTAAATAACTATAAAACTAGAGATGTGACACTTTCAAGAATTGAAATTCCGTGATTAAATCCAAATGCTTAAAATCTTGACTTACGTCACTATGATTTTCAACTCGCTAATTATGTATCGCTATAAACGAATGGTTATATGTAATTTATAAACGTTATAAATTGGATTATATTTGGAATCGAATTTTTTCTCGCCAAAAATAATCTGAAGGCAAAATAAGCGCGTCAAGTTAACGATGAAAGGATATACTATTTCCTAGTCTGTACAGATGAATTTCTAACGAATATCGTAAGGGAAAAAGTGAAACAGATGCTCCAAATTGTGGACGAGTATACGGAGCTCGACTTAAAGTTGTAGGAATTCGCTGAGATCAATCCAAGTTGTAGTACACAGCATTGTAAAGCATCGATTCCATGACAAAAGTAACTCGAGGAGTTTCGGCTACTTGACGTTACTTTCAGATGAACCACAAAGAACAGAACGACTTATTGCTACTCCACATAAGTACACCGATGATATACGGTTTTCCGTTGAGAGTCCACACGCGTACCTGCATTCAGATTTGCATGAGAGTACGCGTCGAGTGTGTGCATCCATAAATCGAACGTGAAGCATCCCTGTCGAAAAACGATGTCACAGAGAATCCTTTCGAACGCAGCGCACGGAATAAAAGGACCACCATGTTTGCTGACCAAAATGATCGAGTCAATGCATACAATGAAAACCAACGACTTTTCGAATAAAATAGATACGATTACATTGAATCAATTAGAACAATTCATTCGGCGAATTCATTTCTATAAGATAACGATTATATAGTATACTTTTTACAGCATATACGACGCGCAATATCCTAGAATCTATCAAAAAATGAAATTCCTCGATACTCTTGTATAATAATTTATCGATTAATGACATTAGTAAAATGATGAAATTATGATTTATAAGTTGCAAACTATTCTTTTACAGTTTTATAATTTTACAACGAATAAGATACTCGAGTAACCGCTAATTTACAACATTTATTTCTACAATTTTACTCGTTATCAAACTTGCTAATGTTATGTATGAGAATTTATTGACACTAACAATTTGTAACTCGTGGCTTATGAAATTTCACTAATGATATTATAATTGGATTATGCAAAAGAACTATGATTTCAATAGCAGCAAAAGATTACGATCTAAAGAGTCTATGTACTTCGCGAAATTCAATCATTAAATACACGCTTAAACATACGGAGAAATTTAATTCGACATAAAATAAACGTATCTTCCACACAAATAAAATTCGTGGCGTAGTTTAAGTCGTCACTCTGCAATTAATCCTACGTAAAGGTTCAATAAATGTAATTCGCGAAGTAGAAATTTCTCTCTTGTGGTGCAAATGCAATTACACGAGACATACAATTAGCAATCAAAATATTTCTTGTTTACGACGACAGTATTTTAGACGGCGACACGGTACGTGTTCACGCGGGTACGCACGAAACACGCGTGAATACTGTCGACGTAATCCAGCCGGGATTTCGAGAAAATTAAGGGCTCGTTACAACGGAAGGGTCATAAAATCCGAATGGTAACGGTGTGTATTTTATTGCCCGTACCGCCACGTGCTTTCGTGACGAACATTTCACGTCACTGCTCGATCGGCGGATTTCCTAATCTCGAAATTCGTATAAACCTTACAGCTGGCAGGGTCGAAATAGATCGACAGACCACGTTGTTTTCCCTCCTGTCCCTCGTGAAAAATGTGATTCGCCCGATTTAAGAATCGACGTAAATCTTGTTCAGCCTTATTCTAATCCTCGCCAACATCAATTTATGGATGTTCTTAGATACGTGGTGTAACTATCGAATTCGTGTTGAAATAGATCTATTTTATAAGTCTTTTATTTGTTACTCAAATATGTTTCTCATCCTTCGAAAAAGCATCATTTGGTAAAGAATAGAAATTGATTACGTGTGTCTGACCAAAGCCCAACTAATTCTACTTTACGCGAATTTTAATAAGATTATTGAACGTAGTTAAATTTATTCAGTAAAATTACGTAAGAGCATTAGAATATAATAGAACTATTAAATCAATTAACCAGTGATACATTATGTCATCGTATAAAAATAAAATACAAGTAATAAAATCATTTCTTCATGCGATACAGAAACATATATGAATTTAATGGCCCGTTAAATTAATTAAGTTGCAAAATATGAAAAATTCGTATTAGTATAAAATTTAAAAAATAGCGAATGACGGATATAACAATGGCGCAAAACAGAAGGAGCGCATACAAATTTCCTCATATAATAAGTATGAAAAAATCTGATAGGTCGGCAATATAACAAGACGTGTATGAGAGCGTATAATACATTCTTGTTATTCTGAACAACTTCAAGGCGCACTAGAATGGGAAACAAAACCACTTTTTCAATGTACAATGCGATAATATTACCAATAGCTTCTCTGTAATAATGAAACTTTCTCATATGCAAAATTATTAACAAAAATTTTGTGGGAAATTTGTTTCAGAATAATCATGGTTAAGGAAAGAAGAAGAAGCATTTGTAGTGCTGTGAATAAAATTGAATACGCTATCTATCTACATTATATGACAATTCAGAGATTTAGCGTAAACGAAAAATATATTATGTAAATATCGTGTAAAATTAATAATCATTAGAAACAGGTTGAAAATCAATAATTACGAGAATGCAACGATCGTCGTTTCGCAAAACCTTTCTGCCAGAAGTTCTCTTGCAATTGTTGCAAACGTGCCAGAAGCATGGGAATCAAATAGAACGTTAACCTGTAGGGAAAACAGCAAATAATTGGAAGTAAACGAAATTTAAACGAAATTCAACGATCTGACGTGAAACAACAATTTTGTCAACGATTTCGCAAACAATGCGCTATTCAATCAAAATCACGTTCGACATTTTCCAGTGAATTTAGTACAAATTTAATAACCGACCAAGCATCACGGATTTCTTCATTTTCGATTTAACGGTATCAATTATTGACTCGATCAATTAATATGAGTGACTCGATCAATCAATATGAGTGACTCGATCAATCAATCTGAGTGACCATGATCAATACCAATTTTTCAATATGCCAGTGGAATCATTAAAATTAACGAAATTTAGGGAGAAAAATATTAGCTGAATACATAAACCGAGAACATGTAAATTAATGAGCATTCGCAAATAAGAATCCTGAATGCAGCTTTTTCAGTGATGCAATTTATAAAGCAGTGGTTTGATGATAGAGCTGAAAGAAGGAGAAAGACGAGAACAAGAGACAGATAACGACTACGTGACGTAACGCGAACGAACGAACGACAACAATACGAACCGAAAGCGTCAAAGACGCGCAAACGTTTCGCAGTTACAAGCTTCTAAAAAATTCTATGCATCTAAAATTTCCAAACGAACGAGCGACGTGAATTTCCCAAGAGTCGTCGCTATTTTCAATCCATAAATCGTGCTCCCCTTCCTTTTATCCCAGTCGCTTGTAACACCCTATCAAATTTCAATTTTCCCTCGTCTCGATCAATTAATTCAATTTAAACGTGAACTTTTAACACGATCCACCAAAAAGTAATGCGCGGGATCGTACCGCGTGTACTGTAACTGATAGAAATTAAAAATAGGATAACGAAGAAATTTAGATGAAATTCCAATTAGAATGATGGACTTTTACCTAAGATAGATTGGACCGTTTCATTGTCACGGCAGCAAATTCGATGAACCACGTCACGTCTTCGAGGCACCTGCGAATTAGATTGGGCCCTTAATCTATAGTCCTGAACTTCGACCGTTCTCGACCTCGTTAAGCTTAATATAATAGTACGTGCAATAGTTCAAACGACACGCGTGTATGTTACTGTCTCTGACATGTAAGCTGCTCTATGCGTGTACGACCCCTCATAAATATCCGGCTATTTTGATCGTCTTGCAGTAATAATATCTGAGTTTGACCAAAGTGCAAATTAATGACTAATATAATGAGCACAAGCAGCATTTACCTTCGTATGGAATTAACAGAGTAGTTTAAATTATCTGGGTATTTAAAAGATTACCATAAAATATATACATTAAAATTAAATACGCAATTAAATATTATAATTTAGGAACTAAAGAATAAAAATTATATGATCCGAACCTAAACGATTTCATCGTGCCATAATATTCGTTGTTCTTATTAAATTATCTTGCAAACCAAATGTAGAATACTTTTCAGGATTTTCCAATTCAGACAACATAATTAAGGAAAAAGTCACACACGAGACTATCGATATTTTCTAAAAAAAAAAAAAAAAAGGAAAGAAACGCAGCAGCGCTTACTGTTTCGGGTCCCATAATCAACGGCAGTATCCAGGGGATCGTTGGTGGGTTGCGATGAAATTTCTGGAAAACGTTCCAGAAAATCGAGGATGGACGCCGGAATCGAATAACAATGCGGTCAGTGTTTTCCCGTTTCAACACGTACGATAGATACAGATTCACGGGGAGGCACAGGTAAACGTGTAGGGGCGTAGACACGTACGCGGGTGCCTTGTACCAAACGTTCTTTGATCCTACGCTGCATTATGCATGAGGAAGAGCCGCGTTCCACCGAAAACACAATATAGCCGCGGAATCGTAAATCAAAGACAACAAGGGAAAATAATCGGAACAGAGATAAGCGGGCAGGTAAACAGATAGAGAATCTTCATTATACTTGGATAAAGATTGAGAGTGAGAAGGATTGCCAAGCGTTCGTGCGCCGACCACCACCCTATCGACCCTTTATATTGCCATTCGAATAAATCTGACTCGCCGCAGTTCGTGATATTCGTAGGAATTGCTGAAGAGGCACTTATCCTTTTTTCTCAGTCAGCGATTGCCGGCTATAATAGGGACCGATATTTCGCGATCGGTGCTCTTTCGAAATGAAGAGACTTTGAGTTCTTCTCGACTCGTCTTTCTAATCTTTGTTTTCAGTTTTTTTTTCTTTTAATTAAGATTCTAAATTGAACAATTTATCGAAGAAATCTGTAATGAGCTATTCGAAATATTATCGCTGGTTTGAGGAAGAGAAATTATTCTAATTCAGGGACGTTACAATGTAAGAGCAGAAAAAAATAGAGAGAGATAACACAGTAAAAAAAATAATCCGATCGAATGGAACAGAAACTAGAGGTAATTAAGGTAATCGAACAATGGGAAAGGAGGCGAGGGAAACACGGAAAAAGTTCGACGGAGGAAATTATCGATTACTTCTGTGCCTCCGCCGTCGTATTCCAGCTAATTGCGCTCGCATTAAGAATCGATTTTCCAAATGAGAAAGGAAAGCCGGAAGAAATCCAATAGAACATCCTAACATATGACATTTGGTATACTTGCTTTCCACAAAATTACATATGGAAACATATTTATGAGATTGGAGGAATCTTGCGTGCCTGTAAATGACGATGATATTGGAAAATCGAAAAGGAAGACAGCAAATGAGGAAGGAAGGTGGCTGCTCTTAAAGTCTAAAAGATAACAACATCGTATTATCATATAAATTGCGTCGATCGTATTTTATTCCATTACAGACAACTTCCTACAGAAAATCCACGATACATAAAAGGGGAATATAAAACAAAGAAAACGAAACTTTTTTTCGTCGAACATTTTATATATTCCATTAAAATTTCTATTTAAATATACGTTTGAGCTCGCAAATTTGATATCTCATTAAGGAAGCTCAAATTATTTACTTCTCTTTTTGTCGTGCGTTTAAAAAGCGGGCTTTTTTCTGTTTTTTCTTTTTTTTTTTTTTAAATGGATTCAATGAATCCTCAGATGAAAATCGTCCTCCTCTCGTTGTCGAGCTCATTCAGTCGACTGCACGTATTTTATTATAATTGCGCAGTGTCCGTAATATTCACTGAGTCGCGCGTGAAAATTTTATGAAACTAATAGCGCACGTGTACGACCGTTTTCTTCCTCATAACCATACCCCTATAAAACAGACTGTCAACAGCGTATGCATTTTTATTCTAGCATATAGCTGTCTCCCAACTATTTCACTCTTCATTTACCTTTAAAATACCGACCCTGTCTCCAACTCCCAATTCCAATAGTACCAAAAAAAAAAAAAAAGGAAAAAGGAAAAAAATTGTCCAAAAAAATACTTTACTCTAGCGATACCAACATTTATCACAGTTATTAATTACCAAACATTCTCTATTCATCGGTCTAGTCCGGTAGCACATCCGATGAGGCAATTTCTTCCCCTCGCCAGGCTTTTACAGCGTATCGCATTATCCGGTGGACGCATAAATCGCGACAAGATTACAGAAGCATCCTGGGTCAAGCTGTCACGCAACGCATTTCTTTATAGCTGTACCGTGACCGCGATATTCACTGGTCCGAAAATCGTGTGCCAGCGAACATGAAAATTTTCCGCCACTTAGGATCGATGGGAATTCAGGCCTGGCTTTTAACCGTCGCCCTTTCTGCTCGCCTATCCCCGTTCATTCTGCTGGCTGATGCTCGTTCCATCCCCGGCATGGACACCCTCCGGACACTGCTTCCGACCCCTTCCCTTTGCCCGGTTCATTTTCCGGCCAATCTCCAGCCCCGGCCAACCCCATCCTCCCTCTATACCAAACTCTTGCGCGCGTTCGATCAACGGAGTTTGAGGGAATTGATAGACCTCCGACTGGCCGACACCCAGAAACATCAGAGAGAAAAAAAGCCGGACGACACGCGAAAGTGATCAGCAAGAGCGCCAATTTCTCATTGGGTTTATTTTACACGGAGGAATCGCCTTTCGCTATCAAGACGTTACGACGTTCCTTTCTTTCGATTTTCGACGCTGTCAACACCAATTATTGGCACCACCATGAGACTTCCATAAAAACAACTTCCATGCTCTTATCACTTTTTTCGTTATGTGTGTCAGCTATCGATACAGTGTCTTCGAATCGACACTTGCGACGAGAGTGGATGCGAAATCGATGTTCTTCTTGCATCACGAGTATATAATGCGAGAATAGAGAATTGAAGGAGGAACTGCAATAAGGAGGCAGCTTCAAATGAAGCTGGAATTACTGGAAAATCCAGTAATTTGAGCGATCCAACGAAAATCAATTCAAAATCGATTAAATTCGAATCATCTTTTGAAACATGCTATAAATTCACGGTTAACTAATATTCCTGGTAAACTTCTTCACTTTTAAACTAATATTTATTTATTGCAATATTTCCAATAAACTTCCGTACTTTTAAATACGAAAGCTATATGGAGGTCGTCTTGTTATTGCTGCAAACCCTTTAATCGTGAAATTAGGAGATTTGAATATTTTGAATGAAGAAGATAGTATAAAACAAGATAAAGATATTGTTCTTGAGGAATTATGTGAATATATATAAAAATCTGAGGTCTATATAACGATGTTAATAGTAAGCTGTCCCATTTCATACAACAATAAATAAGCTGTTGTCCAAAGCAGAAAAAGCTAGGACTTGGATCAGCGCCATTCGTGTCTTAAATTTTCCTTCACAGAGGGTTGAACGCCCTTGCACGCTCGATGAAGTCGCCAACAGAAGCGCCGGCGTACTGGCCAACTTCTTCCAAATTTGTTATTTAAATTATCAATATGACAATGGTATAAATATAAATTAACAACATTTGGTTCATCATTAACGAAATGCAACAAATTTATTTCATTTTGTTTGTATTTTATTTAACGTTGTTTCATTTCAACGCTTTTTAATGGAATTAAGCTAGTGGCTATATTCGTTTAATTATAAAGCGAATTATAAATTATTCCTACTAGTTCAACAAGTAACATAGTGCACTTAACGTAGTAAATAATGTAAATAAGTTAATGAACAATAGCTTTATTCATATATGATAGTGTACCAGTTAGACTATTATATTAATCAAACGATACAAATATTATTAATTAAATTAACCGTTAGATGGTAATTGGAACCGTCACTATCCACTGTTCATTGCATTGTTGATATTACGTAATGTCAGTGAGCATTAAGATTTTGGTCATTGTTTCCATTCTATATCAATGTATACATTTCGGGGAGTAAAAATATATAAATTACTACCAAATGCTAGTTGCATGAAACGGAAATACGTGAACGAAATGTTTAGTTTTGATGTGCAACGTTATGTACATTTTCACAGAAAGATTTGATTCGTCTAAATGAATATCAAATATAGAAAAGCTCAGATTTGAAACGTTATACGCATTATAAAAAACAGAAATGTATCGATTAATAAAGAAATGAATTCACACACGGTACGAGGAGCTTCTGACCAAATTTATAATGCAGATGTCAGCATTAACAACTGATGAAAACAATTGCAACAAGATTCTCTACTTTACCAACAACAGCTTCGATACGTTCGTCGAGCTTTCGTCGAGCTTGCAAGCATCCTCGTTGTTCCGTCGAAAACACCGAGCTTTTTGACAATCGATAACGTCGGTAAAAGTCATTGCAAGCTCTGCAGGATTTACCGTCAGCCCAAAATCATGGAATCCTTTATCGGCAACGCTTTTATCGATATTGGACAAGCACCACACATCTTTATCAAAATATCAATAAATATTTATATATGAATCTCTTATCACTTTGTTACAAACTTCAGGAGAAACCGTTTCGATAATTTGACAATTTTATATCTAACTGATAGTTTTATAAAAACATCAAATATTGCAACGTCCTATAAAGTTTTGTGTGGAAAAGTAAAAAACATTCTTTGAATGAAAAAACAAAAGAATAAAAGGAATGAGGGAAAAGGTTATAAATGCTTTAACTCTGCTTTTAATAAATATAATGGAAGCTCTTGGAAATACGTGATTGGATTACGACCCTCGACAAAGTATGATACCCACTATACGCGGATTTATGGTTTTGCATGCAGAAAACCAAAAGGGGTAGAGCTGACAATGACAGGGTGTCACGCGAATTTTAAGCCTCGAACTTGCATTTCATTTTAATAGCGTAAAATAAACCAGTTAACAAGGTCATGACTGTCCATGTATAAGTTATTTAACACAGAATTAAACTTACAATTTAAATTGAGCGTTTATTATCTTATTAATTTATTGATCAAAATTCAACCCTAACTAAGAGATATATTTATTACATTTTGAATTTCACAGTTGCATTGTAATTCATAGCATAATGTATATCATACAACGTTTATTATATAAAACATACACATAATGAATTATTCGCGATCGCTTAAACTTAACAATATACTTCACAGAAATGGTAGCTGCCTACCCATCGAGTCAAAGTTCGCTGTTCTGCGTTATAAAATCGATACCGAGATTAATCGCATTCCGATTCGTTTAACTGATATGCCGGTCACTGGCACGCGAAAATATCATTACGGAAACGCAACGGACGAATTAGTTATTCATTTCTTTCACTCAGGCTACAATGTTTGAACATATCGCAACGTGAGTTGAGTTTAAATCGTTCGTTCAGTAAAATGATCGGTCTGACGACGAAAAAACGATACTATTTCTTTTCCTGTATTCTCCGCGTATTTTCCTAACTCCATAGACAGCATGAGCTTAACAAAGGCGATTTTAATCCTTTCCTATCACATTTAAACACGAACTTCAGCAAACACTTAAAAAGATCGTACAGATATTTATCGTGCAGGAAAATCACGGATGGGGTTTAACAAATTTAGCAAAACTCGAAAATTATTTCTACTATTTATGTATATTGCCCAGGTATATTTCTAACTCTACCTTAACCTTAAGCTTAACAAGAAGTACCTTAATTTTTTCATTTTAACAAACACTCGAAAAAGTCAAATGAATATTTATCCTTCAAGTAAATTATAGATCGTTTGCAAATTTACCAAAATATGAAAATTATGTTCCACCATGTTAAACCTACGCCCCATGAATAATTTTGTCACCGGAGAATTTTCGCCCAGCGAACACGGCTTCCATCGTAGAAGGGATAGGTAACAAGATTTACGTAGCGCTTCGCAGCTCGTATACAAAATTAAGAAGCGCTCGAGATTATTCTCTTCTATATCTGAGGAGCGGCTGGCGAACGCGCGATTAAACCCCCTTTTAATTTATACCGCGAACGTCCCAGCAGAGCCGTGACGTTAAACTTTCTTCGTATGTAGGTTATTGGCTAATAGACGACCGACGAACTTTTTCCATCTATTTCCACTTTTCCCACTCGCCTCACGCGTGCTCACGATAATCCTATCAGTTAAATGGAGCTTCCCCGGGTACGATGGCCACGTAGTTATTTTTCGTGTAACTCCATCAAGCGATCGATCATCGAATAATTGAAACGAATTTATTACCTATTTCTGTCACACTTTCATAATCCTTGCTTTTTTTCTTACATTATTAACAATAGAACTACCGACTATGCTATAAAATTTATATCAGGACAATTAAAATGAAATTCAAAGGCGCAAGAATACGTCGTTGTAAATTTATAAAGTTTCTGTGAAAAATTATAGGTTGGTCAGTTTTCTGAAAGAAGCAATAGATCAAGAGTGTTCTCTAGTATTTTCTCGAATAGTTGAATTATTATAAGACTTTTCAAATTCTTTAAAAGCCATTATAATCATTGATTGAAACATAGCTGATATAAAAAGGAAAAACTGGTATTAAAATATTCAAAGCAGTTCACTCCAAGTATCATTTTATCTTTCCAAACTCTTTAATTAATCATATTAACTACTCTGTTAGTCTCATTAAAGCAACCAAAATGTTAATGAACAACTTTAGAAAAAGAATAATATCGGTGTTTGTAATGCGATTTGGAAGAAGGAATTTTTGCGTGAACACGAGCGAAATGTATTTCGTGAAATGTATCCTGTGAAATATATCCCGCAAATACATATTTAACGAAATTTAAACAGAAAATGAAATTCATACGCACCAAGTCTGCTGCTAGTACGTGACTTCGCGGTGATATCTAAACAACATAACGGCACATATGTGCAGCCAGAGGGAGAGAGAGAAAGAGAGAAAAAAATTTGTGAAGTCTACTGTGTATCACAGCCAATAGCAAATACTTGACAGGTTTGTTAAACGTATGCAAAGATAACGCGGAAACTCGCGGCGGTATATAAACGGGCGTAACCGGAAGCTGTGTTTCGTTTTCATTACAGTGTCGAGAACAGTGTTAATATTGATTGTGCAGCAAACAAATATCGGATAATGTCAATGGGAGGGCGAGCTTGAAATCAAGGACCTGCCTCTGTGAAATAACTCGCAAACAACGGGTCGGATTTTGTCAGACAAAAGTACCGAACAATAGTGCGAACTGTACAGGCGAGTGCGAAAGGACGTTTGTCACGGAGACTGGGCTTACACGAACATTTAGTTCTTCTTCTTTTCGTTTTTATCCTCCCATTTACTCTCGGTTTTCGAGAACTCGCGATGGAAATACTGGAATTAATTCATTAAGATTTTGAAGAGTTATTTAAACAAAATCACGCTAAAAAGGGAATTCACCAAAAGGCAATATCGATATTAAAGAATTATATATCATGGGATGAATAGAAGAGCATGGCTATTCGATATTCTTCTGACGTCGTCAATCTCGATTTTAGGAATCGCATTAAAGATACACACACTCGTTCCAATTGTTGCATCCACGACACGTCCATGGAACGAGGACAAAAATGGAGAGAAAAACGGATAATCAAACCGTGTAACTTGTTCACCCTAACAAGAAAACGGCAATTTTAGCGTAGTTGAAACTTTGGCAGCGCACGCGTTCGAAGAATTGTAAATCGGCCCTATTCTTCGTCGACGAGTCCGCGAGAAAGAGAGTCGATTGACGCGGCGAACGAGTAGTAAGAAGCGGACGAAAGCTGGGATGAGGCTAAAAAGTTTCTTGGGAACGAAGCCGCCGGAACTACAAAGACTTAAATCTGTTTTTGCTTCGGCATGAGGGTAACGAAGCGGGAAACAGTGAAACTTTTGCGAAAAGTTTAAACACACGAAAGATGAACAAACGGAAGAACCAGGAAGAAACTGTGAAGATCGCGCAATCGGCTGAATGCGATGAATTTAAGACGGAATACGTGTAACGAGGCATTTGTAAAGGGAGACGCGTGCAAAAAATTTAGATTGGAAGAGTAATTGATTGGATTCAGTGGTATCGAGTTTAATAATACGGTTTAAAAGCGATCCAATAAAATCGAGGATGGAAGGGAAATAAGATTGGAGTATAATTTTATGATATCAGTGTGATTTTATAAGAATAAATACAAAAGGTGGAATAACGTTGCGAAATCTTCTTGGAAATTCTTCTTTTTAGACTCTTTCAACGGTTTACATTGCGGAATGCGTTATTAAGCACCAAAGACGTCCATTTACATAAATATCTTTAAAAATACGTTTTATTCGTCGCGTCGTCTTCCGTACTAATGAAGAATGAAATTAGAACAATCGTGGAATATTTTCTAGTATGAAATTGAGTTTATTTTATGCATAAAGGAATATAAAAGTTACGCAACAATCCGGAATGTGACAGAGTTCTAACCATGAAAAGATACAGCAATCTGTGACTGGAGCTGGTGCAAAAAGAAAGGGAAAAATGGCGCATAATGGTAGAGGATAGTCTCCCTCAGTCCACATGCATATTTCTATGGTTTGCATTCAGACAGTCAGTAACGGCCGACCGACCTTTTGGGCTCGTGAGACCGAAGAAAGGGAAGGGGAAATGAGAAGAAGGTTCTCCATGATGAAGCAGCTTCTTAAAGAGGCTGCGATGAATGGACCGCACGTTAGGTTTCATACGATTTTCAAATCGTTGTGATTCATCCGACTGTTTTCCACATTATTATATCTTATAACAAGTACGAAACTGTGTATCGAGTACGAATGCATCAAAGTATAAATTTTCGAAAAATACTGTGTAGTTCTTTGAAAAGCTTAATATCAGATTGATAACATTTATAATCAAATATAAATTCTTTTATTGACTATAATTTCACAAAATTTCCAAATTCTCCATGCATTTTTATCGACAATAGATATTGTGATATTATTTTTCAAATAAAAATAGAAATTAAATAAGTATTTTTAATGAAATTCAATTGTTTGGCAGTGCATAGTATACATTTAAAAAAATATTTAATTCTTTATAGATTTCGAATGCCAATCGAATATCTTTCGGTGTAATACTCTTCGAATAGAAAGATTAGCTAAAGAGCTGTAACTACCCTACTTTGAGAACGACGTACAACTTTGAAATCTTCCACGATCTCAGTGAAGCGGGAATTTACGAGTTAAAAGTTCAATATATCTGCGCCTGGTAGGTCTCTACGAATTTCACGGGAAGCCGCGGTTCTGCTTCGATAACGATGAAATTTCCTCGCTACCCTGTCTTAGAAACTGTTTTATGAGCTCTATTTTTTGTCGCTGGCGTCCAATATACTTTATTACACATAAATCTTGTTCAAGAAAATGATTATATTAATTTCCGACTATCTATACCAGAAATGCTTGAAGCGGTAATTTAAGACTTTCAGCTATAGAATATGCCCCATTTCTTTAACATGATTGTTATGAGCTTCCTCAAGAAATCGATCTAATTTTCAGCCATCCTACATGCAGTTCATGTCCCGTAGAGAAATCAACCTTTACTGGAACACAAGAGACTGCAAACGTACTGCAACAATTACCATCTAAATTGCCTCACAAAAAGAAAGGAACAAACTGATTAAAAAGGAATAATCGTTGTTCGGATATTCAGTGGAACGGAACAACAAACGATTGTAGAACTATAAGATAGTCTAGAGACGATCCTCTAAAATAAAAACTTTTCAAAGTAGCCATTCTAACAAATCAGGCATCTACCTTAATTTCATTTCTATCTCTCTCCTTCTGCTTTTTTACATCCCATCAGTTTCTCTTAATTTTCAATCAGCTATTTTGAACCTTGACTTTTCTTTACATCCCCGACTTCTAACCAATCGTTACATTATAACAGATATTATATGTAAAAATTGCCAGAATTATGGTAAGAAAGAATAAGAGTCTTCTATATCTAAGTCAATCGAGTCAAATCTCACATTGCACATTATAACGATAACACATCACATCATTGTAAAAGTATATTATATTCCAAACATAAATCATTTTAATTAACACACTGGCTTTACAACATTAATTTGACGTGAGAAAATTTGAAAACTTGTAGGACATTGAAGCACATATCATAAACCGATCAATCGAATCACACGCGAGCAATCGTGTAAAGAAGAATAACACTATACATCCGTCCTTTTTATGGCATGAAGATAAGAGACAGAATGGGACGATTGAGCCCTTACCTACATCGAAGACGATGTAGTTTCGACGCATATCCTACAACAAACGCCGACAGTACCCTTGGAGTACTGTCAACAGATGCTTCAAGCGCCACAAGTACTATCACAAGTTAGTCGATAGGATGTGGATACGTGCTGCATAGGCGAGCCAACGATAGGAACGGTAATTCTTGTCATTCAATCTTATAGCTGTTCGTGACTAGACACTATAGTGTAGATAAGTACACGACCGAGTGTAAACCCGGCACCATCGGGCGTTAGATAATACGGAATACAGAACTACCTGCACAAACAAACAGAATGAACAACATTATAACGGTTACCGGATTTATCTACCATCGTTCGATGAATATAATGCGTACAGTTTGAAACTTTTAATCGATTCTCGACGGAGGAATCCTTCGTTTTACGTATCTAGAGAATTTCTATTATTTTCCACGTGCAAGAAGGAGAATTAAGCTAATACGAATTCGTAATAACTCTGTTATTACGTTCTAGATATAGAGGAATATTTTACAGTTAAAGCAAGTATTAATCACGAGTTTGAAATGAAAAGTGTCACGTCACAAGTTGAAACTTAACTACTAATAAAGGGGCAGTAACTTTCAGCAATTGTTTGACTTATTTTTAGCCTTAAGCGATAAAAGACATGGAAGAAACGATTTCCTGAGATTAGATTCTAGGAGAAATGTAATCGCGAACGTTGCATGCGCAAGTTACATGTTAAACGGTAAAAATGGCTTAAATGGAAAATTAACTTTGTTTTGCATCAATTGGCAGTTTTTCGTGCAATACTCTCTGTTTCATAGTTACTCGCAGTTCCATTTCGTATGAAAACTGTTTCATACCACTACTATCCTTTCACCTACAACACCAGTCACAAAAATTGGAGAATTCTTTTTCTAAAGAAACCAAACTCCTTAGAAACTGAAAGAAAGTTCCGCGTGGGGATCGAAAAGGAACCAATTCGCTGCGCGAATCCCGCAAGATTGATTCCAACCGAATCGTTCCGCGGTAGCTTTAATGAACAACGAGGTTATTGGGGCACGAGCTGGCAGAGAGCAGCTTGTGATTAAGATATCGAGATCGGGCAAGAAGCAAAATCGAAGACGCCGACAGAGTCCTTGAGATGACGTCGGTTACCTTATACAATCTTCTCCTTAATTACATTCCTGAACAGATCAGCTGATAAAACCCGCGCGAACAAATCAGGCGCACTGTGTCACGTGGATAAACTGGCGAGCGGAGCTGCATACAAAACTGCATAATTCATCTGGTACACTTAAGTCCGGTTATCTGGTGGGCGAAACTTTGAACGAACAGCAGAAACTTCGTAGAACTTAGTCGCGTAATGAACTTACGAGCTCACCCTAAACGAAAGATGCATCGCGATAGACCGTTTCGTTATCCATGCGCCACGCTGGCTTCGCTGGATTCAGCATCGTTTCGCTACGATAGCGATAGCGAAGAGGCAAATGGGCGTGGTTGCTGGTCCAGTCGTTTGTTACAGCCGGTGGATTTTCGTTTCTGATCACGTGGAACTATTTTAGTTTGGAGTATAACGTTTGTATCATTGGGCTAACTTTTCGAGGCAGCTCCGTGAGTTTAAATTCGAGTTACTTTCGTTTGGACAACAGACAGATTTTGAGTATTAAATATTAAGAAAGGAAGATATAGAAATATCAGGAACAAGAAAAGAGAGCAGTAAATGAAAGATCCAGTAATTTGGTTTGGAATTTATGGGAGGAAAATTATAGTCTTGAAATAAGAGTTCAGAAAATAAGAAAAGAACTAGTAATCGTTACGATTTGTTTTCTGTGGTTCCTGCATCATTAAGCACATATGATGAATCACGACTCGAATCCACAAAATCAGGCTATCAAGCAACATGCGTTGAGAAATACTAACAGACCATTGATAAAGCAGGAAATTAATCACTTAGAACGCGAGTAATGACTATAACAGTGTACTATACCCAGAAAGCGTTTGTTTCGCTAAATTAATCCTAGACGTTCTCGATTGATATATAGTGACTGTATACAAAGGAGAATGCGAAACTCAGGGCTAACATACTGTTCATGAAGGTTGGTTGGAGGCAACGATAACTAATATAACTATTTCGCCCCGATGCGTACATTGATCGACGAGAGATGTTGTGCCGACAGAAAGGCGAATTCACATCCGAGCAACAATTTACAGCAGCAGCAACGTAATTACGTCCGCGTTAAACGTGATTACCGACGCAATGAATGAATCCAATAAGTTCGGACAGACCGCTTAATTAACTGCGAGATGTTTACGAAATATACCTCGGAGGAGTGGGAAATGCAAATTCGCTTGGTCCGATTGCGTTCAACGAATCGTTTGCTTTTGGTAAAAAGCCGAAACGTGCAGCAGAAATTGTTTCCATTAAATTCCCTACTGGCACACGAAAACCATCGTTTATACTGATAATATAAAAATACAAGATTATTCGATATTTCCTCTTAACGAACACGTGATTATCTCGCCATCGTTTTTAATTTTTACACGAAATAAACGCGATACATGATTTCAAGCATCACGATACGCCATTATATTCGGGAAAGCCTGTCATGTCGTCCGAACGACGCACAATGTTTCAAGGTACGACAATCGATGTTAATTCGGTTGTTGGCTTCGATTTCATTCAATTTTCCGCTCGGATACAAGTAAACGCATAACAGCCAACCAAATTTTTATTGAAACAAAATTCAATGGGAGCTCGTCGCTATCCGTTTTCCTCGATATCGATCGCTTCATTCGATTATACCGTTTTTCATCGCGGATCTCAACAAAATGCACACGTTTTATTCTTAATTCAAAGCGTCGAAATGGAGATCGAAGGAAAAGAGAGCAACTTGGTACGGATCATTAGAAGATCGTTTAGTGAAGGAGAGACGGCCGTGGGTTACGTCACCGCGGTAATCGTATTATCAAAGTTCAAGTTACGGTACGAAGTCGCGAGACATCGACCAGACGAGCGCCGATCCTGGAAACGAAACATGCGACGTTCGCTCGAAAAGTTGCCTAACGTTGACCACAACGATTAACACACGATCGAACCGCGTTAATGGAAGTTTAAGCGCTGACAGCGAGAAACCGATCAACTAAAGAGGTTGCCTTATTCTCTCGCGGAAAATTTACGCGGTTTCGGGTTATTTTAGCGGCAAAGAGCGCCACTGGTTGGAACTACGCTCACGCGAAGATTGATCGATCGACCTTTCATCGAAGCTGTTCGTGATTAGCGAGAAGCAAGGTCGGCTAATTTTCAACTTTACTTTCAATACACGCTTCCCTCTAAAAATAATACCTCGCCCATTCCATTGTACGGTCGCGAATCAATACGCTGTTAAGAATAAACTACCGCCAGTCGTAGAAAGTGACGAAGTCGAAAAAATAGATCGTTTCTTCGTTGTCTAAACTTAGTAATTTATATACTGTTTATTATCTCCTCGACGTTTAAAATTTATCAATGAAGAAGTAAGCTACCGTTATTCACCGCGATTGGTATAAAGGTATAATATCTGAGAAATATCGGTAACGATTCCAATTAATCGTTTGGTTTCTCGGTTTCGCGTTACAGAATTATAAATGAAATTTTATCCTAGAACAGGAAAATCGTTTAAATAATCGTGTCTGACCCAAATGCTAAAGAGATCAGCAATTAAGGAAAGTCAAGGGAAGAAGACAATAAGGAAACGTTGGATAATGAAACGACGGATTGATTCGATGAAAAGGGAGCCGATGGTAAAGAAGAATCGTCTATATAATTACGGACAAAGAGCGAAACCGCAAAAGGATTATGAACGAATAATTTGTTAGATTTACGAAGATGATAATTCGAATTATGAATTATACATACATTTAAAAAAGCAGATATATCAGGAACGTGTTTATTCCAAGGCTCGTCTGTTCTCTTTATCTCAAGATTGTCATTGTCTTGCGCGAAAATCTTTTAACAAGTTGTTTATTCGAAACGCGTATAAAAGTGACGTAGCTCGCACATGTGCGTGACACATAGTCGCCAACTTTCCAGCAAGTGTAAATCAACGGAACGCAAATATCGCATCGATGTAAACAACTTTTATAGTTGGTGAGGTAAATTTGCTAATTCCGTCTCCCTGCGTATCGCTTTCGAAAATGCCCGAATAATAATTTAATCGCAGATTGTATGTATTCTTGATGAACGTGATCTCTCTTAGTAAAACGTTGTACAGTGATGAGCAAAGATAAATAGCGCACGATAATCTTTACGTTTCTACAATTTCCAGACGTCGTGCTATTAAACAGGCAACAGTATCTTTTCCCGTTGTTCGACTCGCCTAGATGCGAAAGACTTTCCAAATATCTCGTACTCAACACGGCGAAGGGAAAACATTTCAGTAATTACCTGTTCCGTAATTATTTATCTTCTGTTTAAAACGAAACGTCACGGACCGCAATTTCGTCGACTGCCAAGGAAACCGGCGAAATTCCGTCGCAAAGTGTAAACTATAGACCGTATTACTCTCAGGCGAGTCAAGTTCTAATGCCGTCATTTAAAGTCTAATATCTCTTCGACGCGGAAAAGTTGGTATGCTCGTAAACGTCAAACCCACTTATTCCTGTTTATCCAGTTTTCCCAGCTCTTCGTCAGCCTTTTCAGTCTAGCTACACGCCGGTCGTACTTTGTTAAACAGCGCGGTAAATACGGCAAAGTTTCAGCGAATAAAAGTCGGGAAAGCAATAAACTCAATATCAAAGATAGAAGAATTAGCTGCATCAATGTAATCATTGCTGAAATCAAACGGCAGATAATTAAGGAGTCATATAAATTCAATTTTGTATCGATTTTCTCGTCTCGTTTTATCGGAACATCACGCGGTGAAAGACAGCAATAGGTGATGTAATGTTTCGAAGGAATTATTGTATTAGCCCGGGGAACTTGTTTATATAGACAAATTAGAAACTAATGTCTGAGCAACTTTCTATTCGACGATTTTTACTTCAGGAGAATTTAAAGTCTTTTTAACGAGATTGTATTTGTCTCCTGACGTGAAGTGGCAAGCAATTATAGCCAAGAATAAAAAATGCAGTATTCAACTGTAAGATAAAAAGAAAATAGGGGTTTTTGTTTCGAAGAAACTGAACAATTGAACGTGACGGATGCATCGAGTTATTTGCAATCAACGTGGAGCGTGCTTTTTTTCTATCAAGCCGCTACGAAATTAATCGCGAAATTTCAATATCGCCATTCGGAAAGGTTTGTCTTCCGATGAACGGATCGATAAAATCGGTTACACCGCCATCAGTTTCGTTAGAAACATCTGTCTTTTATACACCGACCGTGAAATTTCGTATAGTTTTATGACACGTCGAAATATTACGCGAACAAGTCGAACAAAGGAACGACGAATTGCTGTTCACGAATCTCGAAATTCGATACAGTCCTTTCATCTCCTCCTCAGCCAACACGATATTTACGGACATAAAACAAGCTTTCCTCGAAAATATTGCGCGCCTCTCAGTCAGCATAGAACGATTTCAGAGAAACTATAAAACTCGTCGAGCTACCATTCTTTTACTTAAAAAAAAAAAAAAAAAAAAAAAAAAAGGAAGGAAGGAAGAGAAAAACAATCAACGTATATAGAAAAAAGCTATTCATAGTCTTTCGATTGAAACTTTCAATTCGTTCCGATCCGATTTGATCAAGGTTTTTTTAATTTTTCATTTGAAACCTATCTCCAATTTTTGAATGAAATAGAAATAAAACTTTAAAGACAAATATCGTTTAATTTGGTTAGCATATACGTACATATTCTTCTTTGTTTCTTCGTTCTTTTAAAAATTCTTTTTAAATAACATGCAAATTCCATTGCATCTTCACTGGAGTATGAACACACGAAGATTGATATTAATGTAATACGAACGAATTTGCAAAAACACTGAGAATTTTATTCCGGAAATTGTT
Organism: Bombus soroeensis; assembly: GCA_014737365.1. Taxonomy (NCBI): domain Eukaryota; kingdom Metazoa; phylum Arthropoda; class Insecta; order Hymenoptera; family Apidae; genus Bombus; species Bombus soroeensis. The sequence continues at coordinate 3,334,865 of JACXIL010000167.1, forward strand.
TCTTCATTAGTTGTTCTGTATGCACAAAAAGGCTAATGCGAACTGCGGTTAGATTTTACCATCATTCATAAAACCTGGCTCCATAAGCGAAGCTAATCCACCAGTCGCTATTAAACATCAATATCGCTGTTAAGATCTTCGGTTTTATGCGCCGTTTCTGTTACTTTTTAATCCCCAGCCGCTTTAATTACACGTCTTTCATTTCGGAGTATGTTGGTTTACAGCCACCTAACCATTAAATGAACCTCTAAAATGTCGACAACTATCCAAGCAAATGTCGTTTCGAAAGTTCAAACTGGAACACTGCAATGCGTTCACTGTTTCTTATGTTTCATGCGATGCAAACCTCGAAACCTACTTTCCATGCCGAAGACCAATAAAATGCCGACTTACAAAACTATCTTGATTCACAATAACTTACATTTACAACTACGATAACTGATCCGTATACAAAATGGCGATATAATAGTGTTTTCTTCCTTACTTTCTTTTCTCAACATTAGGAATGACATTAATCAACTCCGTAAATTGAAAAGTACAGAGAAGTGATGATGTTGAAAGCACTGTCGCTTAAATTTACCTTAGAATTTACCAGATATTATCCATATTATTTCTCTGCGATAAATTAATTCACAAACGTGTCGTTCGTACTTGGAAAATTTAATCGTGCATTTAAGAAATTAATAAAAAGTGTAGTCGATCAGTCTGACTTCTAGAAAGCACATTTAAGAATAAGGGATATTCGAATGTATGGAAGAAATTCTCGGCGAGGAAAATTCTCGAAGACGAAAATAGAGAAGAATTGCATGCAGCAGTGATCGTTTGCGCGGGTAAAATCTGGCCGAAGTCGGGCGAAGAAAGAAACGTATTAAATCGCGATTGCATCAAGAAATTCGTGCAAAAAGCTCGAGTTCCGTTAGTTCCGTGAAGATAAATGGAGGAAGATCTTTCATCATCGTGGGAGAACAACGGAATGAAGCCACGTTCATTTATTCCGGCGAGTAATTAACTTTCTTCAAACTGTTAAAAACCTTTTTGATAAATCGGATCTTGCCCCGTGGCTCATCGCAAAATGCATTTCGAATCAACGAAAAAGATTAATCTAATTAAACAAGTTAATGTTTTCAAACGAAAAGGCATGCGTCTTGCGAAAAATTAATATAAAGTGACAAGTACGAACACAGCGTGAATAAAACTATGATATTTACAATCTACAAAGTAATTAGATGCAACCAGAATTGTTGACACGGTGTAATATTATAGGTAACCTAGTATCATACGCATGTAGACTAGAGTGGAAAAATAAGACGCCGCGTCAAAGCCAACGGACAGATCGAGAAAGTTTGATTAGTTTATAGTTTGATACGATGAAGTTTGCAAGTAATTGTGCATACACGCGTCTCCGTGTCACTATCCAACAACTTTAATCTAGTGACTTTCGATGTCAGCGTGTCCTGCGAAGTTAAGAAACGATATCGGAGTGCACAAAACGACGAAGTGACCTAATGAAAATTCAGAGATCGATAGTCCTGCCTTCTCCAGTAGTTTTAGTCGAAATATCATTTAAACGAAAAGCTTTCGGAATTATACGAATTCCTAATTTCATACATATAACTACACATTTTTAAACGTACGATTAAATATGAATTACGAATTGTATGAATTACATGCTAAACCGAACTAATTAGCCTCGCTGATAATAATTACCTAGCTTTTGAACAATCAAACACTAATCCGAATATTAAATTTAAGAACTTTTTCGGAAGTGGAGTTCTCCAAGTAGTTCATATATACATATCAGAAAGAAGATGAGAAGGCAATGAATAGGATCGTTTCACCGAGATTAAATGAAACGAAAGTCAGATACCGCTAAAGAATAGCTTAAAATCGTGTTACAGGTAGCAAGCAAATTAAAAGAACAATCAATGGTGCACAGTCAATTGCCACTAGTGCCGTAGCTTGTCGCGCGATCGATGTCAATATCTTTCTTTGTCAGCTTCATTCAAACTCTTTTGCTTTACCGATGAAACTTCAAGTCGTTTCGCTTTGCTAACTTATACAGCCATGTTAATTGCAGCGAGGGCAGAGAGTTGAAAGGGAAAAAACGGCCGAAGAGGAAACGAGTACTTGTCAGTTTACTTAGGAAACATAACACGCCCATTAATAGTTGGTTTTCCACGTTCGTTAATTTAACATGTTTAAGCGAAGGCAATTTACCGGTAACACAGCGGAGTTCTTCCTTGTTATTAATCAAAAAGACAAAAGAAAAAGAAAAAATGACCCTGCAGTATTTTCTCTCCACTTTTTTCTTGAATTATAATTACAAGGAAATGAAAATATGACATAATGAAATAAATACGGAAACATTCAATCTTCAAACGAATTTATCTGCCTTATCTCCATTCGAACCATAATTTTTACTATACATTAACTGTAATCACCCACATATAAATAAAACATAGAAAACTCGAATCGCTTTCATGCAGATAAGCCATTAAATGATAGAAGCAATGTGCCGAGATGATAATACTTTCATACAGATGAGCACCTTGAACGAGAATCGTCCAAAGGATCGTGTTTCACAGGATAAAAATGTCAAAGTACCTGGCAGATGCAAACCGTACTTACCGATACATCGCGCAAACGGTATCAAAAAGGGAGTTGAAGCAATCGACCACGCAGGAAGAGTATGAAAAGTGAAGGAGGAAAAGAAGTCGGGAATAAGGGGTGGAGACGTCAACGTGAAATAAACGCGACGACGTTTAACTTCTGGTTTCGATTCGGAGGGAGAATCTTCGGCAAGTCGGAGGTGTTCAAAAGGAACTGGAAAGGGAAAGGGGATGAGAGAGGCAGACGAATCAGTGGATGCAGAATCCGGAGGCAATATTTCACTACCCTTCCTACGGCGTCTAGCCGCTTCAGCTTCCATCACACCCCTTTTGCTCTTCGATGTGCAAGTCCGATAGATTCGGGTCCATTTACCGCTTTGGCCGAGTGAAATACTCAAACCCGCTATCACCATACGAACAGTCACTGTTCTTCTATTTCACTCTTTTCGTCTTTTTGCATGTTTATTTTACGACGTCATTTATTATTCCCAAACCAGTACGTTCTCCCGCTTCATTGAATTGGTTCGGAATTAAACAGGAAATTAAATTGCTCGCAGATAGCTAGAACGTACCCAGCAGTGAATTGACGTTGTGTGATACTCATTCATACCTTTTTTCTTTTTCTATAAAATGAATTCAAAGAGCGTAAAAGTATATTAATAAATATTCGCAAAATATAGTTCATAAATTAATGGTCGTGGCATAATATTGAGATATTACTGTATCTTCGACCTAGTTGTATAGAGTTCGAAGAATTAATCCGGCCGTTTATGTCTGCCATTTTGGCAATAAATAGATTAATTCCATTGTTTCGAGACATGCCGCAATATTACAATAATTACAGAACCGCCCAGCTAGTTCTAGTTTGTATTGTTTAAATCTGTCTTAGGACGAACGAACTAATTATTTCCTACGAAAGCAGTAGCTCTAATAATTTCCATTAGTGGACTCATTAAGGATAGAAACTACAAACTTGGTCTACACGGCAAACAATGCATCAACTGGAAGCGTAAATAATTCGGTACAAGGATATATCGCTTTGAACAAACAGAACACGATTCAAAGGGAAACTTGAAAACAAAAATTTTCTTTACCAAAATGTACCAAATGTAATCTGGACAAAATCAACTATGGCGATAATTATCATAAAAAAATAAAGGATAAAATAACGAATACATGGACATACGAGTAATGCAAAATAAGCAAGGTTAATAATAATCGTTTTAACCTCAAGAAAGTCTTGTAAGCTCGATGTTTCGGAACTTTGCTACGCGATAGCAAGTAGATATGATCGCTAACTAGTCAGACAGTACACACGACATTACATGATCAACCAAGATATGGCGTAAGTAACATCGTAATTGAGTTTATAACAAGGCGGTGAGTGAAATGCCACATGGCTTGATACTCTGCGTGTCTGTCGGCTGTCTGATACGTTACATGGTCACCGTATAAGCATCGTAGTAGGGAATATTCGTTGCACATGCACTGTAAGCAGATACTGACCCAAGCGTTCTGTGCAAGCATAATGCATATAAATAGGCGGTTACAGTCGCACACTATTGGGTATACTGTTGAAAGAAAACATCGTGAATTCTATTTCGATACCGGGTCGAATTACACGTTGAAAATGTGTTTTCATCTGCGGTCGAGAAGTTGAACCGCGGAAACACGAATAAAAAGAGCAACAGTTTGCCTGTGGAGAAAATTAGTTAAGTTGGAGTGTCTGTAGCTATTTTTGAAACTTTCGGCAGTTCTCCACAAGGGTTGACGTAAAAAATTGTTTTTATTTCGCTTAAAAAGCACCATCGTCAAAAATTCGCTACGAGAGAAAATCAGCAGCGCTCGTGACCGTCAAATTGCTTAAAGTTAGAAAAAAAACTCGTGTTATTTAAACTGCGCTCGTAACAAACTAAACTAAATCGTCTTTCGCGTTCTCTCCTGATGTCTTCTTTCCTCGCTGCTATCGCAAAATATCTAGTTAAAAGTGCATGAATATAATGCCAACGCGGTACAAAGTAATATGGGTTTTTAATTAAGAGAACAATGCAAAAGACATCGAAACGTATCGATGGGGAAACCATGCGACAGGTCATTCGCTTATAAAAGCGATTCTCTTGAAAGTATCGTTTCCATTTTTCTTTTGTCCTGACTCAATCTCACCCTCCAATATTCCTAAGCTTTCGTAACTTCAATCTCGAGAAGTAACTTCCGGAGCAACTTCATTTTAACTTCGTGAATCAAATATGTATAAGGACAAATATAATACAATACAGAAATACCGTAATATAACGAGAAACACGAAACATCAGAGTCGTGCAACACTGTCTGAGACCTAAACAATAACGGCTAATGGTTTTCAGCACAGTTGAAACTTTATTGAAAGAACTCTGATTCTTTCAACAACTACTCAAGAATGGTAATTTTTTTGGTAATTTGCCACTGTATCTCGTCAAGGTTGTGAGTTTTCTTAACATTTCGTAACATTATCAGAATATAAATTATAATTCTACTATTATGATATTAATAAATATTAGACAAGAGACGTGACGTAAGCCGATAATGCTTTTTATGTATAATAGAAAAAACCTATGAAAAAAGTGCAAGGTGTTTGCATTATATTCGAAGATATAAGGGCCAGTATAGTATTCATGAAAAGTATCCATGTTAGTTTTATTCCCTGCACGACGTAATAAGTTTCTAGCAAGTTGTTAATGGCCGCCTGCGGGTCGTCTCGTCGGGGCTCTCGCCGCTTGCCACGACACTAGGAGACAACGTCGTAGTGCATTACGCAAATGAGGCATAAATTCCTCCGCTCAATGAACGTTATTAAACAGCTTAATCGCTTAATGACCACTCACACGTTGACGAAAGAAACGAAATCTTCTTAGAGCTATCTTTACGATTCCACATGTACACGTTGACGTAAAATTGGGAAAAATACACAGGCTGATAAAAGCATTTAAATGTATATAGAAATAACCAATTAATTATTGCAAATAAATATTTAATAAAAAAATTAGTAATACAATGAATAACTACTTGTCAAAATACTTTTGTGATCTCTGCAAAATATACATCTATTTGTACTAAATATATTGTAATTTCTGTATATATTTTCAGATTTACTTCAAATGTTACCAATATAATCGAGCATACTAGTACCAATAAAAGATCTAGAAGTGTTCGAATACTTTGGTGAAACTTGGTGTATCTTGATATAATAATTATTCATCTAACATAAAATATCTCGCATTACATGTTTTTGATCAATTTCCAAAACGGAAAACGAATCTTTGATGATCTTCCCGAACATATCATGATCCAATTGCCGATAAATTTCACGTCCTGCTGACTATGCATGCACGTTTGTGATCTAGCATAATAACGGATAATGAGATGCAGACAGCATCTAGAGTTTCGAGATAAAAAGGAATGTAGTGGAGAGCCAACGTGTATCGTACACGTTACAAAGGTACGCTTTTCTTTCTTGCGGTTTGAACGATATTACGACGGAAAAAGATTTTGAGTCGAGACCGGATTCGTAAAAGGGTGCAAAGCGACGTAATGCTTTGCACGGATATAGTGAATCGATGCATGAATAATTATATTAAAAAGAACGTTTTCATCACGACTCGTTCGATAGCGAACGACAGATTCGTAACTTTAACCAGTTATATCGATGCGATATCGGAATAACCCGATCGAAACATTCTTCTCCTTGTTTCTCGCAACGACATAACGAGTTTATTCGAGATTTCGAATTAATTCGACGAACAAATTTTATCGGTACATTTGTAACGAATTAAATTAAATTCCAATAGCGTTCAACAATTAATATCGTACATGTATAAAGTAATAACGTTACAAAAGTGTTAATTATTCGGCCACGTTAAATGTAATTTTCTGACATCCGTATACGGTCTCAAAATATAGAAATACTTTTACTCGAAATAAAATGCATGAAATATTGAGATGAATATGTATGTCGAATAATCTGTAGCCCGAGTTATCCGTTGGTCGTCAACGAATAAGCTAGTAATTAATTTATGTTATACTAAATAACATTTCACGAACTCGATGCAAAAGCTGCGGCGAAAATCGAATTTCTGTGCCCGTTAAAATTATTTCTGAGCTGCGGTAAATGATTACTAGCCGGGAAAGCAGCGATTGACAAACTTTCGCGTTTCGTGCTGGGGAAAATATAATCCGCACACGTGTACGAAGAACACGTCGCTTTATTGGTACAAGAACATGATCAAATGTATTGAGAGCAATTAAAAACGAGATTAATAAGGAGCATTCTTCACTGAGCGACGTAACATCAGCCACGACCAAGATTCTTTATGGAAGATGGTTTTTAAATATGAACACAACGACACGATCGATGCTTCCTTTGCAAACGTCAGATTAATTTTCTGTCACGGTGTTAAAAAATAATGAACAAATAATCGTGGAACAAGATATTTTTATCGAACAACGTAAATCTGATTCGTCAACGATCCGTCGAAAAGTTTGTGGGAATGCAACAATCCCTAAGCTTGATAGTAATTTACATTTTCGTCGTAACGTGGATGAAATTACGTGGCATCGGGGTGCATGGTGATTTCTCTCGTATATTTCTTCATCAGCTCCAACTTCATTTACATGGTGACAGAAGAAACAAGCCGATGGAAGAAAATATATTTACTAAACGATGTTCCGTTATCCGTCGAGCGTTTGGGAAAATGGGGACGAATTAAAAACGCTATGAGATTCGTAAAGGTGTCTTTAATGCAAATAAGAAAAAAAGAGCGATGAGAGAATATATATCGTCGACGATTTTCTGAAGGATCATGTTTCTATATTACAGTTACTCTAAAGTAAAAAAAAGATGGTAAACCACAATGAATCTCAGTAGAAAATCCAAGAAACTGCGAGTTCTCGAAGAAGTGCAGAATTACGCAAACGGATTTATGGAAAGCGCAATGCCCCGACTTTTCTCCGACACGACCGGCGCAGAGTGAGAGAGATGTTGAGAAAATAGCCGAAAATCGTGACGAAGCGGCTAACGGCCAAGTTTATGGCGACGAATCGGATTCATGTGTGCAACATGGAGCAACGAATGGGAACGATTCTCGGGGAAAACGAGAGAAATTGGTCACCCTCGTAACAACTGCGACGACTGCACCCGCAGCAACGATCGTAGTATTCGGTTAACGATCTTACAACACTGGCTGCTCGTGCTTTGAATTTCAAATTGTCCTGCCCGTCGGCACAGGCCGCCATTCACCCAGCAGCATGCCATCATCAGAAACCAATGGCCATTCCACCGGCCCCAAGAAATCCATGTTAACGATCTTGCTTTAACGACAAGCCTTTTTTCGAACTGCGTTTTCCATCTTCTTGCGGATCGAAAAACTTTCTTCTAATGTACCATCTTTCGTTCAATGAAATAAATTCATAGAGTTTGTATAAACATTTGAATGTTATCCTTTTTGTAAACCGTAATAACTTGGCAAAGATGGAAGAAGTTTAAAATATCAAATATTTTGCGTTACGGAAGCGCGTGATGTATTAATTTTCGAGTTGCCGAAGAAAGAAAAACATTGATGAGAGCAGAATAAACGTTTATCGCGTCCATTAACAGAGTAAATTTGACTTATCCAAGTATCGTAGCCGTATTTACACAGAAAATACAAAAGTCAAGCTTGCTGCGAGAGCGAAATAAAAGTTCGAAAATGGTAACTACAAAAGATATATTCTACTGTACACGTGGATAAAAAAAACCTCCGCAAAGAGAGCTTACACTTTGTTACAACATTTAGATATTGGGCTGTATGCAATATCAATAAGGTTATTGGGAACGTATCTACACATCAATGCACAGGTGTCCGTGCATCAATATGATACGGATACGTCTACGCTTTGTACACGTACATATATGCGGTTTAATGTACTAGAATTCCTAGAGATGCCATAAGCCATAATGTATTACCAAAAAATACGAATTTATTACACATTTTCAAAGGGTTTGTTCTTTATCTAAAGGTAATGTATCGAATACGAATATTTATCCAAATACGGAATCTATTTTACGTTAAAAGCCAAACAGACTGGTGTTTCCAAACTTATACTATATTATAATGTAGTATTTTAAATGATCTAGAGTAAGGATAAGGAAGGATGTTCTATTTAAACTGAGTTTAATTCTATTTTAACAAGCAATATCCAATACAAAAACTGACTACAATATCTTGGTACGTCTTATTCTAGCACTCGGCTCACAGCTTCTGCTTTTCCAGGTTCAAAAATACTGATCCTCAACCCTCCCACTCCTTTACTCATTTAGCTTTGACGTCACCAAAGCATACACTCTCACTTACACACTCTCTCTCTCTTTCTCTTTTCCTCAGCACTCTTACGACTCTTAGTTTATACCTTAAAGTCTAACTTAAATATATAGACCAAGCGTATACCCCCCTTTTTCGATATTACAATACTATATTATAAAATGAATTATTTACCTTTAAAAAATTCTGTAATTGATATTGAAATCGTGGATCTAATGATTGTCAGTTTTAAAATTTTTAATTATAATGAAAAATTTATTGTGAACACAGTCCTTGCTTTGTAGTTCTATCATAGTCTATCACGCGTATGACAAGACATTATGAAACAAGGGGTTAAAATGATTTTTACCACAGTATTCTTATCAAGTACATAGTATCTACGGAATTTCTAGCGAAAAAAAACGATTTTTTGTTGACTGAAATATAACTGTTTTCAAATAAGATTAAATAATTAAAATCACCATGAAAGTATTAGATTTTCGAGCAGCAACGAAAAAATTCATCAAAGTCATTCGTATCTTTTGAATGCAAACAAGGAAAACGATTTCGAATAAATCTAAGTGTTTTGCCACAGAAAGGTCACGCTAAGAATCGGAAGCCAGGTACTTTGCCAGCTGCGTATCCCGCGCGTAAAACAAAGCCCTACGTGACAATAAAGGCCACTACACAATGGTAATTAATGAATACTCGGGTCCGGGGACAAAAGTTCGTTATATAAAGATACATATGCTCCTTTATATACCGCAATATGTACCGAGCATTGTGAACCGTAGGCGAAGCAAAGCAGATTTTAAGATCGACGATGAAGATCCAACTACACTGTATCCACGATCCTATTATTTACGAATACACGTGTATTAAGGCAAAAACAATGAAAATTAAAAGCACCGTCGTGAATGAAACCTACGCGTGTTTGTTGAAACTTTTCTACTTCCTTCTATAGTTGATTCCTTAACCGACGAATTTTAAACACCTGGATAATTATTTTCAATTTTTGTACTTCGCTTTACGATATAATCTAAAATATTAAAAAAAATTTCTACACATTTCTGCGTAATATATATTATGTAGCATATTATTGGAATAATTATATTTTATACCAAATTTCTTTTCACGAGACGAACATGCATTACCCCAACGATTAATTTCGACATTTTAATTAAATTAGTTACCTTAGATTTCATTTTAATTAAATTAGATCGAATGTTATATCTATAAAATTAGATTATATTTTAATTTATTACATATTAAATTCTGATATCGCCAAATACAGTTCATGCCAAATAAAGTAACCACGTTTGAAATTCTGTTACTGCTGCGAGGGCATGAATAAGAATAAAAAAGTGCATTCAATATCGAGCCACAAAAGAGAGCGCAGATTGATCGATGCGAAATCGTCGACCAGGTATTTCCAATCTCTGGCCGAAGAAAATAGAAGAAAAGAAGAGATCGAGGGTCGCACGTATAAAAATACATATACGTAGCTATACTGACGTTTCGATTTTGAAAATTTTGGTAATGGTATCAGTGGCTACCGAGCTTGATGACAAAGAAGCCTGTAAGGGAAAATGCAATTTTTCCAAAGCAATACGATCAGTTCTCCAGTTATTTCGAAATACAATCCTTTTCATTGCGTGAAATGTAAATTTGATAAGTAATCCGAAACTTCGTATAAAAATTGGGCACTGTTCAGTTTCCACTTCCATATTATCCACAGTTCATATTTCGCTGTTTCGCGTTACGAATATTTCGCGCGATTTTCTAAAACTTAGATTGTACACGAGTCGTTTCTTCTACGCGTGAAACGTATATTAGCCATAATTGCTCCGTGATCGCGTGCGCAATTCCAATTTCGATAAAAATCGTCCAAGCCTTGCCGTTGTTAAACCTCGAAACAATGCCTGACTCTTGTACCGGTAAGAACACGTGCTTGAGAAATTGCACGAGCATCGCGATATTCCTGAAAAGAATATCGATCGAATTTCTGCTGCTTGCAAAAGGTATTCAGATTCTAATAAAAGTTCGTTGTTTGCGATATCGAAGGTTCGTCGTGAACAATGATCTTCCTGATATGATGTGAGATCTAATTAACACTAGGTTTACGGGACCCGTCAATTTGGCGGATTTCAAACTTCGAAATGAAATATCTCAAAAACCATAGCATTAATTTTAACCATTTTGCATCGTAAATTAATCATTTCATCTAAAGAATTTATACACACAATTATTTTTTCCTACGCTTTCTAATATTTGGAATCTGTATGTAGTATACCTATCTCTACGAAACCCGCCAAATTGACGGGCTAGCTGATTTCATAAACAAACCGTTTTTTAAAGATAGTGTGCAAAAGTTTCAGTTATTGTAGACATTTCCCATTATTGTCTCCACTTATTATTATTACCATTATTGTAAGTATTTACAATAGGATAATTGAATTTGGGCACAGTATTTTCTTTTTTTGACCAATCCCCTTTTTCTAGCTATCATGAGTAAATCCAGGAGATATAATAAGATACTGAACAAAATTGTCAACATCAATGAGGATTGTTCTGAGGATACCTCCGAAGAAGATCAATATGAATTAGACCAAAGCGAAGCTGACAGTGAAAATTCTGAATACATTGAAAGTGGAGAGATAGACAGATCTTCGGATAGTGAAGAGGAAAACTTCTTGAAAATGTATCGTAACAAGAAAAGGATGCGTATTTTTTCTAGTTCTGACTCCGAAGATGAAAGAACCAGCATTCCAAGCACATTGGATAAAACTGGAAGCAGGCGGATCTAGGGGTAGGACGCCCGTTCGTATGATATTCAAGGATATCGCAGGGCCTACTGGCTATGCTAAGAGAAATATAATGTCGGGTTGTGTAACTAGTGCTTTTGAATTGATAATTGACAGACACATAATGGAACACATAAAAAATTGCACTGAAACCGAGGCGCATCGAGTTTTGAAAAAAGACTCGACAATCACAGTTACTGAGTTACGTAGTTTTCTAGGAATTTTATATGTCTGGGGCGCATATGAAGCGAGATCATTGAAAGCCTCCGAAAGATTACAAACAGATAAATTTATACTGATATCCGAAATATAGAACAGATTTATAAGTAATAGCGAGGCTTGTTACAAGCCATATGAAAATATCTTAATAGATGAACAATTATTTCCAACGAAACCCCGATGCAGGTTTACACAATATACGCCCAATAAGCCTCATAAATTTGGCATTAAGTTTTGGTTAGCAGTTGACCTCCGAACAAGATATATTTTGAATGGTTTCCCTTATATGGGGAAAGATGAAATTCGATGCTCAAGGGAAAAAAGGACAAGATGACTTTGTTTTCCTCAAATTTATATAAATCAGAAAACTGCACGCTTACTGTGTATAAAAGTAAACCTAACGTAAAAGTCCTCATTCTAAGCATCAAACATACAGGTATACAAGTAGAAAACAATTATAAACGTGTTCCAGAAACCATTGCTTTTTATATTAAAACAAAGTTTAGTGTGGACGTCGTAGAACAGATGGCACGCAAATACAGTGTGAAAGCAGGGAGTTTCCAATGGCCCCTTCAAGTTCTTTTTCAATATTTTAGATTTGGCAACGATAAACGCGTGGATATTATGTAAAGAGTGCACCGGATCGAAAATATCCAGAAAGGAGTTTATATTTTGCCAAAGATCAGACGCTTCATTTCTGTCACTTTCAACGTCAGAAGTGCGAAAAAGTTGCCAAGTGGGCTACTGCAAAAAAATAGGAGCAATAATTGTTGTATATATTGCAAAAAGATGCAATATATGCATGCGTATGCGGAAAATGCACAAACAAAATTCAGTATATTTGTAAAAAATGTGCTCAATAAATATGATTACCCTATAGCGTTAATATTATTGTTATCATTTCCGTGATAATTTAAAAAAAAAGACTTTTTACTTATTAATAATTTATTTAAACGTGAAGCCTAATATTGTTCAATTCAGACTTAATTTGAATAAATAGATTTTTTAAGGAAAATGCGTATTTTCGATTATCCGTCAATTTGACGGGTTCTTGTAGAGATAGGTATATAAGAAACGCTCGCAAGCCCAGTGTTAACGTTAAATCAATCGAGCTACCAAACGAAAAAATCTGAAAATGACAGATTTTAGATCTTTTGTTTCCTGAAATTTCTAAAAACGTGCGAGTGCTTTTAATAAAATAGCTAAGCGTTTTTATTAATACAGAAACACAATCTTACTTGTCTCCTTATTTTCACTGTACCATTTTAATTGGATTCATCTATGTCTGCTATATCAAAGTTGCTAGTTTTAACGTCAAAATAGTGTCCTCCAAGTAAAGTGCAAGTAAAGCGAACAAATTAGAATTATGAGCACAATTTTAAGATCAAAGCGAACAGGATTGCTACGTGATAGCGACATCGAAGCTACCGGAAGTTCGACAAGACCGAACGAGAAGGTGAAGGGAAAAGAACAGCCCCGAAAGCTGAAATACGTCAAGAGCTGACGCGTTTCGCGTCATCGGCACGTCGACCACGCGTGTCAATTTCTTTCTCCGCCCTTCATGCGCTCATTTTCCTGGCTCTCTGTTCCTCTTTCATTTTCCGTCGTGCACCAAAATGCCGTCGTCCGTGAGTGCAATAGCCTAGCGCGAATGATTGCTCGGTCAGATGAAGCTGCAATTTTCTGCACTGCTGCCGCGTCTAACGCCCGAAATAAATCGGATTTTCCGCGACACAGGATAGAAAAAGCACCCGTGAAAAGGATTATACATAAAAAAAACAGCACTAGACACAGTGCAAGAAGAGTTAATCGTAATTAAAACAAACGATGCGCCGTAAATAATCTCGGACATGGATACGAGTCTCGCGCCGCGCTTTTTTACGCTGGTTCCTTAACGTGAACCGGATTCTCGCTAATCACGTTGTCGATGAGACAGATCACTTGATAAACTGGTCCATTAGTTAGACATTTTTTCGTACAGGCTGCTTAACTGCACTTAATGCTTGATACTTCTGCTCCTACTTAATCTGTAAGCGTAGTCTACAGCGTAGACCGGTACGTTATTCAAAATTGGTAGCAATAATTGTAGAGTTCTCAGTAACACGTCAAGTTTGGATACCCAACATGATATTTCATTCTTCGCTGAAATTACAGGAGCGAAGTTACATCTCTTCCTCTGTGCTTCACTTGCCCTAAAGGGCTTCATCACTTCCTTTGTCTGGTTACTTCAAAGAAAGGAAACCACAAACTTATCAACGTCGGTGTCTTGCTACTTTAATATTTCTCTATTCCCTCTATTTTCTTGCTACTTTCTTTCCTCCGAGTTGTAGTTTCAGCTTCCATCTATTTCGTTCCCGTTCACTCTTATTTCCTTTTTATTACAGCACCGCCGCGCTTTTTATTGATTTATAAATTGATCTGTTCTCTCTCGTTTTTCTACCTCCCTCCCCCTCTTTACGTTCTAGTCTCGTTACTTTCTTTTCTCCTTTCTTCCGCCTTTCGCGCTCTCCACACCAGGCTCCTAGCAGTTCTAGCAGTTGCAGGGCAACGCGAAAAGTAGACGATACTTTCCTCCCCCGGAGATGTTTCTTCTTCCCGAGGCTGTTCGGGAAAATTTTTCTCCGTCGATCGATGACCGACCTGAATTTTAAAGAAGCGAGAGAAAGCTGATTTTCAACCTCTGCGACAACAAGCTTAGTTTCCTCTTTTCTCTTTCTTTCTTTTTCAACGTCAACAAGCCACGCCTAATTTATAAGCATCGAGAAATACGTTTATCGCCCCGCGACTGATTCCATTAAAAGACGCAAACGCTATGATGAAGCTTCGCCCGATTCATTAACGATTCTTAACCAAAGGATCGATGAATTCCTTGAGTGTTCGAGATTCGTATCTCTTTCGATAACAACCGTGCTCCCTTTCGATTCGTGACTGGAAACCGAGTTCCGTTAACATTTTATTTCTATATTTGAACGAAGAATATATAAAACACATAATAAGAGAATTGAAAAATATAGGTGTCCATTATATCATATAAATGAAAAATAATGTAAATAAAGAATACATATAGAGAACACAGTAAAAACTATCCATTGATGTATCGCTGAAAACTGACCTAAACTACTAGTACACGTGTACAAGGGTAAGAAAGATTTATCAGCCAGTCGTGTTTTGTAACGTAATGTCCGATGCATTCGCCACCAAGGTGTAAAATAGTGCATCGTGTCTATGTTTCACGTTCATGTCGTATCGAACCATACATTTGGATCCGTAGAGTGTCTGCACACTGTACAAACTGTATCAAATAGGTTATACGTGAGAAATTTACATATCGTTTTCAGAGATTTCTCTTTTAATTTTTATTAAAACAATCGAAGACATGGCCACACGAATTTTCTATCGTAAAAACATATCACGTATTCAAATTCAAACCAGTATTCGTCAGATTTGTTTTTTGTTTACTAGTAAACTAATGCGTCGCAAACTTAACAAAAACGAGCAACGAAACTATACAAGAAGGGTGCAAATACGGATTATGAGATTAGCAGCCTGGTCTCCTATAATTAGGTTTCTTTAGTACGATCTGCATCGCATACCTGTTTTCTTGAGAAAGGTGGCCATGTAAGAAACAGGATCTTAGATCAGGATCTAGATCCGTCAAAGTTTGCATTCGCTAAATAAACAGGTAAAATTAAATCTCAAAAGATAAAGAATAGCATGTATGACGTAAGAATTTAAACAAAATTCGTAAAATGTATATTCGTGCAATACAATTTTGATTCTTGTAGACCTGCAATTGATATCGTTCTCCTTCATTTGAAAAAGTAAATTCTACCGAATTTCGAGAAGCCCCGATCAAACACGATGCAACCGAGGTAAGACTCCGTCATTTCTAGAGGATTTGAAGAACAGAGAAAACAGAAAGAAACACGAGCTCAAGGAAATCACGTATTCGTAAGTAGACGTTTCCTTGTAATCTGGCTTTCGAATTCCTTTACCAGACAAAAAGGTTCGTAAGACTAGTGGGAGATTAGAAACGTCGAACGTTCGAGTTTCCCAGAGAATTTTCTAGGATGTATATAGAAGGATCATTAGAGGAACATACTTACTTCCGGTGAAAACAAATTGAAAGAGAAGCTCTTTAAACTTGAAGGTCAATTTATCGCCGTAATTTTAACTATCAGGAAATTTCTGGAATTTGAAGAAAAATTTCGTTAACCGCCACGGATGTTTGCTCTCGAGGGATCGACCATTTTCTCATTTTGGCCAATTTCACGAGTTAAGACACCTTAGCTTCCATCGTTTTCAAGTCCTCTAATTCGCAATCCATCTGGATAATCGGTAGGAAGCTGATGCCGACGATAACAAGCGGGAAAGGGCTGAGAGCGCACGAAGGGGAGGATGAGAAATAAATTGAGAGCACTTGTCCGAAGCTACTCGAGAATTTTAACTCGTCCAAAATAGCGGTACAACCTCTCGAATTATCTTCGAGTTTGCTGACCAAAGGAGTGCCTTGCCCTGTGTCACGTATCTTTAACAAATTTGCCAGAAACATTTCCAAACAGGCGAATCCTATCTGCTTGTTGCCTTCAACTCGGTTATTAAATCGTCTAAGCGTGAAGAATATAACGTGTTTCCGAAAAAATAATTCCATAAATGAGCGAAGGTATCGGGGCTGTTGTACAATACATTTCATTAACGCGACAATTAATAGGAAACACGAAAGACGTTCGCGAGAAATACTCTTAAGGCGAGTGCCGGTGATCGAAATTATTCTTTAGACACAGGAAAAGCGTTAAACATAATTAAGATCTGGTTGTTCGTCTAGAGAAAATTAAATTATCGAAGTATCGGTGTTCCCCGGTGACCTGATCGCAGTTGCAACCGTAGCCGCGCTGTTGTACAACAATTATCGTGACACGCTCGAGTAAATTAATTTAGAATCTTCTTCTAGTCGCGTGGGATAGATCTCCCGTTTCTCTTCCCAGCTACTTTTATTCCAATTAATCTTCTTTCTTACTTTTCCTTCGGTTTGAAACTTGAGATACACTGATTCAGCAGTTGGAGTCAAACCATTTACGACTGACAGTGTTTCACGGACAATTGTTCAGTGATTATCGTAAGTTCGTTAACAATAAACTCATACTGTGAGAAAGTTAAAAATCAGCGCGACGCGACATCGAATCCGAGTACAATCGCTGTTGATCAAGGCCAAATATCCGAGAGCAATGCACCTCAATTTCAGTCGGCGTCGTTATTTCGTCGTCCAGTTCCCTATAAACTTCCGTCTCTAAGTTCACCAGTGTATAACACCGTTACGTGCTTAGTTCTAAATTGTAACCTTGTTACGTACTTAGCGTTGCCAACGTGACGCGTAACCTTGTGGGCATTGACCAGGAAACTGTGGTATGCGAACAACGATACGTTGCAGCAATCTCCTTCGAATCATTAATTATGACGTTACGCTTAAAACCAGCTACGGTAATAAAGGGTTCATGCGAAATTATGAGCGATCGAGGACATGTACGATGTATTGTATGATAAGTTTAAACGTGACGACGCGAAAAAAACTGATTAAAACGATGGAATTTAACTTGTTTTATTGTAGTACATATTTTTTAGTTTAGTTATTTCCAAAGCAGTAGAGTTTCAGTTGCAGTTACAACTAGAAATGGAAATTTCTCGTATGCAGTGGCAATGAGATTGCGAGCTGAATTAAGAATGTGTGCAATATTCGCACGCACATTTACATAGCCTATTCAGCAGCTTGGTACGGAATGCATGGAAAATTCAGAAAATTGCTGAAAAAATTCTCCCTCGTTCTCTACTCCGAATATCTAACTACCTGTGCCTTTAGAGACGCTGCCAGAATAAATGGAAACTTAGATACAATACCTGTATCGATTCTTGGAACAGAGTTAATCAAATGATCGATCTTTATACTTCAGCCAATCAGCCAAATACAATATCTTTTGAATTTTATGTCCAATTGATATCATTCGTAACTAAGTAAATTTCCAAATTGAACTGCAAATTCAATTCAAACGACTGTAATAATGATTAATCGCGAAACACGCTAAAACTTTTTTTTAAAAATTCACTTCCCACTGATAAGAAGGGAAAACGATTTTAAGAAAGCAAGATTTGATCGAACGACGAATATCATTTTGTTAGCAATTAAGGCTGTTGGTGTTTGAATCACTTTGATAGAAAGACGCTAATTTTAGGTGTTTCACGGAATATTCCAATCTCGTTAAGTACTTAGCGTAGCTGATATGACGTGTAATCTTGCGGCCATTGTCCACGTCACCGATGGGACTCTCGAGGCGAAGCTGTTTCGGGTTTATCAGCACTAACAGGCGAAGTGCGGCATCGGTGCAACCGACACAGTCGCACGTGCAGCAGACTAATCTCCTCTATGCAGAAACATTATACCGAGTGGACCGAATAGGACAATCTGGTACGCAAAGTAACTTACACGGTTACCACGCTTGGGTATCGGATACAAACCGATGCGACGTTCTACCGTTTTCAAAATATTCCAGTGATGCGTCAATAGTAGATTTACGTTCGAAAATTTTCTACATTAACCAAAAGAGAATATTTTGAGAGCCATCATGATTGAAAAATTCTTTCGCAGCATGATTCTGCAGATTCGAAGAAATCAGAAGGTTGTAAAATGTACGCGGATTAATTGTAAGGATACAACTGTGGTCGCAACTCATTTAGTTGTTACTGTTCACGACAGACATTACGGTAAATTAATGTTTAATGAAAACGAAGTGTAATGAAAAATAATTAATGACAAAAATCGACGACTTTGCAAGCAATTTAGAATAAAGATATTCTTTTATAATGAAAGGTTCAAAAGTAGATTAAAAGATACTTGATTGTTATCATCCCCGCTGGTATAAAAAGAAATATGAGAAAATCTTGAGTTGATATTAAAGAAGTATATATTCAAAGAAATCCACGAAGGATCTCGCATGTTCGTAAGAATGTTCAATTTTGAATTCAAGCAGAAGTTAGGCTCAATATTGGCTCTCTCTCTTTTTCCGTTGATCGCACAAAGACTCGGTCAAAATTTTGGACGAGTTTTCCTCTGAAAGAGGATGCGAACGCAATGAATCGTGCGGTAAGAGCTCTTTATTCCGAATAACAATGGCGCGAGAAACGTTCGAGAGGCAATGTGCCAGTTCCGATAAATAAGATGAGATTGAGCCGAAGCATAGAGAAAGGGACGAGGCGTGCGCTTCCTTTGAATCTTCCAGGAATCGTTGGAATTTTTCGAATTTTAAAACATATTGGGAATGTAGGAGAACCGATTTCCCAAGTGAAACGCACAGTGAAGATATTTAAAAAATATCCGAGGAATATTTTTAATGAGAATTGTTAAACGTCGTTGTAAACGCTTACCCAATAACGCCTGGAAGAGTCTGCTTTTGAAGATACGTATGACACGCTCGATGGCCAATCGCAGCTGTTTGTCCTGAGGCCTCGTCAGCTTCGCGTGATAATCTTCGAGGAGCTCTAGGGCTCTGTGAGCTTCTGAAAAGAAAATTACGCTTTAGAGTTTGTGTAACTTCTCCGTCATGAATTAAATATGAGTAAACGATATATTATATATGCGGAAAATTGAATTTGAAAGAACATGATTGTATGTTCAACGAGATATTGCATTCCTTTGATCACTTTTCTTGCAAAGAGAGCGAAAAAATAGAGGAAAAGGGAAAAGATCGTAACGAAGGATCTTCCGACTGTAACGATGCTGTGAAATACACTATGCAATCATGAAATTAATGTAAATTCGTGGTAATTACTGAGTAATGTTAGTTTAAAATGTCTTGTATTCTACACAGCGTACGTTAATTTTGTTAAATGTTCCGTAAAATTATAAATTTAAGTGGTGTATAATTTATCATCGTGATGCTTAAATTAAAATAAATATTAATGTCTGCTACATATTGTACAATATCATGACATCTATTAAAATGTAGATAGAGCATTTGTTTTCGCGAGAAAACAAAAGTCCTGTGCATAAAGAAACAAGTAACGAGGGCATGCATAACATTTCAAGAAATAAAAGACACGTAGATGCACAGGTGCATCTGATTTCTAGCGCAAAATGATAACAAGGACGTCGTGCACGTGAAATTCTCTACTAGAAAAAAATTATACCGGAGAGGGGTACTGGAAATTTTTCTTTATATTTTCGAATTTTGTAGCTTCAAAACGGAAAAATTGTCTTTTATTTAAAAAAAAGGACAAAAAGAGAAAGATACACATAAAAATAGTTAAAACATAGGAACGAATCGATGAACATCTGCAGGCCATTTTCACACCATTTTCTCGCCATTTCCTCTCACATTGTCCGAAGTAAGAGGCAATGGCAACTTTATAAGAACAGAGGGAAATACTTTAGATTCCCATATGCATTCAACGTTGATTCACAAAGAACAGTGGAAATACCAATGGGTTTCCAATGGAGATAGTAGGATATTAGTGTGAAATTCATGATTATTTTGTTTTCGATATTAAAAATACTAAAACATTCTAAAGCACGGAAAAGATCATAGATAGTTTAAATTTGTATGTAAAAATCCCAAGAATATCCCATTTTAATTTTTTTACGCTAAAAAATTATTAGTTTTTAGAAAATACAGTCTCTATCGTCGTTTCTTAACTTATAATCCTCAAAGAACTCATCCGTTAGTATTTCTCTCATGTTCAAATATTTCATCCACCACGAGGAGTTTTTATAATCGGTTCGCGGATTTTACTCAAATAGTGTTGAAAATCTGCAGATCGTTTCGACGATTTCCTTCCGGATAGTTTAGACAATTGCGAATGAGTGGTCGGCGCACTTGTTGATTCGTACTACTTCCTCGGCAAATCCTGAAGTTAGAGAAGGAATCGATCAGCTCCTGTCCGTCCGTACGTTCTTCTTTCACTTCCTTTTCTAGAAAGCTCGGGACCCTCTTTTGTTCGTAGCACAATATGCTAACGGATAAAATTACGGTGCGCTGCACCACGCAAACAACGACATAAATGTTTCTCGTTCGATGATAATACGAATTTTCATGACTCTTGCCGGTTTCGTTCTCCTTCCATCGAACCCCACCACTCACAAGTTCCTTCTACTTCGATGAATTCACCAACTTCCAAACTGTGCGCCAAGCAACGGATATCCTTTCGTCTGGATTCGAGTTAAATGTACTTTGAATCGAAGAACTTTCCTCGGAAGAATGGATCGTCGTCGCGTGACCTCGTAGCGCGAGAGACGCAAAATATGATTAATTGCACTAAAAGCTAGAGGATAATGCGATTATCATTCAACACATTGTGTAATAACGTTTTACGCGAGTATAAATCTTGTCGAGTCAATGACCAAGTTTAAACCGCTGACACGTTGCTGTTGAATGAATCTAATATGTCCCATACATAATGTTGCTCGGTTTAACGTGTACTCTTGTCGCCAAGCTTTATAACATGTCTGTCCAAAAATAGTTGTCAAAAGATTTCACGTGCATCTGACAGGACGGCCACACAATCTGCACGGTTAATAAAGGTTTCATGATCGTTAATTATGTTGTTGGTAGAGAGAACATAGCAATTAAAATTGCAAGCTAGGATGTTTAAATACCTTTCAAAAGTCATGTCAGTACTGGAAGACTGTAATAAACGTCTTCTTAATAATGTTCTCGGCGATGTTGTTATGGACTCAGATTGAATGTAAATTTCTAATTACCAAGCCTCTTGATATTATAATATTTTTGTAATGTAAAAGTAGATAATAGCGGCATTGTTCCGCGCAATTGAAAACAAGTAAGAAAGACATAAGCTGTAACGCAAAAATCATTTTCTAGATAACTAGGCAGATCCTTCTAACGGGCTGAGCTAATTATCATTAACCGTTCCGTTAAACGGGAACGCTAAGGGGCCAATTACCGATAAATGCTCCATTCCGAAAACAACCTTTGGCTTTTTCGACGCCAATTTGCAGATGTTTCTTTGCTCGAAACGCTTGAAATTTGCAAGACAGAAGGCCTGAGCATGTTCATTGAATAGCGTGTTTAAGAATATTGTATCAGCTAAAGCGTAATTTCGCCAATTCTTTGTTTCACGAATTCGTTAACTGCAAATTTAATAATTTGCTATATTACACTTTAAGCTGCGACATTGGACACTGTAATAAGACATTATCGAAACTACTTCAAAATAATTGGAGAAATAAATTACGCAGCGTAAGGGTTAAACGAAACAAATACGTATTGGTACGATTTCCAAAAATAAAAAGTTGTCGATCACAAATCTCACGATTAAAATGAAACAGTTAAAAAACAAATTCGTAAATTAAAGAGTTTGGAAATCGAAGCAGCTCGTCGGCGTGCCGGTGTAAGAGTCAAAGTGGCACTTTGATTTCTGAAAAGCCGGCATACGTACGTGTAACGAGCGTTTCTTTCCGTGTGTTCCATTTTTGCGTCGTCTCGGGTACACCGTAAAATAGGAAAACCACTTTCCGCGTAAACGAAAAAAAATTCAGCCGAGTATGGATACCCTTTACAAGAGCGTATACACGTTTCATGGTACATGTGATGCGTTATAGGCATATATGCCGTAAAACTTAAATCGCGTTAGGTGTCGATAACGTTAGCGTGCGAAATTTACATAAATCCGTTTGAATGCACACTGAAACATATATAAATTTACGATAAACGTATATAAACTTCATTCTTTGTACGCATCATCTACTACTTTTCAGATAAATTATTCTATATTCTAGTTTCAAAAACTTGCTTTCCAATTTCGAAGTATTTTAAATCGCAAAAATCCGAATTTAATCAAGATATGATACCGTCAGTTATCAATGTAACGAGAGTATCTTATAATATAATTTTGTAATAGTTTCGACTTCTCCGATATGTTTAATCTCAAGAACTCAAATTACGTAAAAACATTCGATATACTATTTATTAATACCAAGAAAACGGCTTATGGTATTCAAACGATCAATTTTGAATTAACTCTCTGGTAAACTGTTACTTTTATTGTGTTTGTGTTTTGGTGTACAGTTCCACGTAGCTCCACATGGTATTAGGTTTAGCAATAAGGAGAAAATTTCTCAGGGGTAATAAGGTAGTAATAGGTAAAGTCATCTACCTGGGTGAAAGCAATGAAACTGTGTCAAGCACAACCATTTTTTTTCGTCTTTATGATTCAAGCAAATGTGGCTGTTCCCCCTTCAGTTACAAAGACGCGTTTCTTACGTGAGATCCTCGATAATTAACGAAATTCTTTTCTCCGTCGTAAGCACAGGCTCGAACGTTGACACGAGACTGTAAACATGATTCTAGAAGCGTTTAACGTTTCACGCGACCGAGTTTAGAAACGAGTTTTCTTTCTATTTATAATACGAAATTCAAAACTCTTTAACTCTTTCCTTAAGGGATGAAATAAATTCAAAGGACTTAATTAACAAAACAACACAACTGGAAACAGGAGCCACTGGTCGCCAGATTTTTAATGAAAAGCGATTTTTGAGAAAGGATGAAAACTGTCCTAGCATAATGTTAAACGCAAATTTGTTTTCGCTTGTCTCTCCTCTCTTTTTTACTTTGAGATTGGTTTATACGAGTTTGTATCTCGTAAAACAGGTATCATCGATCTTTCGTAATTACCTTATTTAAATTGTCATCTTATTTGTGCCTTGTATAAAATTGCAACAACGAATGTATGTTTAATAAATGATATTAGATGATCCTTCTCTTTTGTCGTGTTAAAATAACTCAACGCCCATCAGGAACGTCAGAAATTTGAAATGTCCAGAAAGTGGAACGCAGAAACTAATTTAGGCTTTTCCTGGAACGTTAATTCAGGATCTGGATTAAAACGAAAGACACGACCATAAGAACGGAAACAAATGAACGAAGACGCTATTATTTTCGTCGTTCATTAACACGTGCGCCGGTGACACAGTTCGCACGCAATAATTAAAGGACGCCCCCTTTCGTCGACGTGCGTCTAATTAAAGCACGCTAATTATCGAAGTGAATTACGGAATTCGTGTCTCGACAACGTTTCTCACAATCATCGCGATGATGAAGCGTTTAAATCATCGTAAACTTTCGTTTTCAATTACATCTTTTATTTAACGCGAGAAAAATCATGGCAACTATGATTTAATCCATTGAAAATGCAATGCACAGTCACAACAATTAATTAAACCTTGATTTCCTATGGGATAGAGATTTTATATTTTTACATAATCAAGACAGAATTGCGATCAAAATCATGTTAACGGACAGGATAGTTCTCAGCCACGTATAATTTCGTTTAAACATGAACAGATGAGACATATTCGTTATAAGATAATAATTTACATATATAATTGAAATTATGCTCAATCGCAATTGGAATACCTAGTACTGGTTAGTATATTTAGTATGTTTTTTTTTTTTTTTGTATATTTGAAACTGATCATTAACTTGTTCGTAGGAAAAACGTTCGTATAAGCTCACAATTTACAATGAATACCAGTTATATAAAAAATTAATTATCAAATGATAGTTAAATCTCTCACATCTTCATCCTTCTCTTCCAATCTTCCACAAAGGAAAATCAATTAGTGAACCTACAAATGTGGAATAAGTGGCTAAAGTAATAAACAGTGAAATTTATCTGGCACGCCCTTGCTGCCTCATGTTTGTCAGAATGACGGGCCGGCTTCTCCCTCCATCGTAAACCAAAATCGTAGGAATTCTTTACGTGCGTCCGTAATATCGCGGAACGAAACATTCTTCGGGCTAAGTTTATGCAAACAGGATACACGCAAAACCGCACAAACCGGAACATTTATCATGCTTTATAGAAGCATGTACAAAACGTAAATGGAACGATGCTTGTCATTTCGAAACTCTATGAAAAATAGTGGATGAAACGTCCCTCTGGCCAATGATCCATGATATACCACCGTCGGATATACGCTACACGTACCTAAGGAACACCGCCCTTTAAATGCATCGTAAATTCCAACGAGCAAACGTAGAGAACGGCGCATCAAACGGCTCGTGGTGACAGGTTAAATTATTGTTTCGGATGTGCTGTGAATAATCTTCGAACATGATTCGATTCGATTCGAAGCAATGGAAAAGGATCGGGGGTCGAGATTCAGCTCCGGCTCGATGGGGGACGAAAAGCAGAGGGTTTAGACGGGAATCAATTGGAAGTTGCGCGAGAATTCGCAGACGTTTAATCCAGGCCATCATATTACCGACACTGGCGTCTGGCGCGTAAGATAAACAAGGGAACAGCGGAATACAGATTTTCGGAATTTACGGGCTACAGGAATACGGGCCCTGTAGTTCTAGAATTATGGAAATTTCGAATAATTGGATCCCGCCTCCTCCCATGTCGCGAAAACACACCAGCGTGAGACAAATGCGGCTGAACGTGACTCGGAGATGCATCGAAATCCGGGAAATTCGTTTTTCCGCGAAGTAGAAACTGTTTTACACGATAAAAATTCGCGTTAAAGGAAATGGTTTTATAGGATGAAAGATTGGCTTGGCATTTTAGTCAGAAGGGACAGCGTATACGGAAATACCGATACTTCCAGATATTTAATATACATTACCAGAAAGTAAAAGAAAATGGGAAATAAAGTTACGAGTATCGATACACAAAATCTTTTTACAAATCGATTTAAAAAAAATTTGTTTTCATTTTTTTTCCGATTCTATAAAACGCGTATATCAATTTGCTATTATATAAAATCTATCCGCTTTCCGTCCATGCTGTAAAATCCTGAATAAACTTCAAAAATTTGAATAGGATATAGGAGAAGACAGATTATTGTCTTAATTTTAAACAGCTATTAATAAATGGGTTAACATCTATGAAATGTAGAAAAAAACAACAAAATTATATAAACAAACTCGTATGCTTTCAAATAGTATTTTAGTGTTGATATAATTCTCTTAATTGGTTAGCAAATTGTTGGTACATTTCATTAGTTCCTTATTTTGCTTCTCTGCTAACACGTTATTACGAACACGATTTCTAGGAAAAGGAAGAGGAAATTTCGATATAGAAATGAAAATGGAAGCCAGTTTCATTTAGAAGATCTTAAAAATTCAAAGAGAAGCGAAAGGAATCTTATATTGAACGGTGAATCGAATCTTCTACAGAGAATATATCGGTACAATAGGTTTCAGTTTTGAATTAAGGATTAATAGTCTTACCTTTTGTTCTTTTTTATCTTTCTTCCATTTTTATCGATATGTCAAACTACGTCGTCTATTAAAGCGTTCGAGACTTCTCCTTCATGCATTACTGAAAAGATCCATTTGATAGGCCGTCATCTTCATTGAGTAGAAAGTAATTCTTTGCCAGCAACCGGGATGAAAATCGCAAGAAAATATCAAACCTCTCAGCCGTGACTCAAGAAGAAAAAACGACAAAAATTAAAGGTAATAAATTTCCCTTGGGGAGTCGATTGGCTGACGTTAAGTCGAGATAAAAAAAGTAATTCCGTTCCCCTTAATATTCCGTGCCACTTTTTCTCCTATATCTCTTCCGTGAATGACGACAAAACCTTTCGAATACTTAAAAACCATCGCGCCGAAGTATCGAAAAGTACGAGAAGATTTCTCTTCTTCCGCGAGAATTTTCATTAGAACGTAATACAAAATATCCACATATAAAACATCGTAGATTATACAGAGAAAAAGAGAATTGCGATATGTTTTAAATCTTTCTTTCGCGTAATAAGTTTCATGTGGTTTTGCGAGTTTTCTAATTAACACGGCTCTAGAATGAAACACGGGCGAACGAAACTTAATAACGTAATCAATTTAATGTCAGTTTTAACGTGAAAGAAAATAATCAATGTGAAAAAAACACGAAGAAAGAAAGAACTCTGGGAGCGAAGAAAGATGAAAAGAGGAGGAGAGAGAAAAAGAAGGAATACCTACGTTCCACATAGAGAGGAAGAATTTTATGTTCCTCCTGGTAAGGTTCTGCACGTTACCGCTGTCAGGAAAGGAAAACGGATCCGTGACATCCAGTCGGCTTTTCCACTTGATGCTTTCCTTCTTTCTCCCTTTTCGCGATCTTTTCTTCCCTTTCCTTCCCTTTGCGAGTCCCCTACTTTTCTTTTACTATTATCTAACTCATTTGTTCGGCACGTTGATATACATTCGGGAGGTACTACATTTGCATCCTCGGGCCCCCGACCGCGTTCAATTTGCATGAGCGACGTACCCGTAATTTAGTATCAGAAGTTTCATACCATTCAGGCATAAATTATACATATACGTTGGAATGAATAAATATATTTCGCTAAACGCGAGTTCCCATCATGCTAACGCGTGTCAATATTTAAATTTATATCTCAGTCAATATTTAAGGTCTTGAAAATTGGACGAAATATCAAACACATTTACCTAACTTTATACCCCCAGCTTTATTATTATTTTTATCATCTTTATGAATTAACATTGATACTGAAATTACAAAACTAACAGTGGCAGAATATAGCGATTAAACTACTTCGTGTAATGAAAAGATTCCCAGGGAGCCACAAAATCTGGATTCTTATAACGAGCTGCGGTTTTGACAGTAACTCATGCAATTTTTTCTGTTCGCGGCACCACTGTGACAGTAAAGTGGAAAAATGTTGCACGGTATCTTCACTGAGAATCGTAAATTGCTTTCCGTGAAGAATGCATAGGAAGGGAATGAGTATCAGATGTTCTTTAATATAATAAACAGCCGTCGTTTATCACGAAACGATTAATCGAAAAACCAATACGAAATACGTTTCCATCGTATTTAAAAAATTCTAGGATGATCGAATTGAATCAAAATGCAGCTGGCTCGCTTCACGGTTTGAAAAGTCAGCCAGAAGGTAGCATTTATGGAAAGTTGAGAAATTATTGGGAATTTTCTAGGATCGAGTCGACACGAGCCTTTACACAATGTCCCTGTTCCAGTGAATGAACTTAGTCCAACGATCAAAGGGATCAATAGATCGAAAACGTCCTTAGGATGACATATAGGCTATAAGATCGTGATTGCCGGTAGAATGTTTTCCGAATCGATTCTTCCTCCGTCGATAGATAACGCAATGAAAAAGTAGGCTCCAATAATCTCTGCCATTTCGTAGAAACTTTTATCGGACAATATGAACAAGATATGAATAATGAAGCATAACCGATTATATTTGAATAATATACGAACCAGTCTTTTCACACCTACCCTATTTAATTACTTTATACGTTATCAATATTCCCCGTACTTTTATCTCGAACAGAGATTCATCCAGACTCAATAACTTTCCCATTAGCTCCTTACCTAAAATCACAGTTTAGCCAGGGAAAAAGGCCCCTGCCCTCTCCATTTGATCGAGAAGGAATAGGCATAAAAATTCACAGTTTCTAACAATTTCGCAGTCTGTTTCTTCCACATGACCATTCATTATTATACGCGAATGATAATAAAGAACAATCACAAGTGGACACCGAAGGCGATCGTACAAACAGTGCCAATTTAATCTCCATTCTGCGCGTGACAGTTGAAACGATCCTCCACCCACCGAGCAGTCGTCTGGAGCAACCATAGCGTGAAACCGCGATAATCTCAATGTCCATTTGTCCCGATTCCATTGTCGACCATTGAAAATGCCGTAAAAACAAACACCCTGACCCTACCGCAATATCTCAAATATTTCCCATAAACATTATCCGTTCCTCTATTTCTTTCTCGTCCCATCGAAATATAATTCGCACATTGAATCCTCGTCAAGTTGGAAGGAGGGTTAACGTGAAACTAAATTCGTTCCAAAGGTATTCTCGTTGCACTTTGAACGGACCCAGGAAAATGCAAGTATAATTACCATGTATTTCGCGATTTTCTTCGTTCTTAACAATTAAAAGTATATTTCTTCTCTAACAGTGAAATAAACGCCGAAACAATAATGGAACGGATAGTGAAACAATAGTCGAATGTTAACACTACATGCATTTTTCATCGATACAACACGTATCGCATGTTTTTGAACGAACTGACGAGAATTAAATTTCGATAGCTTAATTAGTATCTTAGCGTTTATCACCGATTACTATCCCCATATAAATTATCAAGTGCCGAAAAAAAGATTCTCAGAACTCAAACCTCGACATACGTCGCTCCTCGCCTTTTTTCTTCGTTAAACGTTGGAAGTATTTCTTTTTTATTCACCGTAACTGTTTATGCCGCAGTAATAAATCAAATACCAAGCGCACTTTAAATAATTAATACATCGCAATTAAAGTATTTTGTATATTCTAAAGCAATCGAAACTCGTCCCTTGAAAAATTTGTCGTCACCGATCGTCAAGAAGATTGATTGATAATTTTTTCAGAAACGAACTCCGGCGTAAAACGATGCGAAAAATAAGCGACGCGTATCGAGTAAATTATCAAACAGTTTACACACGATCCGGTGATACCGAACCGTGACGAGAAAATAAATTTCCGCAAATTTATACGAAAGACATAAACAATCTCGGTTCGCCATTCGTTTATTCGATTACCATACTATAACATTTACCTGAGCCGCGTTGGTTAACGTCTCCGCGCTAACGAAAGCCGTACTTTAACTGCTTCATTATGCAAAACCTTTCGCTATCTTTTCCCTAAATAAGTTTGGGGCCCGTGTTAACGTCCGCTCTCTTCCGCCGGTTCGTTGCTCGTTTAGCGCTCGGCCCGGCCGCCTTAAAATAACGCTAATCTCACCATTCTCCAAACTAATACGCCCAAGAATATACTCCATCGCTTAAGGATACTCGCTACCGAGCCCGTGATCGTTTACGTTCAGCTACGAAAACGTATTTCACATGAAATGGATTCATGGTATTGCATCCTCCTTTTTGCACAAAGTATCGCAACCAACTTGCAACGGAACAGCGTTACCTTTTCCTTGATCGTCTATCGACCGTAACAAAGAAACGATAAGTAAAAAGTCAAAAATATGTTTATTTTCCGTCGTAAACTTTAAATCGTTTCTTGGACAAATACAAAGGACACGCTTACCGATAATACATATCAAATATATCAATATTATCGGATTCATCCAATTTCGTTTCGCAAGATATATTCGTAAACGTTGAAATCACAATTTTCAGAATAACTGCGGGAACCTTCCCGCTATCTGTAATCTTCGCGGTTAACCACGCGTTTTAAAAACGGAACAAATTGTATAAACATTCAACAATGATAATACACAGAGAAAGGTAAAGTTGAACAAGAAGTCAGACGATTCTTGGCTAACAAGGGCAACAACGTACAAAAGAAGAACTTACGGTATCGTTCGAGGTAGAGCACGGTAGGCAGATAACAGCACATGCCGTTATCACCGTGCACGTGGGCATACATGTCTGCTAATTAACACCCGCCGGCGGTAACGCGTACACGAGAGTGTTGCCGTGGCCTCCGATGCTTAACAGAGCAAGCCTTCTCTGTCAATTCGGCGATCCACTCGACGATCCTTCACCGATGCCAGAACAACCGTATTCGGGTGATCGCAGATGCATGGTTAGTGACGGTCGGAACAGCAGCACGCTGCAAGCGAGTGTCCACGAGCAATACGCGTGGCCCGCGCACGCCGATCGATCGATCGATGAATCCTCGTCGTCGACCGGCAACCTCTTAGTGAGAAGCGAGACAAATTGACGCTGGGCCCACTCGCGTCGCTATTATACACCGCAAATAACGCGGATCGATCACCACGAGCCACCACCGTCTCAGTCGTCCGCTCGTTAAAACACCTTTTTCTCTCTTATCTGGAGCCGCGAGCTTCGATTCGCTCACTTCTCCTCGCCCAGTTTTACCATTCTTTCCCTTCTAATCACCAACGAAGAACACGGTTAAGTACGTAGCCGACTGTCTGTCGACTGGTAGAATTTCGAACCATTTTAATTGCGAATTCGAGGGTTTGATCTCAACGCGCCGCGGAACTTTCACAATCACCGGCTTCCTGCACACCGATCGTTTCATCGATGTGAATTATTCGAGTAACCGACGAATCGCAGAGGTAAAGATGTAGTTCGTTCCAGTTTCACCGTGCACCAGTTTCACTTCGAAAGCATCACCAACGCAGTATCTTATATAAATTTGTCGGCGAGAATGAAATCTGTTTCCTGGAAAAACATCGGATAAAAAATGACGTATTTACGGGGTACGGTCTATCCGCTTTATTACAACTTCATTCGCCTCTTTTGTTGGAAAGTTCAAAATTACACGCGACGGCAATGTCAAAGTTTGCGGTGGTTTTTAAGCTTAGTTTTTAACATGGAAACACAACACTGACATTCTGTTGGCAATACGTAATACACCGTCGACGGTTTTTCCGTTTAATCTTCCTACATGGATCACGACAGACTTTTTTCAGCCAGTGCCCCGTTTATTTTCCAAACGCCGGTAGTATAACGTCAGACCGCTTATTCGCCCAACTTTTTCAAACACCAATCGATAATTTCGTTAAAATTATTATCTTACCCCGAATCTAGTAAGCCTGTATAAAACATCGTTTCGTTATACCGCGATGTTACCCGATAACGTTCATAAATAATCTCCTGATGTACAGATATCCCGATGAATAACCAACATGAATGGTTTATTCTCTGGAAGTATATTTACATCTAGTCGGTTGTTTAATCGTCTCTGTAGTAGCTCTTCTCGTATGGATTAAGAGATTACAATCTCCGAGGAGGATGCATCTTTGACGTAACGAACAATGGCTTTATCAGCGTGAAAATGGAAGCTGGAAAATTTGGACTGCAATTAACGCGATTTTCCCGAGAGGCTGGTTATGCAACCGCACAGAAAATGGTTGCAGTCAAGTGCATTTATGATGCCAAACACGCGCACGTGACTGATCCGTCTGAACCAGACACACGATTGATTTGCGAGGTGAACACCTGTCAACGAGTTAATTGCACCGTCTATAGCGATTTCGTTTTTCCCCATACCTCACTTTCTTTTTTTTTTTGTTACTTCTTCTATTGTTGGTCGATTCGGCAACAGCGAAACGATACGTTGCAGCGACAAAATTACACGCGTCAGCCGGAATTTCACGATACAGGGATAATATCGAAATTCTACGATTCTCGAACGCGTATTAGTTTGCAATTAAACAAAAAGTATTGATTGTGAATGTCATGCGATCACGTTTCACCCAATTTATTACATATCTCGCATAATAATAAAATTTTTCGGCGATATTATACTTTTTTCTCGTTTCACTTATTTCCTTTATTTTGTTTTCGTCGAAACTGTGACACGAAAAGTTTCTCAACGGAGTTAATCAGCGAGTCATTTTTATTCAATTCTGTGCATCGTAAAAACCAATCGGCGAAATTAAAAAAGTTTTTCGCTTCGTGAAAGACTGATCGTAATTACGTACTGTTTAAAAGCCAGGTTCGATCGACCCTTCGAGTTTAATCGTTGTCGGTACTGCTTCGGAACATCGAATTTCTCTAAAGTTCTATTTCGTAAATATTAACTTCCGTTAAGACAAACTTATTCAATGAAGCATCGCACGCCATCCTGATACGCAAATCCGCAATTAACCATTACAGACTCGTGCCGTTAATCACGCAAGACAATGATATCCGAATCCCATAATACCGTCGATTACATCATTTCGAATTTTACCTAAACCGCGTTATTTTCCCTTAGAGCACGTCGAATTCTTGGACAGAAGAATCATTCGAAAAATTCGGTTGTTTAGGTGAATGCTGACAGCCGACCAATACATAAATCTCTCTTGATATATGTACAAAATTTATGCCATAAATTTAGTTCGATCTCTATGAATACGATCTCCACCACCGAAAACTCCACGCAAGGTAAATATTTACTAATCTTTTATACGAGTAAGAGGATTTTGATTTCAGGGAAACGAAACGCCGAAAAAAAAACCACCAATTACTCAGCTGGTTACTTTTTACCGATGCGTTGCGTTTGTTTCTTTTCGTAATAAATCGGTCTCAAACCTTACAGACAGGTATAATTTACATTTCCTTAGGAAGCAAGTTTTGATAAGCATATGAGTATAGTATACGTGTTATCGAACATAATGGTACAGTGACTCATCGTACTGTTTATGATATATAGACCGGTAATTTTTTCTACGGGAGGCAAAGGCTGCATTAACCCATTAGTCGTGTCGAAGAACTTTTACGCCGATACATGTACCGACTACGTTTAGAAAAGTTCAAACATCGAGTCAATAAAGGGACCATCGCGTTTTCCGAGTATATTCCATCAAAGTATCTAAAAGTTGTTAAATTCGGAATTTATTTTCAACGAATAATACCATTGAAATAAGTCTCGCCACGGATGAAAACCGTTTTCCCGTATATTTCAATATTCACCGTAACGCGCATACACCACCAACAAACTTCAAATAACTTCAAAGCGAAACCATTTTGTCTCTACGAAAAAGCCATTGAAGAAGAACAAAAATCTCCGATAAAATGACGTAACTCGATCAAAGTGCAGTGGTGAATATGCAATAAATTCATTTTGCGAAAAATATTAACGCTATCGCAAGATCGAGACGTTTCTCCTTTCGTAGTGTACTTTGATGTTTCGAAAACTGATCTCGATCTTCTAAATAAATCGAGCCTCGATTGGTTATCCATTCAAAGAAACACACATCGCGGTCACTGTACGTTCGTTAATAACACATGTCACAGACAGGACGTTAGTCGGAAAGTTAATTTGCTTTTTAGTTTGTAGAACAGCTTAAAGTGAACACGCCGATACATCGATTCGAGGATCATCGAAGCAAAACATCACTTGTAACGCCGAAGAGCAAGATGTAATCACGTAAACTATCCGAGGCGATTAACACGTGAGTCAACGGCGTCGTCGACAACATTCTTTGCGCGACATTCCGTCGGAATTTCATGGAAGCGGAGGCAACGCGCATGGAACGCCCGCTCGGAGCGGCTTTAACCCGCTGACTGCCGGAGTCGCCCCTTTTCCAACCCCTTGACTCGTCCCGGACCGCCCCCCA
Organism: Bombus soroeensis; assembly: GCA_014737365.1. Lineage (NCBI taxonomy): Eukaryota > Metazoa > Arthropoda > Insecta > Hymenoptera > Apidae > Bombus > Bombus soroeensis. The sequence continues at coordinate 3,368,867 of JACXIL010000167.1, forward strand.
AACCCACCTCCCTCCCGGTCCTCCTCCTCATTCCCGCCAACTTCATCCACGACCTCTACCTTTGCCCGTACCTTCGCGAAATCCTTTCCTCCTCCGTTCGTACGTACACACGGCCGCCGACCGTGCTAAATGTTCGTGCACCTTTCCATTTCTCCCATTAACAACGTAGAGCCTCGATCCACCAGGAAAGAAATTACGTCTTGACAGCTATACCTTAAATATGGCACTTGAAATAATTAGCAGATCCAGCGTTGTTGGATGATACACGCGGCAAACAAATATCGGGGATGCAAAAAATAGGGTACGTTCAACTGTTGTACTGTGAGCTACTTTATAGATATAGATATAGACGGGGTAGATGTTTATAAAAATTTTTAGCTTTTTAGGAGGTTCGTAAAGTGTCATTGTTTCGATAAATATCTTTGTGTTGTTTTATTATTTTTGGATACAAAAGATAGCAACAAGACTTAAATGTCCCGCATTAAAATAGATCAGAGATTAACGGTAAGTAGTATTATACGATACTCGATCAGACATTAAGCGGCAATGAAATTCGCTCGTGTAAAACACTCGAATCTCGTTCTTTTCTGGTTCTTTCTTTTTTCCTTTGACTACGGTTGTTACTTCGGATTTCTACGACATAATAGATAGCATTTTTACGGATTTGCCGGTTCAAATACGAATAGGTAAATTTTACGCTGCTGTAACTGAAAAATCGTCGTTCTCTTTCGTCGTTGGAAAGGAGAATAGAGTCTTTTATGTCTCGAAGCTCCGAGCTATGAAATAAAACAAAAGTTTTCGCAACGACGACGGTAACTTCGTTACTAACGGCGGAGAAATCATTGTGAAAAGCAATTACAGAGACGACAAACGTTTTCGTATGACTGTATGAAAATACGACGAAATAGGGCAACTTGGTCTGCGCGGGAAAAAATTCGAGCGGAACACTTGCAAAAATTGGAAAACGCTTTATATCCGATGCTCGCGTTCGCCTTAACCATTCTCGACGGTTTGATGCGATCATTGATCGAGCGCACGCGTGTAATAGGATAGAGCATCACGGAGAAGAGAAACACAACCGCTCTCTGTGTTTTCTTTCCCTCGTCTCCCTCGTTCGGTACCCCCTCTCTTGCCATCTCTCTTTCTTCCGCTTCTTTTCTCGGTTTATCTTTTTCTCTCAGATGGAAAAGCGGCGCGAACAAATAATACGGGATGAAGAAAACGAGATAAAACCCCATGAAACGAAAAGACGATGGAAGAAAGCAATCCGCGAAGCCGACATCTCTTCGCTTCAGCTTTACGTCTTCCGTTGACTGGCCTGAAGAATCCCGCTTTCACGTCGAAAGTCTTCTTAACGAGAGTAAAGAAGAAAAAGAGCTGGCACAAGATGGAGAATATCCTTCGGATACCTAATAGCTTTTTACACCTTATTACTTATCATTACAGCTAGCATAATGACGATCGACCTTGGAAAGAAATATGTACTAGCTCGATAAGATCGCGCGATTATTAATGATGCAATGGACCAACCAGCTTCAGTTCGTGTTAAAGTCTTCCGGCAAATATGTTGAGACGCGAAAAATAAATATGTACCGATATGTTTCGTTTAAGGAAGAGTTATGTTACAAATTAAGCGCGAGAAACCCACAAAGATTTTAGTATTCGGGGAATTTAGTATATAACTAAATATCATAAACTAGAATTCCTGAACAATGGTATTTGCCTAAGTCGGACTAAGCTTCCTTAATCTCTTAGCCATTGCGGGGTTGATTCCAGGAGTCGCGAAACAATTCAGAGATACAATGCTAACAAAGAATACCTTCTGATCGTTTTACGTGTTAAATTCAGTCTACAGTTGGCAAAAAATACACACCGAACACAGCCGACATTCGCAATGCAAACAATGCTAATCTTAGCACATATACGGGCTCGTTCTTCGGTAAATATAATAAACATGTTATACAATATTGCGGTGTAAGTCATTTCTATTTGAACTTCTATTGAACGCGTTCTCTCTTTACTCAAACTAGTATCCTAAGCGGATGCGTTAAAATCGACTAACGACCATTCGTCGTACTGTTTCGTAGCACGAATCAATCGGAAATATTTACAACAATTTGTATGCTTGTTGTTATCGTTATATTTATCAAAGACTAATGAAATATTGCAATGTCCAGTATTTTGTGAAAATTGAAAATCCGTATTTATTTCACATTGCCTCGTATGTGTATGTGCTTGATGCCTTTGTTTATGATAAAGTGAACAAAACTCAGCGAAATTGTGTTCCAGGTTTACGTAATTATTACTAAGCAATCCTTCTGCTGAAAAAAGATAGAAAACAAAGAAAGGAGAACAACAAGGACAGAGAACGTAAAAATGAACCGATTTCAACAGTCACTCGAACGCTCAAATTTCGATGCGAATCTCGATTCTCGAGTGGGGCAAATCGATTGCGCGTCTCTTCGAAACGTCAGATTCCTAATACGTTATGAATTTTACCCCGCTTTGCTTCTTATTATCGATCAACAAAAAAAAGCTAGGCATCCTGAACGTTTCACCAAATCCTGACTAAAAGAAACAAAGAAACAAAACTGCCGGTGAAAAAGGAAAAGAATCTTTTGCATCTGTAACCGAGCATAAAGCGGAAAATATCTAGCAGCCGGACTATATATAAAATGGCAAAAGAGAAAGAAAAGGTCTACTATTGTGTTCGACATCCCGTAATCGTATTTCGGAAAGGTCAATTGAAAATGTTTTATGAGTAAAAACAAGAAAATCATTTTCAATTTAGCTCAATCGTGTTGAGATATATTTACAAAGTTCGTGATATAATAATACACGAAGTAAGTAATGTCTCGAAGCGATTTCTCGTTATGCTTTCAATTTCCAACAAAATGATCCATCCGTTAATTGTAGGAAAATAATAGGGACAGCTCTTTGAATTCTATTATTCAACACCGAAACTCAGTCTTAACTCAACTACTTCAAGCGAATCCGCTTATGACTTTGACGGTAATGATGAGTGTGCCGTAATACAATTACGAATTTAATTACAAAGGACGTTAATTACACAAACTATAAGCTTCGTTTCAATAGTGCATCGGATTTAGTTTATGAGATAAATCAATTTGCCTAATTCTTTCGTTACATAAAGTACGCATAATTACACTTCCGCGCAAAGCTAATTAAGTAATTAGTAAAAGGCAAATACCTGAAAATGTGATCAGTATTTTGTCTTTACTTTTAAATTAAGAATTACGAAAATCTTAAATAAAAATATACAGAAAATATTGAATTATAAGAAATATCGGAGCGTTTCACTAATTGTAAGTTTGAATTGGTATTACGAAATAATAAGAATTTGCGTGTTTATTTTACCTCAATTCTATTATTATCAAGATTACAAACTACACGCCCGAAAATGCTCACCTCAAACGATTCCGTCTTGTGTGAGCGATTAAGAAAATTGAAATTTTCTTCACCCATCTATTTCGTACGTAGAGAAGCAACGCACTCGATGGATTTGTAACGAATGTCGCGGGAGAACTGAACTCAGATATACAAACACCGGGAACACAAAAGGTCAATCGTCGCCGCTCTTCATAAGTATGTAAACACTAATCAAACGTTTGCTTGATAGAAATTAAAGTGTTCCAACAGCATATAAATAAATATACAGTTATCTATCGGAACATAGCACACGAAAGAAACTCGCATAAATAAAAATAACAATAAACGAATAAAATTCTCTTGAATGCACAATAATAGCAAAATTTGAATAATAATTTTCATATAAATGAAATTCACGAAAAATGGAAATGTCATAAAGTACGTGACGAAATCTTCTAAATAAAATATCCTCTTAATCGAATAGTGACGTTTATTTTTTTAAAAATAAAATATATCCACCGCAAGAAACCTTGCAAGAATGGGCCCCTAATCAATCTGTATGTAAAATAGAAAACTAATTTTTGAGAGATTTTATTTAATCCGTCTTTCGAGGCGTGACAACGCGTTTGAGGTAAAAAAGAGAGGAAAAAATAATTATCGAGTGTATTAAATGAAACTATTGTGCACATGACGTTTTCCCAATTAAGCGAGTAGAAATTTTATCCATTTCTTCCATTATTGATTGCGAGAATAAAAAGCAGCGATTTTTACACTTAATCTTAGGATAATTTCACAGATGGTTTGACACTGTCGGAATCATAAAAATTCGACCGAAATGAAACGACACACGTTGTATAAGAATATCTCCTTGCCGTTGGCTCCCTTCCTAACCATTACCTATTCCACGGCTAGGTTTCACTTTCAACCCTTTTCAACTATGGTGCAGCCCCTTCCTTTTACCTTGAGGAGTGATAGCTTTCGAAACGTTACATTATACACCAGGAACTCCTTTCGCTGGTACGCCAGTTCATCTTTGTCTCCCTTGGTTGTCGGATAAAACGCGAACGGCCAGAAGGAAGTCGAAGAAGGAAAAGAAAAGGAAGAAAAACGATCAGAGCAAAGAGAAGGTTCGAGATGAAAGGGCAAGAAGAAAAGGGTAAAAAGAAAGGACAGGAAGAGGACAACGCAAGGGAGAAAGCAAGAAAAATATGGCGAGAGAATAACATACATACATATAGGTATATATGTTATATATATATATATACATATATATATATATATATGTATGCATGTGTGTATGTATAATGTATTATCTACATACGACCAGCTTTACGAGCTTTAGCCTTTCTACGCCTATATCCACGTTTCCTGACGTATTTCGTCGTCTCCTTAAAAATAAACTATAATCTAGCCACTCGTACTCACACCCCTCGTAAGTATATCAGAGCCTTCTCTTCCTGACGGAACTAGAGACGTGAGCTGGATTTTTAAGATACCTCTGCTACGTGAGGTTTTGGCATTATAAATATTTTGCGAACTTGTCGTACCGGGGAATAAATTTCAATAATTTAAGTTAAAGGTAAGCATGGTTGTTCAAATGTTACTAACTTCTAATAACTCGTCGAATCATAAATTGCTCGGAGACTTCTAAATCGAACAACTCTCGGGACACGTACATATCTCGTGAAAATGTGTTGTAGAGGCTTGTTTATCCGATGCTTTGAGGAAAGTTCAGAAAACATCGTAAAAGACGAAAAGTGCATTTCGCAGAGACGAATACAGCGACACCGCTCTAAGAATAACCTTGCGAAATTATACGGAGCTTCCTGCGTAAAGTAAATAAAGGAAGTAGTAATCCATGTACGACGATGGAATAGCTTTTCTCCCTGCAATAAAAGCGCATATAGATCCTTGGATCTTTGGCGAACCGTTGGGAACCATACGATCGCTCGAACTAACTTCGCAATCGACAAACAGGTTATAACTTTCTTTCATAAATCGGCAGAACAATTGTTTTATAAAAATCTATTCGAAAATTGGACGAGGAAATACACAAATTTTGAAATCCTTTCGTTTTAGTTTACTACGAACACTACGACAAGGTAAATTTCAAGCTTGAAGCTTTTTTTTCACTTTGATTCTGCGCTTTACCGATAAGATCGCAAGTACATTCGATAATAAGCAAAACTGATCAAATTCAATTATGCGATTCCCGAGGGCAAGTAATCCAATTTGCACATCATCAAGTCACGCGGTGAAACTAGTTCGAAGAGCCAGGCATACAACCGACCACATGTATCAAATATTGAAGTTCCTAGATTGCGCTGGACTGCCCTTAGGGATACCAAATAACTGACAGACCCTGAAAACCCTTGTCGAATCGCGGTTTGTAGTTAACCCTAATCTGCATGAAGAGACATAAGACTTCGAACGTTCCAAACGTCGTTCAACTTCCAAAGGAAATTCAGAACCAAGTTGGCCTCGTCATGTTGACAACTTCTCCAGTTTACAATGTAATTTGATCTTTATCTATCATACTGCTTATCTATCTATTCTTTTATCTATTTTTCTTTATTGTCTTCTAAAACACTAAATGATTCGTAGAAAATTAGCATTTGAATCAAGTGCTAATTTACATTATTCTAGAAACTTCATTTCATCTAAAAGTACCATTGTTAGATTTTTTCCTTAGAATTCTAGAAGTTTGAAAATCATTATCACTCAAGGATTCCAAAATAAGTTTTCCTTGCAAGTATTTCTTAGTTTCACAATTGCTAAAATACGTGCATACTATGTGTCTGCATGATGTCATTCCAATATGGACCTTTTTAACGAATGTTTCACATTCTCAGGCGCAATACTATTACAACCATTCTCAAGAATGAACAGATATTCAAATTTCATTGATATACATATTGACTTCGACCAATCCTATTGAATCTTAAAATTATAACTTAGAAAATTATATGCATTTTTCGAGTAATTGTTCCTTTACGTACAACTGAAAATTCAGAAATGATGCAAAACGAAACATTGTAATTTATCACAAAAATCAAGAGCACATTGGATGAAACTAATAATATCAGTATGAGAAATACATTGTATAAAAACCGTTCTTTTCGCAGGAACGTGCTTCAAGCTTGCAAGCTGGCGCAAAAATAAAAACGTCAATTTAATAAAAGTTAGAAATATTTATTTCTATCCGTTTATTTCGTTCATTAAACTCAAGCAAATTCCAACGCGTATTTTAATTATGCTTCTCGCCAGTCATCGTGCAATTTGGAAAATTGATTAACGCGTGACCATAAATATTTCGTTTCGTATAATAGCACGTTGAACCGTATTTCGATCCAATCTCAATTTCTATTAAAGTCATGAAGAACCTCATTTTCATGCCAAAATCGATATTAGCGACGGAATAACACATATGAAAACATAATTCGTTGTTAATTAGAGCGGTTCTCAATGGTTAAAGTTTTCTGTTTTAACTTTTTTGTCCTGGGAAAAGGCTGAAAGTACACGTACAGGAATCGATACTGAATCATTGAAAACTTAGCAGTATTTCTCTTGATAAACAACAACCATTCGTCTATAATTGCTTCCATAACGATACTCGAAATTGTTAGAGAGCCAGATTCTATTCACATTGCATATAGTACAACGTTGTGCAATCAGTAGGTTACGGTATATGATATTCGAGGCAGTCCAAAAATTCGATTGAAATATTGCACGCGGATGCACGCAGTTTCCGTATCGCTGATAGCGAAAGCTTCATGACGAATCATGTCTCACTGCTAAGATACCGAGCGCCAGATATTTACGAGGGGCGACGATCCGAAAGAGAATGTGAACTAAGAAAACAGGAAAATATAAATCAATTAGAAGAACGAATCCGCGGCAGTGACGAACCGGTGCGGTGGAGAGCCGTCAGAAGTATTCTTGCGCTTTATCTCGCTCATCGCATCCATGAAATTGAAGACAATAGAGGCTTTCCTCCGTGTGTGGCCGCAATGGGCCACTTGTCTGACAGGTTAGTTGACAGTTCTACATTTCTGTGTACGTTGCATTATCCTTGTGTTATTTTAGTTAGACACAGATATCGATGTTACAAAAATATTGTGTGATCGTCGCACGTTTCGCGTGAATTCATACAACATCAATTAGGGATTTCATCATAGTGGCTCTAATGGCTATCAGTATTGGGCTAATGATCGGTTGGACGTCACCTTTCCTCGCACGCTTGACCCTGGAAGACTCGGAAATACCTATAACGGATGAAGAAGGATCATGGATCGTTTCTTTGTTACCATTTGGACGTTTATTCGGTGCCATCGGCGGTTCCGTCACCATGGAGTATTACGGCAGCAAAAGATCTCTGTTAATGTCTGGAATTCCTATTATAATAGGTTGGATTTGCATAATATTTGCCAACTCGGCACTTTGGCTTTACGTATCTAGAGTTAGCGCAGGTAATTTTTATTCTACGTTTGTGGTAGATCGCACGTGTATCTTGTCACTTCAAGTACATACAATTATTAGGAAATATTTTTTTAGGTATCTCTTTCGGCATGTATTATAGCTGCTTCGCCTTTTACATAGGCGAAATAGCATCAGCCAACATCCGTGGTGCACTGGTCAGCACAATAGTAAATGGGATGCCATTTGGAACGTTGATCGGCAACATAATGGGCAGTCATGTGTCGATGATGTGTTTTGGACTTGTAAGTCTAGTTTTGACCATCTGCTTCATGACGGTCTTCCCGTTGCTACCACAATCGCCTCACTATTATGTGCGGCAGAATAATGCGATCGAAGCGAAGAAAACGATCCAATGGTATCACCGAAAATCAAACGTGAACGTCGAGTTGGAAATAATCGAGGACTTTGTGCGATCTTCCAAATCAACCAACTTCCGCGACAAAATTAATCAGGTTATGGAAAGGAAGAATAGGCGCGCGTTCTATATGATTATACTGTTGTTCATTTTCATGCAACTCAGTGGGTTAAACACCGTGACATACTATATGGAAATAATCATCAGAAGCGCGAAAGTGACGTCGCTGGAGCCGGCGACCGTCGTGATCATCTCCACTGGAATTGGTACATTTTACGCAAAGAGGATAACTCCTATGCATATATGTTTCGAGATAGAATAGCGTTTCTTTTTATTCCGATATAATCCGTGAATTTTCAAAATAGTCCAGTTCTCATTTTAAAACTATGTTTACCCTGGATGTGTATTCTGATGCGTATGATACGTTACATTTTCCATCTTGTAAGTAGCTTTAAAATTCATTACGTTGCCAACTATTATACATTATGCATACCGCTCTATATTATATTACAATACTTCTTCTTAGTCATAAAGCGACATCTAGATCAAAAATTTAATAAAAATGTAATTTTTAGGTTCTTCTGCTACGTTTCACATGTATATATAAATTCATTTCGATCCTCAAATGTTTCATTCGTCAGAGCGACAGCTCGCCAGAGCACGCATCCACTGTTGCCGTAACTTAAGACGTCGAAGGAAAAGGACGAAACTTTCTCTTTGTCCCCCAATTTATATCTCCTCTTCTATTCTATTTCGAGGATTTTCAAATCGGTACAGGATACGATATTCGCATTCCAGGTATAGTGGTCGGCTGGATCAGCGTGTATCTGATCGATCGGTGCGGCAGAAAGGTTCTCATTGCGGTGTCATGCGGCTGCGTAATCATCGCGATGGTGCTTCTGGGATTACACTTTCTGCTACTGGAGCAGAATTTTGAACCAAAAAGTCTGGAATGGCTGCCGATCCTAGCGATGATACTCTTCATGATGATGTCCATCGGTCTGATACCGGTTCCGAGCACCATACTCAGCGAGCTTTTCCCAGACGATTTAAAGAGCATCGCCGGATTCACTGCCAGCATCACGTCCGCGTTATTCGCGTTCATCTGCAGTAGAACCTACCAACCGCTCATCGATCTCATGTCCGAAAAATACGTATTCTGGATGTACGCGATAGTCATGATAGTCTGCCTGGTATATTCGATCACCGAAATGCCCGAGACAAAGGGGAAGACCTTCCAGGTAATTTTTAACTGATTAACAACATTCACGATCTTATCAGATTATTGCAAGTATTCTGTCGACGATATGATATTTGTAAAATGAAATTTTATGCCTTTGAAGAAACATTGTTTTAGATATTGCACAGTATATTCGATTTTATTAATTTATTATTTATCCAGGCTCAAAGATAGATTATATATTTGAAGCAGCGTATGAGATGATTCAGTAGATATTCATCAAAAATTTGCTAATTCGATTCTAATAGAAAAGATGTGAAGTTGGCTCGCGAGAATGTGGGTAATGACAGAATGATGTAGTAGTCTGTTCCTGTTGTACAAACAGTGGACGAATCAGTCATTGTTCAGTTTCCCGTTGACGTGGTATTAAATAATCGATATCGATATAATGTTGACAGGAAATACAGGACATGCTAGCTAGCGAGAGTAAAAAAGGAGGAAGCAGTTCGGAAATAACAAGGACGGTACGATAACAGACTGTATTGAAATAAAGTATGAAGTAAAGGTGATCTCAATAAAAATAAATGATACTTCTACAAATGAATATTTTAATTACTCTTATCATATACCTTTATCACATATACCGAAAATGAAATAAATATATAGTGTTGATTATTATATAAAATAATCAGTCATATATACGGAGATTTCGATTTCTCTATTACTCAGCGAATTGTACGTAATTACACGTATCTTATCTTATCACGAAAAGCCACTAAACAACAGTACTTGGCAAATAACCACCAGAGAACTTAATCAAGCAATGACGTGAAGAATTATTAAGGAATATTGCAATTAAACATTAAATTCCTACAATATATGCAAAAAAGATATATTAGACAACTGATATTATAACTTTCATTTGCATCATAAGAGATCGTTAAATTCGAGGTCAAAACTGAAGAATCGACATTGACCTGTAAACTATACTTAAAACTCCAAGATGTATTTTATTTCGATCGTTTGAGTCTGTGAACATATTATTTGAATAAAAAGAATTTAAAACAAATATCAAACAGTACGTTGGTCCAACTATGTACTTGTCTTGCAACTATATGGATAAAAGAAAAGGTCTTGGCAATCTCGCAATTCATGTAAAAATAAAATATTAGCTCAAATCAAACATAACTCAGCTCGTTAGCTAATTAAGCTATGGAATTATATGCGTGTCAGACAAATGATATTGCTGATAAAAATGATTACACTTCCATTATACGCAACAGGGACCATACATTCCCACTTTACAAGCACCAGAGATTCGTATATAAAGAAGAGCTAGAAGAATATTTGTATTTTCTTCAATGAAATATCTGTATTGATAATATTACTGTTGTTATTAATATTATTAAGCATATATCACGCAAGATTAAATAAAAAAGCAGTCTTGAAACGGTCTCTGTCGTCTCATAGAATTATAAATTACGTCAGTTTCCGAATTATCAAATTCTTTATTTTGACATATGCTGATATTACAATGTTCCTGTTTAAACGGAGCAATTTCTATAACAGTATGGAGACAGGGCAAACAACTACAAAGTATAATTTATGATATTCGTTAATAAAACGTGTTATTACCATGGAAGTGATTGCTTTCATTCGAGCAAGACCCCCCATTCTACCCCCCACGTCTTTTGTTTCTCGTGAAAAACTAAAAAATGGCTTCGTAACGTTTTCGTGGAAATCTCGTTCCTTAACGAATGATAGGATACAATAATGCACGCATGCGTGATGTTATCTGCATTTATGTAATCTGTTTCACTATTTTCAAAGCTATATAATTTTGATGTAAGTAATACATCTGCCAGCTGCTCCTTACCTTCGGAGGACTCATCATGACCGAGGCAAGAAGTGAGAAATTAAAGAAGAAAGTATTCTGGCCGCAATGGATCGCCGGTTGGGGAGGTATTAACTTATCACCAACTAACTTTCCGAAATGCATATTACTTAGTAATATTAACAACGTTGCAGTGGCCGCGAAACATTCAGATAAAAGGAGAATCATAATTTCGAATTTTTCTTACAGTCTGGTTGTTGATAACGGAACTGGGATTAGTGGGAGGATGGTCGTCTCCATACATCGACTACTTAACTTCTGCAGAATCTACATTTCCGGTGACACTGTCGGAAATATCGTGGGTGGTGTCGTTGTTCAATCTGGGAAGATTTTTCGGTGCTATCGGAGGCGCTATATGCGTCAACTACGTCGGTAGCAAGACAACAATTACGATCAGCACCGTCCCCGTCTCGCTTGGCTGGTTCTTCATCATCTTGGCTAACAGCGTGGAGTGGTTATACGTCTCGAGATTTTGCAGTGGCATCAGCCTAGGGATGACCTACAGTTGCTATTCTATATATCTTGGGGAAATAGCGGATCCTAGCATACGAGGAGCGTTGATGGCACTAGGCACGAGCGGCGTAGCGACAGGAAACTTTATAATGAGTGTTATGGGAGCGTATTTGTCGATGACTGTATCAGCCACGATAGCTTTAGTTTTTTGCATTTTGCTGATGATTCTTTTCATCTGGCTGCCAGAATCCCCTCATCATTTGATTAAGAAAAACTTGGACGAGAAAGCGAAGTCATCGATTCGGTGGTACCATAGAGACTATGACGTAGAATCAGAATTCATGGACTTACGAAAGTTTGTTGAAAATGTCAGTAAGCAAACGTTAATAGACTCTCTCAGGGAGTTAAAAATTCTTCATTTCCGCAAGTCGATTATTATTGTTACGATTCTTACCGCGTACGCTCAATTGAGCGGAATCAATAACATTTCGTTTTACATGGAGTCGATCTTCACGTCCGCAAAAGTTAGCGTGATGGACCCAGCGCAAGTAGTGATAATAGTGATGGCATGTGGTATCATTGGATCTTGTTTATCAATGCTTTTAATGGACAGACTCGGGAGGAGAATTCTTATGGTCATGTCGTGCACTGGAATCGCGTTATCTTTAAGTCTGTTAACGGTCGAGTTTCAATTGTTAGATTTTGGTTTTGATTCAAAAACAGTGGAAGGACTAGCGATTACCGGAATGATAGCTTTCTACATAACAGTTTTCTCGGGTGTTACTCTCCTACCACCAACGATGCTTGGCGAACTCTTTCCTCCTCATCTAAAGTGCGTCGCAGCATTTATTATCAGCAGCACAGCCGCCGTTGTCTCTTTCATCTCAACCGTCACTTACATGCCGCTGCTTAATTTTCTGAACGAACGATATTTGTTTCTATTTTATGGCCTGTTAGAGGCTACGGCTATACCATTTACCTTGATCTGTGTACCTGAGACGAAAGGAATGTCCTTGCAAGAAATTCAGGATCAACTGACGGGAAAGAATAAAGCTTGAAGTATATCTAGTGCTAATAAGCCTAATCTCTGTCGTGAGCAAAATACAGAACAATTTATAATCTCTAATTGAGTTATTATATGAACGTATAAATATTTTACAACGGTGTAAATACGAATACTGTAAATATCAAAATTCAAATACTCGCTTTAAATGTAGCCAATTATTTTTTTAAATAAACGTAATATCGATTGTGTTATTAATATGGATAGGGCGAAATTAAAATTATTACTTCGTAACTAGAGACTGTACACGGAATACGCTTTCTCGAAGATTGTCTCTCAGTTCAACAGATATTTTGTTGGAACCGATGAAAGCGCATCTCAAGGAATTTTCTAGTGCATCCAGAAACGACGGACGAACGCTGGATAATAGAAGAAAAGGTCACGATGCCTGTTGTTCTTTTGCTTGCCATTCTTCCTTTAACCGAGAAACGATGTAGCTATTTCTCTTTGGGGCGGACATACGCCGCCGTAACGTCGACGATGGAACTCGGCCAGTTTCATATTTTACAAGACGATATTTCAGCCGTGCTGGCTACGCCAACAATGTTAAAGGTGACACGATCCCATGGTGGCACTGCTGAAAATTGGACACTGCCTTATCTCGCCCGGGTCATTGCACGATGACTGTTCTTGATATCCTTATAAACATCAGGACATCGATACGAATTTACGATACGATCTTTTTGTTTTTACTACTAAATGATACGAGCGTGTATTACAAAGAAGCTCTGATAATAAATATCATTAGTATAAAAAACTGTTACCGATTTCGCAAGGTACTTCGCTTTTACAAACATTGTGAATAACACGAGAACTATATTCCGCAATAAAAGAAACATAAGGAGAGACGATTACAATAAAAAAAAATTATTTATCATAACGTATTAATGATACAAGCTAGAACGTATAAAATTACGTTATGTTATATTTCCGTGATGACGAACCGAACATCAACGCGGCGAATTAATTATTAAACGTAACTGTTATTTCATAATAAATGTTTCACGTATCGCGCACACATCCACTGTTCCTCCGGGCGTATGCGACCAGTTATCATTTTAAATTGATTACCGTGCAACCCAATTGCGTTTCGAGAGTTGCGTGAACCAATAATTCTTTGATCCATCCAGGGTGGAATAATGGTCACGGAGCCGACTTTGCCCTCTGACATGCGCCAACGCTGTTAAGTTATTGCATTTAGCCCGGTTCAGATTTACGATAAACCGATTTCCGGAAGGAATATCCTGCAGAATAAAAGATTATAGGAATTATTGTAATTAATATCGTGTCTATATCGAGAAAATGTATCAAGCTTGTAACAGCCCCTCTACAGTTATCTGTCCGCTTCATGAAATATTCAAAAATATTCACTTTTTACTCTGGTTACTATTGCACGAATATTCTTTCCCCAGTTCCCTTACTCTCTTTTCCTTTCTCTTTATTTCCCTTTTTATTTCTTTTAGTCGTAACGATCGTTACAGTTTAGTGGATGTAAAAAAAGCAAAAAGGATACATCGTAAACGGGGCGATTATCGCTCGTAACTAAAGTGGAATATTCAGGAGAATAGAAGCTGAATGTTCAATGTTGGATACGTTGAACCGGAAATAAAGTGTCAGATTGCCGATTTGATAATTCTCGATTCTATTCGATTATATTCGCCAAAGTTGTACACTAGATCGAGCTCGTTAAGCAGATAAACTTCGTTATAATTGTTTAAATTGTAATAAGTTTTAGCGAATATATGTAGCTGAATATTAATAATATTCTTTAAGAATTTAACGAACGAATTAATATAAGCATCGTGTTTAAGACAACTTCTAGAAATTTCCTTAATACAGTCCGCTGACCTAATATTTCAGATGTAGTACAATTTGAATGCAAAATCGATCGTAACGAGCCAGAAAACTACAAGAAGAACTAACGTAATTAAATAAATTTGCATTTTTTCGTTTTATTGTAGAAGATAGGATGATGCCACTTTAAAGCTTTCTCGGGAACAAACAAGATAGTTTATCGTCACGCGGATATAAACGCTTCTCTCAACAGAGCCCCGGAAATTGTACGCTTTAAAGCAAGCATTATACATCACTGGCTTTCTTCAAGTTCTATACGATTCGTGGTTTCGAAACCGACAGATCGTACATTCACATTTAACCTGTCCATATGTATTAAAAGTGTTACCAGAATTGTTCATTTTAAAACAATATCTTTAAATTTGTAAATTCCCCCGCTAGATTTTATCCGAAACGAGGCGAGATTGCTTCGTTCTATATTTCCACGATTATTCTAATTATTGAAATATGTGTAATTTTATGTGCTAGACTAGATTAGCCGCGTAGTATTAATACATGTATGTGAATATGAATGTGTGTGCGTGCCGCCACGAAAACAGATGAATGTAAACTGTTCAGTCGGTTAAGAGTCAGTTAAGAGTCTAGTATGGAAGATGGTGAGACAAAGAGAGTGCTGAGACGCGTGTAAGTGTGTATCGATGAATATCTGTGATATCGTTTACCAAATAAATATATCACTATTTAATTTACAAATTGTAAGTGTAAATTTAGTGTTTCTATATCATTATTTCGGCAGTTAAGATTCGTAATTCTACACACTAATTATAGAGAAATTTTCATACTATATAATGTATCGAGCATGTAATAGCTATTCAAACACTAACTCAATCGTTCTCTTATATGCAGGTCGTCTCTATGTTCGTTTCAGAACTCCTAATCGCTTTAAAGCTGTCTACAACTAAACCGAGTCAATTATCCTGTCAACTCTCTGCTCTGAATCCTCTTACCTGATACCAATTACAGCGCTACATTTGGTAATACCGTACGAAGTAACTATTTCTAAACTTTCGAATTCGTAAAATATTCAAAAATTTCCCGTTTTAACTTTAGATTAATTTCTAAAGTCAGTGAAACAAATTTCATCATTTCATAAATGAAGTTTGCGAACCTGTTCGCTTCGATCACAGCCCGACCATTCGAAATCGATGAAAAAGCATACTTTCGGTTGCTGTGCCAGAAACGAAACGATAGGACCATTTGTTTCATTCGCTAGACATGGCACAGTAGTTTAATTTACCTCGACAGGAGTCTTGGGGTGAGATACAACACAAAAGCACGCACAGGCTAACGACGGAAATTATTATCGTTTCGTTATAGTCGAACGTAAATAGATTTACTCAACTATATTGTTTAATCTTAATTGTAGATGACATTATGGTACGCTGGGACTTCAGAGGAAGCAATCAAATTTCAAAAAACATTATAAGATATATCAGCACGATTCTTTGTATTAACATAATAAAACTACTATATCATCATTATTCCGTTAATTAACGTCTCTACAACTTAAGCATATATATACTTAAGTTGTATATATTTTTATATATATAACTTAATTAATTAATTAACATAATTAAACATAATAACTTAATATAATTAATTAATTCATTAATTATTTCAATCAAATTAATTTTTGTCATTGTCTGTGGAATTCTGAATATTTATATAAGATCTTGGAAATCACCATATTGTCTAACATGACAATTACAATGACCATTGCATCAATTACACTAATTTTACAGATTACTTTCTTCAGTTCAATTCGTAAACCACACTCGCGTTTCGAAGAAATACAATTACTTTTTCTAGAAAATCAAACGTAGGTAGGATTTCTCGAGACTTCGAATTTTGTCAGAACACGGGGAAGAGGCGCAAAGAAAAATCATGCATACAAGCTGCAATAATGGAATGCCTCCAACTTTCGATCAATAAAGGAGTTCTGAAGACAATTTTGCAATGCAATAACCCTTCGCGCCGTGGCAATCGACAAAGTTTTCCCCGAAGCCTTGCCTCCTCCACGTTCGCGTACCTACTCGACAATCTTAAAATTCAACGAACCTCGAGGAGGATCGTTTTTCAACCAGACAAAGGATTCCCCTGTCCCTGATTTTTGCCTCGCCGAACCGTTTCGTGCCGGGCCAAGTTTGATCGGTCATAAAAAAACAAGAAATCCCAGGCCATTGGCACTCACGATTGGAATCGCTTCTGTTCTATTCGCTTGGCGCGACAAGCTGCGACAAGCTACGGCAAACGCATCTCGCGTCACGTGAAACGTGAGAACGTGGCCTGCGAACGTGCGAACGCGGCCAACGAATTTTGATTTTTATCCCGAATCCTCATTCAAATGCCGCACTTGTGCGTCGCGTCGCGTCACATAGCACGTCAACGTCTTCTCATTTGCACGTGAGAATGCTCGCATGACCCAGGCACAGAAAAATGACGAAGAGAATTCAAGAACAAAAAAAAAGATGGAAAGCGATATCGATCGCAGCCCGGTTTAAGAGAAATCGAATTTTGAATCGAAGTAATTTTTTACCGTTGTCTCGAATTTCGTTCTCCTACATAATGTCCTTTCTCCTTTCTTCGGTCGTGAATTCGAATATTATATCGCAGAGATACCAAGAAAGAAGTTCGCCTAATAAACTTCTCCGAACAGTCAGCGAGTGGAGTGCGATGAATCTAGGAAGATATCCGGTGAAAAGAGGTTTGGGAAGGGAGTTTCAAAGAACAGGATGATAACGCGAGAAAGTAGCGGTCGCACTCTGTCTCCCTGGCGGGTTCATTGAAATATTTAAACAAAAGGAATCGCTGGACCATCGCGACGCGCCGGGATGTTCTAACGACGGTGAAGTTCGATGCACCGCATCGACCCGACAAAATGTAGGCTAGTAGTATGTCACGAAAACGCCGGAATTGGTTGGTCGCCAAGTCGCGGATAGTCAATGGAACGAAGATAGGAAGGGGAACGAACCGCTAGGTCTGTAACCTAAATTCTCCCGCAGCGCCGACTTCCAGCGATCGCTTTGAAGCAACCTATACAGTTTCCGTTGGATCAATGATACTTGTGGTTAACTGTACACAATGTTGCATTGCGATAGACCATGCCTCTGGTACGTGGTATCATAATACTCTCCGTGGCAACTCGCGACTGTTTTACGTTTTGAACAATCGAAGCAAAAAAACATTCATACAGAAACTCAGCTGCAAAGCATACATCCAACAGAACCCACGAATTAATCCAAATAACGTGATCGAGCGCAAAGTTGAGCCGGTTTCTCGTTGCGCACAGAGTAGGACGAAAAATTCGAATACCTTTTGTTTTCACAGATAAAGTATATCGAGCGAAAACCGCTGTCGATCGCACCGTGAATGTCGTACTTCAGAGATTTATTTGTGCGAATCGTTGAATTACTTTGTGTCGACAAGCTGAACGGCCAGCTTTGTCTTTTTCGTTGTTAATCGTGTTATAATCCCCTTATACCATTCTATAATTTGTCGATTTAATAAATATGTTTAATATATTTTACGTATTTCAATTGCGCAACTCGTACAGTATGGATTTTTTTTCGCATCGTTTCCACCCGTGTAATATGAAATTCTTTGTTATCGAAGCTCGATGAATATGTTTAATAATTTTTATGGTAAAATAAAAATAACGAGTGACTGCTTTAAAAAAATGCGAGAAAGCAGCGCAGATGCGTGCACGGCGGTCTTCGCCCGAATATTTATCCGAATGAAATAAAGTTGCAGGAGCAAGTAGAAGTATTCGCAAGTGATTGCTTACGAGATAATAGCCATAACAGTCTTGCGTCTCGACGTCATCCTTCAGGTATATCGATATCACTTTCCAGTCTTCTATTTCTTCCTGCGTTTTTCTGATCCAGTTTTCCACGCTGTTTTCGTAAATTATATCATCCGCATAAATTAGGAAGAGCATCTTACAGTGGCTCGCAACTTCGTTTAATCTTCAACCAACTATTTGAACGATTAGAAGAAGAGGAATAAATTATCCTCCTTCAGGGAATTTCCGTACCATCAACACTTTATCGACCAGGCATTTTTAATGCGAATAATGATTTGTTAGCAGCAGCTTTTTAAGGTAATGGAGGGAAAAAATTAATCATGTTTTTCACATCGCTGTATTTTTTCAAATGAATTGAAATATTGATATAAAAATCTGAAAATATATTGAAGAGCCTCTAATTGCTGTTACTGCGTTGTTTATTTAACGTTATTTGATATATATTTTACGTTTTTACATCATAATGTAATTATTTCATATAGGTATAGTCAATATGAAATGCGATCGGAATGCTTCATCGTTACTGCGTTAAAACAAATAAAAAGAAAAAAAAAATAAAAGCGAGTAATACGTTCCCCTACATAAAAGAATAAAAAAGGAACGGATATATTCCCTTATTTGCATTGTGTATTTTTACCTGCATTACGTATGTTACGTAATTTTCAAAAATGAGCAGGTGCAAGAAATGAGATAACATTTGGAAAAGGCGGAACAAATCGCCCGTTAGTCTCGATACGTCCATCCTGTGGCCTGTATACTTCGCAGGCTACATATATGATTACCCTAGCGGAAAGCGGTCGGAGAAAATGTTACAGGGCCTATGAGGATATTCCTTTAACTCTCATAACTTTTCTCCTTCTTTTGCCTTTTGGACTTTCTCCTCGCGTGCATCGCCTATACCGTGAAAGATGAAATATGCCCGAACCCTCTGGAGATTCTTACGTCAAACTCGATCGCGAACATCCTTCGCCCTACATCATCGAAAGCTTCGAACAGACAAATTCTAAACCGTGAAAATTCGAAACTCGATTCGCTTAATTACCTTCGAACTTCCTCTTTGCAACCTTCAGTGTTGACTGTTTTTCAATCTTTATGGGGAAACATTGCGAGTAGTGCGCGCTATTGCTACTTTTTTGACAAAATTTTTTAGTGGAAAGCAGAAACCACGCGCTTTGAAAATACGGATGAAGGTCAGTCTGTCCTTTTTTTTCTTCCTTTTTCCTATAGTTTGCAATTTTTACACAACCGACACCGCTTGAAATGCTGATACAAATTGACAAAATCGAACTTCAGAAATTCATGTAAACAAGATATAAACATGTTCCTATAGTTTGTTAATAGGATTTATCTTTACACGTGATCGTGTACACAGTGGAATAAGTTAGCCAGATACAAAATGATAATAATTGAAGGCATTATACGCTTAAACGTTATCTATATAATGATCAATAGAGATTGATTACGCAGCGACTATACACACCGTAGATCTGTACAGATTGAATATTAATCGACTGTGTACTATCATTGCGATCCATGAATATGCATAACATACCCACGAATAATACAATTATATTTGCTATACTATGTAAATGTCCAAGTGTCTCTTCAAATATGAGAATAGCTTCTATATTTTATTTTTCTAAATATCAAATACATAGCAGCACAGCGGTAATGCGTTAAACAGTGTTTACGATCGATCAACATAATAGCAAAGGATTCAAAAACACAACAAATGCCACGTAAAGCACTAACCTGTCAGCCATTGCCCGAGCCATGCCCACCGAAAATAATTACGGTGTATTTGCCATTGGGAATCAAGGGAAACAAATGCCACTGACTGTTGAAGAGGTCATTAAATGAACAATAACTTTTTCAGTAATACGGTCGATAAAATAAAGTATCCATAATAATCGCAGATTATAGTAGAGAAGATGGTATTACAACGAAGGCTTCACGGGCTTCTAATTTGATATTCCGTAAACAAATGCCCAGTATTTTCTTTGCTTCATTCAATGAACGATCGAAGAAAAATTATGTTTCCTGTTCATACGTTTCGAAAATGAAAGTGTCCAACTGTTTACTCGTACCTGCTGTTAACAAAAATTCAGTATCCATGGAACAAACGCGGATATTTTCGTTTCACAAAGACACAAATTTTGAAGAACAGAAAAGATTTCATCTATTGCTTCGAGAAAAAGAATACTTACAAGAAAATAAATAAAATTTGAAAGCACGTATGCGAGGAAAATTTAGTCAACTGTCGATAAGTGAGCAAAGGAAACTTTTCAATACCGATCTTTCCTTCCTTCCGTGCTACCTAGAATCTAATTTCTTCAGCTTGCAGGGAAGAACTATCAGAGAATAGAGAGTTACAGAGCTTGCGAAATAAGCTTGGCAGATCGCCGTAACGTTACTCGAAAATGACGGAGATCGCAAGAAAAGAAAAGTCTGGACCAGGCTGATACGATGGCGGGAAAGAAAGGTTTGGCGACTTTAGCGAGCTTTGAACCGATGAAAGCAGCGTCGTTCTCTGCTGGATGGAGGCTGAAGAGACTCCACGGTTTGCCACTTGCACCTCGAGAGCTTTGCTTGTCTCTAGAACTCTCGAGCACTCGTTTAACAGACGGTAATTCTACGGTAATACAATGTCTTTTAGTCCCGTTTGCGGGCAGTGTTGCTCGCTACGGGGAAAACAATACGCTAAAAGGTACCAAGGTTCTCAGTAAGAATTTTGTTTGATAAATTCCTCGCGTCCCTGCTTTGCAATTATTTGTTATCGTAAAAATAAAAAAAAATTCATTAAGGTAAAAATTCGTTTCGTCCAAGCAAAACTACACCGGTAAAAAATTGTTCGTTACGTAAGCGAGTACGAATTATATAAATAGCATATGTATTTCAAAGAGAAATTTCAATAGAACTGCGGATGTTCGTATTTCGACGGCGTCTGTGGATTTGAGAAACACGTTTAACTTTCGGCCTGGCTACGAAATCACTCGAAGCCCTTGGGCCAAGAGTCTACTCAACTCTATACACCAAACGCGGCCACTCCGTATCCAGATTTCAGAAAGAGCACATATCATAACCCGAAATGCGTTGGTATCTTCTCGCGACGCGGTTTCACGTCATTCACCTCTTTCAACATCTATATTTATAACTGGATCCTATATCTAGAATTATTCATCTTCCACGTATTTATTTACGACTGTTACCGCAGTTACGCTCTTCGCTCACGAAATTTCAGCATCCAATTTAAAAATTCTTAGAAACCTTCGATAATCCTCTTCGATGCACGCTTAGTTACTCTCGTTTCTCGAACTTTGCTTTCAGAAGTTTTTCTACGGCCACGTTTAAATGTTCCCAGCGCGGTTGCCCCTTCTGGTCATTGAAAGTCCCTTCCCACTGGTATTCATCGACGATCATAGATCTCTATAGTCCTTGCATTAAAAGATAGCGATAAGTCTGGAAGATTAAATTTATAAGAACTTATGATCACAATTCGCCAGCCGGCCAACGAAAAATGGTCCGCTATAAATTAACCCTCGAATATTTCCATCGAGTTCGGTTCAACGAGGAAATATACTTGGCCCTAAATCTCGCGCGAGCACATTTTTAAAACGCTTAATTGAATCTCGTGAACAATCTTACGGATCGTTCCTCAATCTGGGGTGTTTGGAGAGCTTTTAAAGCAGTACACGCACGACCTGTCGACGGCTTTGTACCGATTACGATTTATTAACTACGTTCGTCGACAACTGCGCGGATTACGTCGAACGGTAACAAAGCAGCCTTTGAACGTACTGCTTTTACGCTTCAAACGCGAAAACACAACCGTGAAAATTTAATGGGGAAGAAAGTACGAAGATGTATAAATTGAATCTCGACGATCTGGACGAATATAAGGTTGAAAGAGCTAATTGTAAGAGTATTTCATTAAATATAGTTGTGTTAATCATTGTAAAATTATTGGAATCGCCGTAAACGTAGCTAGCCTATTGTCGAATAATTGTTGCTATAATATAATCGTTTGTATTTTATTCTACATCAAACATCATTAGCCACAAGATTATATAATAAATTATGCAATAGACTTACCGCGCGCATGTTAATTTCATAATGCTGGAAAAGATCGTTTGAAACATGAATAACGTGCAAATACTATTACAATGGTACGTCGGATAGAAGAACGAGCCGTATGAGAATAAAACACGAATAATAAAATAGACAACGCCGAATAAAATAGGAAAGAGAAGAAACTTTGTGAAAAAAACGTGACTGGTTTACTTCAGTTTATCCGGTAACTAGGAGACGTCTCTGACCATCCCTGGAACCCCTGTGAGTTTCAGCTTGCAAATTTATTTATCTCTTTGCGGAGATCTTGCCGAATCTTTCCCCAGAGAGAATTTAGATAAGTGCGCTAAAACGAATTTGCGAGATACTTGTGGATGCGGCTCTTGTTAAATTTTGTTCGACGTTCCCTAAGAAATTTCGACCTTCTAAACGAGCACTTTGAAGTAGAAACGTTGAAGATTCTCTATGCGTCAAAGTAAATTAATTCAGATTTGTTTGAATCCGACTTTTACGGAACGATTAGCTAAAGAGCGGCGAAAAACGTTTTTAAGTAGAAACGCCCTTGCTAGTCAGACGCCCAAGTAAAACACAGTAGTTTACTCATATCCAGCGAAGCCATACAATGTTCCTAATACATTTATGATAATGGAACCACTGTAACTAAAATAACCAATGTAACTAAAATATATAGCCAAATTATACAGAATCGTAATTACGAACTGACTTTAACTGATCGACTTACTGACGGTGACTTAAAAAATGTCCAACAAGAAACGAATGGCATCGTCATTATTATTGCGGCTGCTCGAAGGAGGAAGGTTTCGCATCTTTCGAACGAGTTCCGAATGCGCGGTAAAAGCGGCATTGAATTTCAAGGATTCTCGTGCCTTAATCGTCGCCGGAGACTGTTCTTAATCACGGTATCGCCTAAAATGGTTTCCTACGCCTCATGCGCCTACCGCGTTTGCATGTGATTTCGCAAATGCATCGTTCGAACGCATTTGGAACGATAAGGAGAGGAAAAGATGGATTCGACGTGCTTTCCAAGTCTCCGATTTCATTGAAAAATTTAATCTACCTTAATGGAGTGCACCCATTATCACTGAATAAAAGAGTGATAATAACGGTAAAGTTAAATCCCATTATGAAAGATACCTAACGGTGAACAGACCAAGGTATCATTACAAGCTTATCGAACAGAATCGTAGCGTGTTCCAAGTTAATGCGCAAACTGGTTCGGGACAATTTTACAGAACACGCTTCGCTCGAGAACCGCCGATAATACGTCAGGATAATTAACGACTTGCACTCGACGTCGATGGAACAACGCTTAATCTCGATTTTCTCAAATCTTCTCCGTGACTCGGCAAAAGCATTCGTATCTCGATGAACCTCGCCAGGAATCCGCTCGTTTATTAAAAAGATCAGTTCGCTGATTATTTGGGGAAGAACTGTACCGAAAGTTGCCGTGAAAACGGGAGGGAAGGACCACGGCAACGAAAATAAAAGTAAAACCGAATACATTTTTTCGCACATTTGTACGTCCGCGCGTGAAAAATTTCCCGTTATTCTCGACGCTAACTTCTAAAAAACGTCGACATGAATTTTTTATAAACCTAGGAAATTCGTATGCTTCACGCGCGACTTTCCAGCGAGAAAATTCTCTTGACATCACGGGGAAACGTCGAGCAAAGTGGTATCTTAAGTTTCGTTACACGTGTGGCTACCTAGAGACGTTTTCCTCCTCCTGACTACCGGAAAAATTACAAAGTTTTGTGAACCTACCAGATCAAACGACGCCCAACTTTCACATTGGTTTGATCATTGGTAACAATCGATTATACTCTGATCGAATCCTCGACTCGAATATCAATATCGCGAATAGCTCGAATTTTCATGCATAATTTCTTCCTAGTTAAAGTGAAACGAACCGAACCAAACAAATTGCTATATATACATACACGACACTCTTTATTATACAAAAGGAAACGCCATTATAATGCAACCAGGTGGAATATTCGATAACGATATGAAAAATGTAAAATATTTGCAAGATAATGAGAATTTTTGATATAAATCGCAGGTTAAATTTGTACAGGATATGTAGCTTAAGTTAGATTGTCCCAAGAGTTTCTTTTGTTTTATAAGGAAATAATAGATGCTCGACATCTTTCGTTTTACATTATTTTATTGAATTATGTATGATTCATTATGTATGTTCCAATAGAACAAAATGGATCATACATAACTCAATAAAATAATATAAAACAAAAAATGTTGTGCATCTATTGTTTCCTTATAAAACGAATGAAACTTTTGCGACAACCAAATATTTCAATATTTACAAGACAAAGTTAAATATTTTTTAAGCAATGTTTTAAAAATTATAATGTTTTCATTCGTAATAATAGCTACATATTTTAAGTTATGTGTATATCCTATTTACATGTATTCGTTTATTTTAGCCACAGAAGACGACACAACGAGAAAATTTTACGCTCAATGAACAGAGCACGCCGTTAAACGTAGACAGGCTATAACGTTGAAACGAATACTGAGTGATGCTGAGACTGCACTCTAGATTTTTAACGATCGACGTCTCTTTCAACTTTTTTAGTAGTTTTTCTTTTCTCGTTTCACTTTCTAATTCCTTAATTCGATCATATCCCGTCAAATTTTGCTCAAAGGCAAAAAGCTCGATAAATCGACATCTCGTCGATGAAACTTCCAATCCGATTATCTACAGACAATTTCTTTCTTGCAGCTGTCGCATGTTCTTCAAAAAACACCAAATTCACTCGATTAACGTCATATTACGATAAAATCTTATTTTTATACGCATTCACCCGTTTTCGGCCACTACCACTATCAGAAATTCGAAATATCGTGAAAATAATATCTCTCCAGCACTAGTTTATATTTCACTCGCGCAGATTCTTCCCGAATTATTTCTCCCGAATGCTCTGAATATTTCAACATTTCCAGAACCGCTTTTCGCCCGATACCGATATCGTTTCTTCCCCAAGCAACCCCTTACTCGAAGTTCTCTTCTTCTTTTTTGATTTCGTGAAAACTCTGCACCTCGAAGAATTCCAAAAGATAAGATCGTTTCGGTCGACGCCTCCATGGTCAAATTTCCACTCGAAAAATCCTAGGGCCAACTTCGTTCCCAACTCGTCCCATTATATTCGTACGTCGCGCCACACTTTACCTGATTATCTTCAACCGTTCTTCCACATTGCTTTCTCCGTGCTTTTTCATCGACTTCTGCTAGCCACTCCTGCGCTATGCACTCGTGCTCGACTTTACCCCTTTTCCTGTGCACATCACAAATCTCTCTTTACGCCAGGAAATCTCGGGAAAGCAGTGTCTTTATCCGCCAAGGTACGTCCGAATCCTTTCGCCGTTGCACTCGTGTCGCCATTTCCAGGTAGCTTACCTTCGCTATTTCGGTCAGCAGTTGAGGTTGTCGAAATCTTTGAATGAAACCCTCGAAAGACGGACTCAAGGCCCGCCGCTAAAGCCGCCGTCCCTCTTCATCGATCCACAGACTCGGAACTCCAGATTAGGTAGAAGTATCTACCTCAAGAGATTCTATAGAAGAGGTGAAATACGCCGAAAGGAGAAAGGAATAGATCGCGTGAAACGAGATACTCCGAAACGGGAACGAGACTAGAGGATTGGGGCCTCGAAAAAGCGGTTAGAAACGAGGCAAGATGAGCGGAAAATGCGGCGTGCATTGCCCTATCTTTCTTTTCTCTCTCTCTCTCTCTCTCTCTCTCTCTGTTTTAGATATCTTTCAGGAGAAAATCCAGGAAACAATACCCCTGAGTTATCCAACGAAATAAGCGATTTCCCTGTCGTATCAGAATAGGGCGAAAAGTAATGCAGGTTCTCGTAGGTCGTGAAGATTACCGTTCTCTAGCGGACACGACGTTTGGTGGATTACACAGTAAAAGAAAATATAGAAAGCAAGAGCGTAAACGTGATGTTGTTTAGAACGTCTGTCTTGAATCATAGACAGAATTAGCTTTGGTTGCGTAAGAAATGTAGGTGGGTAGATGGGAAAAATAATTAATCAATTAAGAGCATAGGATAATGCGAATATTCTCGTTTTATCTCGTGGTGTCTTTATAAAATATAAAAAATGGTTAATTGCATACGCGACGAAACGAAGCCATTTCATACGTCTTAATTAATATTAAAATTATTTTTCGATGATTTTTCAATATCCAATCAATTTCGAAATGTCACGAATCGTATTCGAAGCGTTGTATATTACGTTCGGTAGAATTTTTACGTTCCACCAAATTCCACGCTAAATTCGTCATCGCAACTAGTTTTGACGGTTGCCAACGCGTCGAAAATCTCACGCGATACGGCTAATCGAGGATTGTTCGAAGGCATAAAATATTTACGTGTGGCGAACGGTAAGGATTCAGTGCCAAGCGTTGACTGTGCAACGAAGGGAAGCAGACCGCAAGATGCCGGATTCGACGTATGAGAACGCGCTATTCATCCGCATTGCCATTTTTTTCATAGTTCTGCTGGCATGCATGCGATTCTCGTCGCGTATGGATTAAACGGAGAAAACTGGAAGGTAGAGAACGAGTCGGGAAGGAAGCTGGAATGAAAGAAGTCTGGGTCGCCGCATTCTTTATCCCAGCCAATCACAGTGTATAACGAATGTCGCAAGCACGTAATTTCCATCTTCCTGGCGTGCCACCAACTTCTGGCAAGTGGGAAATATCCCGAATAAAAAGAAAAACATTGGCTGTGTGAAAGGTTGAATTTGTCGCTATACATTCGACGTAAGAAATTTAGAGAATAATCTTCTTTTAAATTCTACGATGAGATTAGAAATGATAAAGAACTTATAACACTTGAACAAAAATCATTGTAAATTTTAGGTCAGATATTCTTAAATAAACAGAATATGCCAACAGTAATGTGTATATATATATAACTCACTATACGATGCTTTCAAACAATATGAGAGACACAAAAAACTTCCATTTTTTTTAAATTCAATACCGACAATTCCTAATCAAAATAACGCGATAATTACACAATGACGTTCATTAAGCGCATACAAACAAACTAAATCTGATTATATACAACACAAACAATGTGAAACCTATAAAAAAAAAAGAAACATCAACAAGTGTAAATCCTCAGTTGTGATCCATAAAATGGTGGAACTAACAGAACGAGTCTCAATGTCGTGAGACCGGCTACAACTAACCCCAAGCCTTGGAAGACACTTCGAACAGCCACAAGATCGACGAACCAACCAGGGTGTTGAAGTTAGAGACGTCAAGATTCCAGAGTGATTCGTGGCTGGTCCCACGGCCCCAGGAACTTCGAGTTCGAGTTTCGAAGATTTCCACATGGTCCAAGACAGGCTTTACGGTCATAAAGTTCAACGCTCGGATTCTTCCGATCGTAATCGAAGAATTAAGTCTTTTATTTACGGACGTATTCAGTTATTTTCTTCAAGATATACTTGGGTAATGCAGCGAGGAAGTAACGAAAGAAAACAGTCCAGAGATTGGCGAACGTGTTACAGCCTTGAGGGCTTAAGAGATCAGCAATGCTAGCCTTAGACAGGAGGCTTCCGACGCATATCCACGAGATATAGTTGAACCGTATTTCTTTTAAATTTATAACCAAAGAATTTGCCAGATTGGAAAGGTAGTAAATCTCAGATGTAGCATCAAAATGTTATTGTACGTTTTATCGTTGTTACGTCAACTGACTCTCCACCTAGACCAGGCCACACACCGCGGGCAAGATGGCAACCAGATGTCTACACATCCTTACAGCGTACCCTCAATAACCTTATAAATCTTGGCATTTTCATAGTTAAGGTCCTTCAGACCAGACAAGTATCTTTTATTTCAAGCGTTCCTTACATTTATTGTTTATCACAGGGAGATACGGGAAAGTTGGTTTTTCTCACGTTCGATATCTTCGGTTAGCAACTTTCTCTCGGAGGCGGTTGAGACCCTTCCTAGTCCACCAACCTTCTTATTATCCAATCAGAAGCAATGTCTACTGCCCTCACTTTCCTAGCTAAAATTGTCCTTAACAAATCAGCAGATACTCACAGTCAAAGAAGAAATATCAAAATGCAATAATAGATATAGCACAAGAGTTAACAACCACCAAAATCCTCTGGTTACTTAATTACTTAATACGTCGGACCAGATCCGCAGGCTAAAAAAAACACTATCCTTTAAATCTAAGCACTGGATTCAGCTAGAATCAAACATATTATAAATAATTAATCATGTCACAGTACCACGCCAGAAAAACCTTTATACATTTTTCGAACCGTCATCATCTAAACTTACGTCGCGTACTCTAACCTTGTCTATCAATCAAAACCTAATTATACTCTATCAATTTATATCTCTCTAGTGAACAAGTTGTTTGAATAAACTTTAATTTATATCTGTTAATTCAGTGTGTATTCATTTTAACCACCTCTATTATCGTAACAGAAATAGGGAATCGATCAGTTCGTGGCGTCGATTATTTAATCGTAACGGGAATTTACGTCTCTCGTTGACGTGCTATCTCGCGAACGCGTCTCTCCGCGAACGGTTGAAACAATCGTTATTTTACATGAATCTGGAATTATATCGTAGGTTGGTATCCATCACAGGGTGTTACTCGTGTCATCCACGATATTAATTCCATTTTATAATTAGAATAAAACAGTATGAATACGCTGTTGCATTTATAAAGGAGTTCTTAGTGCATATTTGTAGCATCGTAAAATAATCTTTCGCTATTAACGAGAATTCATTTGAATTATACTGCAATTTACAGATTCAATCCTATTCTTGTTTTTTCCTCGTTTTTTTCTGTCGCACCGTTACGGAGGAGAACATTATTCTGTTTTTCGCGCTTATCTCTACCTCCACTTGTACGAAATTGTATCAGAAAAAGTACACAAGGCGAGGAACGAAAAAAAATCATTCCATCTTGTACTTTACTTATTTTCATTCTTCGCGACGAACATATTCATAGACTTGGAATTTCTCTCGATATTCTATATTCAATATACGGCTTCGTGTCTCTTCCTTTTCTCTTTATGTTTCGTATAAATTTGTTAACACATTTTTGCCACTACCTTAACGAAAGCAATATTTTATCACAAAATTCGATTATTTTATCTCTACTAAAATTTGTCCATCGTTACAAACCACTTCAAACGCTTCGAACGCTACTATCGAGTATATCTTATTTCTATACTATGTCTGTTGCAAGACAGGACAAACGCATTGAAAACATCTGAAGCGAAGAATCGAATATCTCTTGGGAAGCATCTCCCTATCGACTGACCAAGGGATTACTCGAAGACAATTAATTCAACGGAGAAACGATTGCCCGCTGCAATTCTTAGTTTTCCCTCTTGATTTTGGATCGGGCGAACCAAGTGTATCGAGTACTTTATCTGGATGCCTTTTGTATGCGTTACAAAGAACCTCGGCAACAATGGAGGCTGACTATTCGCGTCAGTTTCACGCATATGCCAGGGGCGTTCCAAAAAAAGAAACTTTCGATTCTCTGCAGACATAATCACGTGACTTCCGCTGAGCACCCACGATTATATCTCTTGCCGGATCAAAACTCACCCGTTCTATTCTCGACGACAAAGCGATTGCTTGGCGTTTCTCGGTTATCTGCGTTTATACCGTCGACATCGACTCAGGGATATAAACGGAATAAACGATACCGATAGAATGTTTGAGAGGTATATCAAATACCAGAATACATACAAGTAGGGTAAAAGCATAGAAATATAATATTTCCGTAAAGTGATGCAACATTAAAAGTTACGCAATTTTATGATGAATCGCGCGTAATTTTATTCCTTGTGATTTAATAAGCTTGGAATTGAAAAAATAAATACTTCGAAGTTACGTTTAATTTTGGTTTTACGAAGAATATCACAATCTTTTGGTGTGGAAAGAAATCTTCATCGTCTATGTTATTTAGGTGCTTCTTAGGTGCGAGAGGACTTACGTGGCACACGAGTTTCTCGCTGCAGCCACGGACCGAGAAAAGATTCATGGAGGCCATTATTCACAAACGATTTAGCGCCAGAATAATGAATACAGCGATCTATACGGCTAACAGAGCAGACGGGAAGAGGTCGAAGGGCAGCCCAAACCACCAAGTAAATGCAGCAAAGTCGGAAGCAGAGCTTGCAGGATCTTCTCAACTTCATAGACATTCTCCATAGACGTTTTGCATGAACGTCCAAAAAACTTACTAAAAACCATTTTCCATTCAAAACCTCAACATTAATATCTATTATATTTAATACGTCTTTAATCCTTCTAAATATTACGTATAATTACTTTATATAACTATTTATATTAGACGCGACGTTATTAAGTTATACATAGATAAGATGAATATTTTTGCCGTGTAATACGCCATTCTAGGAAATATGTTTTAAAGAAATACCGGTCACACACGGGTGCGTCCGTATCATCAATTTTTTATTCAGATCTGGAAGTTTACGAGATGGTGTAACGCATCGATCTTACCATCGCGATCGGACAGGTAGTTACAGGGCAGCGTAATCCATAAAATTTCACCGAACACAACTGTAACACACGATGGCGAGCGTAGAATTTGTCCCTACTGAGTCAGGCGCGCGGCATAAATCAACCGGTGGTATTGTACAGCCACGAGTTCCGAAGTGGACTCGGTACACGCGCAGGCCAAAGCAAATATTTTATCCCCGCGAATTAGCATAGATTTCAGGCATCGCCGAATGAGAAGCGTAATCGTCGGAAAGGTTTATCAGCGTACCTGGATCTGAATACTTGAGCGTTTAGATAAACGCCGAGCTGTATTCCTGATTAACTATGCAATACAAAAAGAAAGCGCAAAATGTGAATATCAGAATGTTTCTCTTTTCATGGCGATAATGTTTAATCTGTGTAAATGAAATTGTTTAACGCCGCGATACACGTTTAAATTTCTACGAAAAATTTGCACGCTCAATTCGAATTACGGAGAATTCCATTTATTTATTACATTCTTCGTTCCTTTAACGGGAACAAATCTTAGTCGTTTACCGTCAAGATTATAATCGCGTGTTCAAGGAAATTCAATGTTATAAAACCATACGTCACATGTCGAATGTTTCATCAAACACCATGAAATTATGGCACCATGGTTATTGGCACCATGAAATCACGTGAACACGCGCTTTATCGTTTGATTTATAATATCCAGAATTCTGATCAATACCAATCGTTCTTTTTTTCCAGTCTCTCCTCTTCCTGGTTTGCAAACAAACAACGGAAACTCGGTCGATACATTTGATTTCACAATGATACATACGGGCCGGATAACGGCCACACTTCTCGAATTTCAATGGTCAAAACAATTCGTAAAAAATTACCTACTTGATCACCTATGTATATCGATAACAATTATCTTTCACGCTATTCCAATAACTTCGATCGAGTATCGAACGTGAATATATTTGTAATGAAGTTTTCTCGATCATAGAATTGTAACACAATACGTTGGGAAAATCACCGATTTCAAAATCCGTTATTTATTCGAATCGTGTGATACTATTAGTATCGCGATCAATACGGTGTCGTCGAAATAGAGAATAATACAGCGTAACTCGATAAATATTGCCCTGTCAATTTACCTATCCACCAGGGTGAATGCAATTTAATGAGGTCCCACGGTACAGTGAAAAAACAGTGTATGTGAAATTCAATATGTACCCTGTTCGAATCTCCGTAAACGATATTTAGTGAAAAACAAAAAAAAAGAGAGAGAGAGAATAAAATGAAAAACCGATATTTTCGGTACGAAAATAAATACCTTCGAAACATTGATTTATAGACATGGAAAATATTTTTCGGGATATCAATGTATATTCCTGGAATGACATTTTTTATTTTTCTTCTTTTAAAGCGTTGCGCGGTCGTTGTTCCACTTCGACGATCTTATTTCCATTGAGAGATCTCTAGAGTAGCGAAAATCTCTAGGATCCATGCAGAAATAACGGGAGAAACGAAACGATGTTTAAAGGCCCCGTAAGACGAAATTGATTTCCTGCCAGTCGTTGGTTGCGTGCCTAGACGGTCCGACATCTTGCCGAGCCGCTCTCCTTTCTCTCATAAATAAATCAGCTTGCATCCCGGTCGTAAGTCAGAAATAAAAACGATGAGATTGTAAAGCACAGACTAGTCTATCGAGGGAAATCACGCAACCTTATCACTCACAATCCGTCTAAGGAATATTAGAAGAAGTTGCACCTCCAACCAACGAAATGACCGTTTCAAGATTGATTCTCGATGATGTGAGTAAACGACCGAGTATAATAAATCACAGAAGTCAGTCAGACAAAATAAATCATAAGAATATAACAGATACGAGTGAGTGAATAAAAAAAAAGAAGAAAAAATGAAAAATAATAAGGATCAATTCAAAGGATCCTAAGAGAAATTTGGAGTTACGAAAATAAATTTTTCAGAAGTTACTTCAAAAATCATATCAAAAATGTCTTAAAAACTTATACGTTTAAAAGTATTCAAGGTCTTCTCTCATTCCAGTCGCTCAAGACACTGAAGTCACTCAAAGATTTGCAACGACGATTGAAAATTGCTTTGGAGACATTAACGTAATTCAAGAATATGAAGAAATCCTAAGCAATAAATACAATAAAAGTACAAAGAAAAGTTTTATGATGGACGAAAGCCTTACGGAAAAAGTTCGCGAAGATGACGGGAGAAAAAACTAGGACGAGCAAAAATTTCCCAAGACCGTAGATAGTGGGATTCAACATAGCTTTGGTCTGACAGTGACGTATACGAACTGCGCCACAATGGCCAGAACCTAAATTGTTTCGAAGTAAATAGCGCGCGGGTGCCTCGTGGCTAGCAAATTGCATCCATGGCACTTTAGAACGATATTCTCCAGCCCATCCTGCCCTTTGTTATAGTCGCCACCCTCTAACCCTTCTACAATTTGTTTGGCAACGGATGACCACTGCTGTAAGCGCATTTAGAACGTTTATTTTTGCGCAGTGCGAGCAACGAATATTTTTCTGACCACGCGACCATTTATCCTTACCTGTTAATTGAAAACAACATTACTCGGATTAAGTGTACCATTCAATTGTGGTGACTAAGCAAATTGTGCATAAAATAGCCTGCATACACAGGGTTCGCAAAATATGTGGGAAATATTTATAAAGTTGATTCTATACACTAAACAATGAAAAGGTTTATACAAAAATGTCGTTAGGCTTATTTTTCTTTTTTATAAGCAATTTTATTTTACGGAATATGCATAGAATTTTGACTGTGATATTTAAAAGAAATTTAAAAATATTTAACACCTTGTACAACTATATGCACAGGTTAAGGATACGAGATCCATACTCACTGCGTGGTGAAATATTCGACTTTAAGAGTTCGCGCTTTCATGTTTTATTTGCGTGGTTTTCCTATACGACCAAAGAGCAACGGTGCCGCATCCTGACTATAATATAAATGAATTGGACACTATTTACCAAGTTTAGTAGCAACGCTTATGATTTACGCGTAATACGTCGGTACCATTTACATTCTCGCGGAGAGTAATTTGTACAGAAAGCTGCAGCGATACAGCAGTGCAGTGTAAGTGCAGGTGCGGGATGTTCACCGTGCTTCAACGTTGAATCAAATATGTATCAGGGAACGGCTCGGTATTAACCTGGTGAGATACCCATAATTAAACCTCAAACATGAAAATAACGCTAATTGCAGAACCTTATTATGGCTGACGCGATTGATATGCGATTGCTCGTCGAATTCTCTTATATGAAGTTAATTAATTTTGATCTATAGTCTCACATTACGGCATATTCGAACAAAATAAAATCGCATCTTTCTTATAAAAAGGATCAAGATTAAAAATTACTTTGACATTTTTGAGAATGTTCTACAACATTCATCCGAACCGAATCAACCGATTCAACCGAAGCAAAAATTTGTAAAAAATCTCACACGTGCTACAGCTTATTTATGTTTGATAAGTCTCACTGAGCTATGCAACATCGATTTAAAGTTTGGTAGCAAGGAAACATGAAATCAAAATCCTACATCAGGCAAGTAGTAGGTTATTTCCATTTGAATCTTAGTAGAAGCAAGAGCGATGGTAGGTACTATTAATGATCTCCTTTCCTTTCTATTTCTTCCGTTCCTTTCCTTCCGTGTGGAAGAAATATATATATCCTTCGAATATACGTTTCGATCCAAAGCGATGAGTATATATATAACAGCTTTCCGTCAGCAATCTCTGTGATGACTCTAAAGAAATATTTAGGAAATGATCTCGCGTGTATTTGCCAAATAAATTATTATCGGAGTTAAATTATTCGTAATCCTCTAAACTATTAATCTAATCCACGAAATAGCGATACATGAGGACACGAACGAAATTAACGTACGTATAATTGCTGCAACACCAATGCCCGTAAATTATGGTAAACGAAGAGACTAGGTGTGCCCACACCAATGAACTGTGAACCCGTAGTCGGTATCGCAATGTCTCCTTTGGCTACGAACTAGAAACGAACAGAGTCTCGTACTGCGGCGTAATTAAATAGGTGTATTGTCATTGGACGCTTCAGTACAAAGCAAAAGGATCACCTACAGGAACACTGTGACACGACAGGTGAGAGACATCCGAAATTAATTCAGCGGTCCTGGCGCACGCGAAATTAACCAGCCCGCAAAATTACTTCGTGTACCATCAGGTCTTCTGTTTCATTGCCAGAATCCTGTGTTAAGATAACAAGATGCTTAAATGATACGCAAAGCTCACTTGATTGTGCAGCAATTTTCTTAGAAACGTAGAACGATGACGGGTAACGACAATAATTTCTTATTAAGAGATCGGATGTAGCATTCGCTTAAGGAAGGCAGTAGCTAGGCTGGTTATTTAACTGCAGTAGGATCGCATCGCTGCAGTCACGGCATTGTAATAAAGTCGCTGACTTATACGCGTTACAAGTTCGTTACTAACTCGCGACTAGAAGTACATAGGGAAGTCGAAGCTCTTAAATTCGCTTCACACGAAAGAGTTGCCCGCTCCTCGTTTTCTTCACTTTGTCGCGCTTGCCAGTGCTACTTTCCACTCTTCGCACGTTTAAAAACACGTTTATCATCATTGCCGCTTTCGAATTTGGTAAAAAATTCCACTATACCGTGTTCACGCTGCATTGAGCAAATATTTTTGTTCAGAATTCTGTAAGCACAATCAAAAAATATCGAGTTTTAGATCTTCGCAACTTCAACGGGAATCACGTTTAGATTTTCGAGAAACTAAAACGTGTACTTACAAAAGTCTAAGATTGTAGAAGAAATTTAGCCCCTTCAGTCGACCAAATAAAAGTTGTATAATTAATGAAAATCGATTACGAATCCTTTTTTTATTCATCAGATAGCAAATTTGTCATATTCGATGTTTTTTACTAAAAATTATTAAAAATTATAGAAAAAAGGATTTATGACACTGTTGAGTGGGCCCTCGAAGGGTCTAGGCCTGAAAAACTCTTGAAAGGCCAACAGTGTCACAAACCACTCGGTAATAGATGTAAACATTTTATTTTTAATCTTGGCCCCCATCTTGAAGGAACAACTGCGAGGCAGATGCGAAGATTCAGTCGTCAATGGCTGTTGTCTCCCATTTGACGTAAACCAAAGGTCGTGGTCTGGCCGCTATGTAGAAAGGATAGAGGTGTCAAGGAACAGTCATCAAGAGTAGGGTTGTTCCCCCGCCTTACGACACTCCTAGTTGATGACCGCTGAACAGGACGAGTCAGATTCAAACAGTCATTCGTCGAGTACAGTTCATCTCCGTCTTACGAAGTTCAAGGGTCGTGGTCACCATCAGACACAACATAACAGTTGACATTGTATCATATCTAAAAAGGACAGTCCTTTAATAGTCTAGCATCCAATAAAATCATACAGTCCACTTTGTAATCTATCTGTAACTCCTTCCCTTCGTCAATCCGCTCACAACCGCCAGTGTCCGAACACATACAATGCGAATATAAATTATACGATTCAATGAAACGTCGATTCAATTTGACGTAGCACGAAAATTGGCCAAGTTAAAAGGTATCATCTTTGACGAAATTATTGGAATTTTTCCAGATTAACTATTTCGTTGTGTTAGTTGGCCCAGTTTGGAACTTTTAGAACTTTTTATATACCGTCGTTTTTTTTTTTTGTTAACTCTGGTAAAAAGCATTAACGATGGAATTGAATTGTTTATTTTACATAAAAGTTGTAGAAAATATTCGTATTTCTGCGCGTGTAAAATCTTAAAAATGGAGAAATGTTCATTGAAAGAAGAAAACCGTCTCTTGTTTACGACATTCATAAGAGAGGAGAGAAATAAATATTCATAAAGACGGGTGCCGTACATCGAGCGAACACCAATTGCGTCTCGCTACAAGCATTTCGCGTCTACACACGTGTATGTAACTTAACGTACTAGTGCACCCTGCAATTGCTACATTTCGCACCCTATTTCCTGCAAATAGGCTGCGTCAAATCGAAGATACAAGACTCTGGACTAAATAAAGTTTCCATTTAAAGGATCATATTGCAAATTAACTTTTGTTGTACCGAACTTCTCATTGAACATTCGTCTAAACAATATCACAAACTTCGACGTGATTCTTAATTCTGATTAAATTTTCTTCATGCTTGAATTACACCTTGCACAGCAAAATCGATAAGCATAAAGAACAATTTAAATTCAAGTATCTTCTAAATCATTTTCTGAGACAAATGGTTCGAAAATAAAATAGATAGAAGAGACGAGAATATGAAGGAAGAAAAGTAGGAGTAAAATTTATCGATTCTATGGACGAGTAAAGGCGAAGACCTCTGCTGACTTGGCAAATCATCGTTCTTCCAATGACATATCGTTTCGCGAAGATAGCAAAACCAGATCTTTGACACCGATTGTTATCGCAACTGCAGGAAACTGATGCATATCGAAAAGTGAATTGGAAATGCTTGTTACGTTCTCTAACTTCCTTTTTACGATCTTCTTCCATGTCGTTTCCTCTTATTAAAAGGGAGGCTAGCATTACCGTTTCCTTGAGATCAAGGCATTTTTTCGACTGGCGCAACGTTCCTATGTTTGAATTCGAGCGTAATTTGCGAGAAAGCACTAACAAGGAACTCCCTTCCTCATTTTCATTTTTCTAATTTAAGGACGTTGCTTACGACGTGCGAGAAAATTCATGAGAAAATATTTGACGCATTCTGGTAAAAAGTAATTCCGATAAACATTAAATGAAATATTTTGTATATTTCCAAGAATCTATATCGATATAATTATATCACTGAATTTTTACCGTCTAAAAAGATAATAAAAATAAAGAATTACTAAGGTGGAGGTAACCATCCCTGAAAAATGTTAACGATGCGTAATACTCGATCAATTTTTTCTTCTTTCGAGATATAATATTGAATTCGAAGTGTATATATTAAATAAAACAATAATATAACAGATTTCTGATTTGTTGCATATGCCGCAGAAAGAAGCGTAAAGCCGCACGATGTGACTGCAGTCAAATTTAATGGCGTCATTTCTCACACGGTGCTATCGTTCCAATCGTTGTTCTCGGTATACACACATACAGAAAACTCGTCTTGCATGGAACACGTACAAGGAGATTCGTACATGTGTGCACCTACCGCAATGGAGAGCACAATGCGGCTTGACCAGTTACCAACATTACAACCCAGATTTTCTTCACTCGTAAAAAGCTCAGCCAACGGGTAAACAATGCGATCCCTTCTAAAAAATACTTTTCTTAAATTTTACTACTTTCTTGAGCTAATGTTTGCATGATTTCTAACGCAAATATGAAT
The DNA here is from genome assembly GCA_014737365.1 of Bombus soroeensis. Classification (NCBI taxonomy): domain Eukaryota; kingdom Metazoa; phylum Arthropoda; class Insecta; order Hymenoptera; family Apidae; genus Bombus; species Bombus soroeensis. The sequence goes on from JACXIL010000167.1 coordinate 3,407,343, forward strand.
ATGAATATGCGAGTGAATATTTTCGAAATAGGAATTATGTGATATACGTATTATACGTATACGATTCGCGTAAAAACATTTTAAAAAAATGTGTTCATGACCTAAAACGTGCTGCAATTACAAAGTTGCTTTGTAGGTAACCGTATTCCAGTTCTCATCATTATACAGTTCCCGCCAAACTCGTATGTGTTTCGAGTTTCCGTAATAAGTGATTTTTATGCATTTCCTACCTGCATGTTTTCGTGCAGTACGTGGTGCAAAATTTGTGATGATTTCGACGTTGTTGCTTCCCACAAACTGGTCACACTCACCTGTAACAAAAAACGAAGAAAATATTACGTTATTTTTTAACATATTGTTTTCTTTTTTTTTTCTTTCTTCTTGATAAATATGTCGATCGAATATAAATTCAGAGATTTCAGAATTACGTATCGCCAAAGTAATTTGATAAAATTTGCTACGACGTTTCGCACACTCGATTAGGCGCATCACCGCAGCCGTTTCAGTAGTTTGTGCTCGAATATAACACAAAGTTTCTCCTCGAACAATTAGTGGCTTTATTACCTCCCAGCGTCGTGTAACCGTGTACACATCCCATTCTGTCCCACTTTCTATATCCCGATCTTTAGATTATAGTTCTAGCCGAAAACGAGCACGAATCCACCGACGTGAAAATCGATCGCAACTCAAAGTTCTAAGATCCTAATCGCATATTTTGAATGTATAAAAAGGAGAGCTACTACAGGAGCTCATATAACGGGAAGAAATTTCTTAATCAAATACCGTTCCTTAATTTGTTTAAAAACTTTTCTACGAAGATCTTTACAATTCCCATCGACAATTTAATATTCTTGTAACCAAGTACCAATGATTCCCATCAATTAGTCTCCAATACCTCGTGACTTTAAAAATATTGAAATACTCTCCAGTCACTAGCTGAATCAACTTCAGTAGGAAGTCAAAGGACCTTCAGGATGACGCAGGTGCTCACTGGTCACGGGGTGTTTGGCGAGTACCTGCTAAGGATCCGGAGGGAGGTGACTTCCACCTGTTATAGTGACTTCCACTGCAAGGAGGAGGAAAACACGGCGCAACACACGCTGGAGTTTTGTCCAGCGTGGGAAGAACCGCGCCGCCTCTTGCGGCTCGCCATCGGCGAGAGATTGGCCCCCGAGGCGGTCATCGAGGCCATGCTGAGGGGGCACCAGGAGTTCATCGCCGTTCGCTCCTACTGCGAACAAGCCATGCTCGCGAAGGAGCGAGCGGAGAGAAATAGGGTGAGAAGACGCGATCCAGCTAGAGCGCCGCACCAAAGGGACACGACACGCCGCAGGGCTGCGGCATCGTCGCCGACGCCCTAGGTGCTTTAAAGGAACCGTCACGCCGAGGAGGGTCTGGGCCCCCCTCGGACTTGCACGACGGTCCAGGGAACGCGGTGTTAGGGGGTGTGGCCCCCCCCTAGCGGCACAATTCGGTAGAGGATGTCTCCCTTAACAATAGGAGAAGACGAAGGAGTGCCCCGGCAGAAATTCGAGAGAGACCCCGAGAAGCTCCTAACAACGTCAGGAAGACCACCGTGGGGTTTTGGTCGGTATGAGACCGACACTATCCCGTCGCCACCCAGAGGGCGCCGGAGTGTCCATGAGGATTTCCCCACGTTAAAAAAAAAAAAAAAAAAAAAGTAGGAAGTCAAAGGAAATTAAGCTGGAATTTCGAGACATAAGTTATTAAGAATGCGATATCGGCGACACAAAGGAAGCAACGATCCTCTTACAACGTTCGAATAACTTTATCCCTGACCTATTTTCATCGTTTATGAGGTTGCACGAAGTGAACCCATCGAACGATGGCGTCAAAGCAGAACGACGTTATATCCGGACGAGAGGTAATGAGATCTCTCCTACCGATTGTTCTACGAATGGACGGCTGAAAACCAAGAAAGACATCACGACCAGCTGCCCCGTTTCATCCTCGATCGTATTTCTTTTCTTTTCCCTCGTTCGAGGATGTAAAATCGAAATCGAAATCAATTTGCGATCCCATCTATCGATACATAAAAATTCTAATGAAAAGATAGCGGAATAAATTTCGAGGACTTTTATGAACAAACATTTCGTAATCCACGGGTGATTTTAACAATATGAAAGAGACACGAAATATTTTATTACGTTGAATTCATCCTTGACCTATATCGTCACTTTAGAACGATTAGGTAGAAATTTATCTTCGATGTTACCTGTACAACGGAAGACAGAGTAATTAGATCTGGTTTTACAATTTCCTCGAAGATAGAACCAAGCAATGAGAATAACGGCGTCGAAATACCGCAGTGAAATCTGTAAAAAGTAATCTGCCTACTATATCTGCTCGTTTTGACGGACCATTGTACAATAGCCATTTTACATACACATTGATTGTTCGAACGTTTAACTTGCTACATAGCCACGATTGCACGAACGCTTTCTCAAAGTATCTAACATTTTTTTACGCGATTATTTAGAACGTAGAAAGCAAAGGAGTATTAGATGAGAACTATTTTTTACGACAAAGAACCACCGACGAAAATATTCGCGTCTCGTTCGGAATTTACACAAGACGCGTGTAGCATGTCAAACGAAAAACGCCAAAGGAGAAACTTTTGTGAAGTTTACCCTTACAAATTCAGAAATTATTCCAACGTTTACCGAACCTCTGTGCTCCAACATTTGCACAAAGATCACGTACAAAAACGAACACAGAACTGCCCCGGGTCAACCGCCTACCGTACTGAAATCGAAGAAAACTTCGAGAACTTTGAAATTTATTCGCTGTGTCGGACGAATGCTCAATAAACGGCTGTATTTTAACGCAGCGATATCATTTTCTTTTTCTCCTTTTTATAGCAAACAACAATAAATATCGATCGTATTATCGCGAATCGTCACAAACGCACCAACTTAGACAATGCCTCAACGCACACAGTCAGATATCCATAGTTCTGTAGAGGTGCATTTCTGCATAAAATAATCGGAAAAGTAGAGCGTCGTGAGTGGTTCAACAATTAAACGTTTGCGTTCCTTGATCCGAGAAATGGGACGAAACGGAAGCCTAAAATGCGCGTTTTCGCGAAACGCATCCATGCCTTTGGAAAGAAATATTTTCGTACCCAGCCCGTTAACCCCGGAGCGGTATTAAACTCGCCGATGCGAAGACGCGAAACAGGGAAGCTCCGTGAACGAGGGAAAAGCTTTGCCAGCTTTGACGACAAAAATTCATCGCTGTAATAAAGAGGAGGGAAACATTCGCCGCTGATAAAATCAGCTCGAAAGTGCTGCTTCGAGGCAAAGAAGAAAGTCGATTATGTCCACGTTCGATGGACATGTACGTACCTAATTACTTGGCTCTACCTATTATAAAACGGTTACTTGGCTTGGAAAATGTAAGGGCCGACCGTAAAAGACGACGTCGACGAACGGTTAAAAAAAAAAAGAGAGGAAAAAGAAGGAAAATGATGCTTCTCGTACGAAACGTATTCACTTGGCTGCGGATACTTTACTAGTTAGAAGAAAGAAATTTTAATCAGAACGAATTTCAAGACCTGTTTGTTCGTCGATCTGCGTAAACCGCGTTTACCTCGAAAACTGAAATTATATGTCTGAGGGAAATAATGAGTTTTCTATGCTCGATGATACGAGAAACAGGATAGTTCGTCATCAAATTGTTCGAAGAGAGTCTATAGCGGATCGCAAATAAGTTTTGAATATCTTGGTCGAACTTTCAAATTCGAATTTTCTTGACTTCATGTACAGAGAATTTCCATTTCCAACCTGCTCTTATCTAATATGAAAAACTTAGGCCTGCTCGAAAGCGTAAGATATGATAATCGATACGAAGTTTGTCCTCGCTTTTCTTTTGAAAAATCCAATCTAAAGTACGATTTAGCGGTGATTAAAACCAAATATTTAATGACTAAATAAAATCAGATATATCGAACGCAAATTTAGTAATAAAAACGAAATCGTATATAATAACACAGCCCAAACACATCTCGACGAAACTTCTCTCGTTGAGGAGTGCGCAACGACGATCTTAGGTTTAAAACTACAGCTAAACCTGTACCAAACCCAAAGGAGGGAGCGCAAGGTATGCCGAAGATAGTGCGGTAAGAGCCATCGTTGTTGGAAATAGTTCCATTACCCTAACCGGAGCTACGTTAACCCCCTATGTGCCTCGGTATAGAGGAGTGGTAAATCTCTATTCTTCTAAGGCGGCGAGATGACGTGAGGCGAACAGAGACAAGCGAGATCGAAGCGAACAACCGCATTTACGAGGATAAAAGATAAATGCTTTAGAAAAGGGTCGCGAAGTTTGAAAGTGCCGCTTTCCATGCGGAAATGTATTTACGCCAAGGCCAGAGTCGAGGAAATCGAAAAAAGGGGGAGGACAGAGTCGCAGGAAACGAAAGGCCCGACCACGGTAGGAGATCAAAGAATAAGAGAAGGAGGATGAAACGAAGAGTCTACGAGAAAGAAGAAGAAGAATAAAGAAACAGATCGATAGAGGCACGAAAACGAATCAGTGGTTCGCCTAGTATAGAAGGAAAAATAGAGAAATGTCGTTAGGTATAACCTGGCTGAATTTTTTTGCCCTCCATTTCAGCCCTTAGACACTAACCACAAGTGTCTAGCTGACGGCGTTACTTCATTATCCGGCGAAAGAAAGGCCGCCCACGGCTGTAAAGTCGCGTCTCTCTAATTAAATTTTTGTTGCCGGCGAACGAGCGCCACGAGTCGCTCGTTTGCACCGTGTCCGACTGGTTGACAAACGAATGTAACTTTTGGCTGTTTGGATTGCCCTGGGACTCTGTCCGACACTTTTGCCGGCTCGTCTAGTAAACTACTTTCTGAGTAATCGAAAAGAAAGAAGAGCAGTAGATTTTCTTAAAGAACGTCGCGCAACTCCAGTAATTTTCAAATTCAACGCCGCAAGGAGAATGAAGAAGAACGATACCTCGAATCACGTAGGTATAATTAAATCTGGTAACCGCGCTGACGCTCTCTCGGCGCCAGACAACGGAATAAATAAACGCAAGTTCGAACTACTCGAACTGTCGGTGAATCAATCTAGAATACACGATTGTATGTGTATTTTTCGATGAATTATCGGGTGTCCTGGCGAATACTCGACGATTGGAAATATAATTTGCTCGCACAAACGATGTAAAGCTGGTTTGAAAAGTTTCTGGTAGCAATATTTTAATAATTTATGTTTCGAAAATATTTTATGCTCCAATTGCGTTGAACATCGCGCTACAACGTTCGATATCGCGAACGGTTGTAAAGCTCAAGATAATAAAGAAACTCGTTAAGTATGCCTACGAAGATCGTAAATCCCACAAAAATATAGCGCAATAAACGACGTCATTCTTGGACCTGGTAAACCTAGTACAAGCTATTCTCGTTGCACTTGCACCTTGAATGAGCATTTAGAGAGAACACCTCGAGTAACTTGCTTGCATCGGGCAAGTTAACTAGTTAACAATGTTACAAAAGATATCGTTGTATCAAGATGTATACTTTTAGACTTTTAAACAATACTATATGTTCCGTTTAATCTTCAATTATAAATTATCATAACAACTCTTGAGTACATCCGTTCCCAATCGAAAAACAATGACCCAAAGGTATTCACGGTAACGTTGCTTTTCAGAAAATCTAGCGCAAGGTTACGCCATCGTCTGCCAACTATGTAGGTGCTTATTAATCGTTTTAACGACGGGAACAGTGACTCTAGACGAGAGACCGAGCGAGCAAAGAACTTGTCCACTCGTTTATTCATCGTATTACTAACAATATGGGGCGAATTTAAATTGGTCTACTAATTTTCTGCTTTGATGCTGTCCGTGACACAATAATCGTCGAAATTGGACGAGAATCATCGCGGACCAAAAGGGAAGACAGTGACAAATGGAGGTTAAAAGAGGTAGACGAGAGAAAGAGGCCACACGACGAGTAGCACCTTGCCACTCGAGTTTATTTCTGAATACCCTGAGGACGACGTCACACGATGACCAGAATAGCGGGCATCTACGTCATGTCTGGGTAACCCCGAACGAATTTTGAAGACAGACACGTAAAAGTAGCGGGAAAAGGGAAGAAGAGATAGAGACAAGACGTTGATGAAGAAAGATGAGAAAATGAAATGAATTAGAGTTCAACAGGCTGGTGAAAAGGACACGATAGAAACACCATGGTAAAGGCCAGGATAGGAAGAAGAAAAGGAAGGGACGAGCACGAGGAATGGTGAATGAGAAGAATTCAAAGCGTCAGCTACGCAAGAGCACCGAGAATTCGCGATGAAGAGTATAGTCGTGTTCGGTTATTGCCAATCCACTCTTCAAACACCGTCTTGGATTTTCAGCTATGTTAATGTGACGAGCCAAGCCTGTCCCAAACTTCTAACGATGCCAATTTATTCGTTGAATTCTGTCTGGAATCCTGATATCACGATGGTTAATACGCCACATATAATTTACCACTCCAAATCAGTTAAATCACAAAGCCCGGGATTTTCCGTTATTCGTCCATCGAGAACTTCCTGAAACCCTTCTCGTTGCCAATTCGTGAGCTAAATTATAGTCAAATTTTGGAACGTCTCTCGCATACCATACACGAACTCTTCACCTTGCCTAACATGTTTTATATTCAATGATATTACAATATCTGTTTAAAATTGTTTCTCACTTTCTATGATTATACATAATACAGGATATAACATAATATTACAAAATATAATATATATATATTACTATATTACTATATTAGTTATATTAAGTATGTTATACTTAGCATAATATCAAACAGATACAATGCAAATATGATAATATATTCAGCACATTAATTTATTCATAGAAGCCTTTCTAATTTTCAATAGGATGCATGGTAGGAAATTTATGTATACATCATATCATGTGGAATATGAGAACTAGTTTCATATTGTAAAAACACGAAGAGTGTTTAGAGAAGTTAAATTAGATAATCGTAAGAATAATTAAAGCCGAAGATCCTGAGACATTAAATTCTATGAATCCAAAATCGTGAGAACAGATAGACTATCGATCCTGGAAACTCGAACACGAGTTCAAAGCAAAGGTACTCGTCAAAGACCACCACAAGACTTTAGGACTTCAAACTGCATGAGTTCATCTAGAAGTCCGTCTTGGACCACTTCATAATCTTAAGACTTTAAGTTCCATAAGGTCAGTGCCAAAGAGATCCGCTTGAAGACGAGATTGGAGTTTTGGGATATCGAACTTGTCAAACCCAGCATGGTTGTGAAACTCAGAGGTATAATTATGTGATAATCCCAGAATTTTGGAATAACCCACGACGAATCCTTCTACCTCAAAGATCATAAAGCTCATAGAAAACAAGGTTCTCCGGCTTTGAGATGATTCAGTCTAATTGAAAAGTGCTCATAGAATACATTTCAAGAAACAAGTTTTTTTACAAGGAAAAGGAACCTTATGCATAATGTAATCCAAATTCATGAAAAAGAAAAATATATCTGAAGAAAAACCTCGTATTCCCAAAGAAAAACCCCGTACCACCTCTTAGTTACAAAGAAAAATCAATGTTCATTCATTTGAGTAGATGGCATACACAAAAGCCAAGAAACGATCGACTAATGTTTATTAGCGCTTACATTACATCTCGGGATAATTTGTAACAGATTCCACAAACTTGGAATGATCCGCAGCAGGCTATCATAGCTTTATTTGTGGCTTAATGTATCTACATGTGGTGCAGAGGAAATTGCTAAGCAGAAATTGTCTTCATCCTTACCCTGTCCCAAATATTTGACACAAGACGACAAGATTCATCCGCTTACACCATCCAGAAGCCTCAGGTGACGGAAATAATTACCGAAAAAGGGAGACACGTGCAAAAGTATAAGGACAAGAATGATTGTGCACAGCTATTTGGTGTTAATGCTTTTACACAGAGTATAACAACGTCGAACGGACTCATGGTAAAAAAAATCAATTTCGATATCCAATTAAAGTAACAACATCATATCATCCTCTTTTTTTACTCGATCTTTGTAACATCAACGCGAAAAATATGTGACTACTTCGTTAATTATATACGTACAGATTATCACATAGATTGATAATCTTTAATTATCTCAACTTTCATACATTTGAATATTTTTTGCTGTTACCAAAACATTACTGTAGTAGCAATGAATCACGAAAGGTATTCCAACAATTCAGTTATTTGCTAATTAATTAGCTAGTTCGGTATTTGGAATTGCGGTTGCAATCCGTAGAGAAACAAATTCCGGACCTTCTGATACGACATTACTCTGAATCATATAAATCATGAGTGAGCAGAGAAATGACAATAGAAATCGCCTGACTACTTGCATTGATACCTAACCCAGTAAAACGTAATTTCGCATGTCTGAAATACTCGTAAATCTTTGCGAGAGAATAATCGATACTTTTCTGCTATAGATTATTGTGGCCAGTGGTGGCAGCTTATCTTATTATATGAAATATGTAAACGATTGATTAATTATTTAGGATAGAGTCTTTATAAAAAATATTTCTACAAGCTTCCAAAGCATAATGAAAACTTCTATTTACCTGCTGTCCCATTTAACGTAGAATACATCACACTTTTCATTACGAGTTTGCGCTGCACCAGATTCACAATGGTCCATAAGATAGATATTACCGGCAACCACATATTCAATTGTAATATCAAAGTTGTATATTGTAAATTTTCGAGGACGATCCTTTCAGACTCGCAATCTTTCAACAGAATCGTACAATTCGTTAATTATATAGATATCGAATAGCATCACTTCTTTTCTCGTAACAGCTTCTCCAACTTCAATTGCACTTTAACAATGTCGGAAAAAAAGAATTCTTTATAAAATTGTACTTATTATAAAAGAATCTACTCTGATAATATCCCCTCGAATGCTATAAAACACAATTTTGTACGCAATTTCCGAATGTTGTGAGCTCGTTAAAAAGTTGGACAAGTTGGAAAAATAGCAAAAGAGAAGTGGAGAGATTATCGACCGTAGATGCGAAACGGAGTCAACGAGACACGTCTGAAAAAAATCTCAACACGAGACAGCCCAGATATCGTCATACGTATAGACGATATATAATACATAGACAGCAGTTACATTTCTCACATACTCGTGTTGTGTCGTCACACAGAACTCGAAACGTTTACCACATCAGCGAAATACTTCCATCCAGCTCAGTCCTCGATGTGTTACCAACAATTACAATCTCCTTTCCCTGTTCGTTTTAGCGATATCTTCATTGCATATTTTACGTATCTTTATTCTTCGAAAATAAATTGTCTAACAAAGTTCGCTGAAAGTTCGCTGGTTTGATGAAGCAATTGTCTCCATAGACTTCGTCGTATCACAAAGTTTCCATGTTATACTTCGATTTTCGACTTATTTGTTTATCGACACTTCACACAATTTTATTTAGCCTATCACACGTACATGTTTTCTAATACAAGTTCCGGGATATATTCTGCAAAAGATCGTTCGATCATTTTCGCCATTATCCACCTCGATTGAGATATATATTTCCAATTTCAGAGTCCACAATGGCGCGCGCTGGCGCTTCGCCAACACGCTTCCTATTTATTTGTATTGTCACGCCTCTGCACGTGGTGGAGGTTCGATGACACGTGACATGGAAAATTATTCATGAACGGGTTACGATTTTCGTGAGCTCGCTACCGATGTCAATGTCGATAATTCGGCGGAGAACCGGTTCGAATAACTATCCAAATGAAACACGGAAAATACTGACAGCTCGGAATCTTTGTTTTGTTGAAAAAACAATTTCGAACCGTTCGACAGACGCACCTGCAACATGCGTGGGCACCATTCGAGAATCGACTGCTCGTACATACCCTAAATTTAACATTCTCGGCGACGCTCCACATTAGAAGAATCATGTCTATACGCAGCATCTTTCTATGTGTTCGTACGCGTATACACTTAATGTTGGTTCCTGTGTGTGGATAGTTCGCTACACTGTGTGTCGCCTGTAAAGATATATCTACGCGTGTGAACGGCCCTCCGTGTGCCCCACATGCAAGCAACATTTATAGACTCACATGTCCGGTTTAGTGTTTTATATATTATGTATATAAATACTTTAGTCGTGCGATGAACCAGGTGCTTGTCCAGATCGATAAATTTCATAAGTATTGGAATGCATATTTAGATTATGATAATTCGTCATACGTAATTTTAATGGTAATAAGGGAAATTTATTAATGAACATTTTTTTTAACGAAGATCTAGTGGGAAATTTTTTGAATTTCTAAATATAGAATTTCTCGGTTCTACTGTGCACTGTAACTTCACGATTCTCAATCGAGCGTAAAGATCTCTTCCACTAGTGCCGCTCTCAAATTTCTGCGACTGGCAATAAGCAAGTTATTATATCGTGGTGCTGAAAATCAGGTGGAATTTAATTTCAATCCTCCCTCCTGCAGACGCATTGCATAAAATTCCCATGCGAGCTAGTCAAATATATTGTATAAATATGCATGCGCGAATTAATATTTGTCCACGTGTAACTTGCGTAATAACGCACACGTAATACCACGAGAGTGTGCATCTTTCGATATTACACATATATTCGTCTCTTTCATAGCTGAGCCGTGCCAAAATGCGAAAGTAATGTATATATCAACCAACGTATTATTAAACCATTGAACAGAGATTGATGAAATATTAACGTACAATAATTCCTCCAAAAATTTCTTCTAATCATCGTCCGCTGTGTGCCAATGTAAATTTGCTAAACGGAAGAAGAACTAAGAACGCTTCATAGTCTTCGTGAGATGATTTTAAATATGTAAAAGCGGCATTTACTTCCCATTTTTGTGTGCACATGCGAGCGGCACAGTCTAAAGACAGATGAGTGATTTCAAAACACGAATTGATAGCACGCGACGTCACGGACGTCCAACCTGGTGTTCGCCAGACACAATCTATCGATATTAGTTGGCAACAACGACTTGCTCATCAACGTCAAGTACATCGCTTAACGATGAAACTCGATCATTTTGACGAGCTTGTCGTCTTATTCTTTTTCAGTGTTATATACTTATTCCTCCTCCTAATTTTGAACCTGTTGAATAACTACTCTTAATATATAACCTACTTTAATAACAACCGCTCAACCTTAACTTATAAAAAAAATTATTTTGATAAGACGAGAAGCGAACGTCAACAAAAAGACATAATTAGCCACGAAATTTTATTGATACCGAGAGTACGCACGCAGCAAACGAGAATTCTCAGGTAAAGTGACTTGTTAACTATTGAAATTCACTGCCTGTGAACGCACCCACATTTGTATGTACATTCTCCAGGACACAATTAGGTTTACGGCCACACCATTGCACGTGTAATACCTGCAACATGAATAATTCTATCAACTTCCCGAAAATCTGTACCGATATTAATCGAGAATAATCGCCGTGGATTCCCTTTCTCGCTAGCGAATACGCTGACCATTAGCGTCCATAGAATCATCGAACGCGCTACTTCATTCCACGTATTTCAGATATTTCGATATACATGAGCAATATATACCATGCCAAATTGTAAAATCTTATCGCTCAATAAGGAAGAGACCACGTTACTCGTTAATTATATGCTCATGATAAGATGCTTATAGGTGCTTATAAACCTATGCGTTATAGTGTTTACATTTATAGAGATATCTTTTATGAATATATGTATGTTACACGGAATGGTTTGATGTCATTAAGACTGTTATGAGACTCGACGTAATATGTTTAATTAATACATTTACACACTTAATACATTTTCAGATTGGTTTCAAATTTTATCTATACAGTCATGGCGATCTTTTGTCATTACAGCGTTAATGAAATTTCAAAATGTTTTACGTAATACGTACAATATGGACGTAAAAGTTTTCTACGGTATATGTTCAAATACTTTTGTAGAGCAAGATATACTTCTATACTATACTATACTTTACGTTCATAAACATACTATGCACATTCTACAATTTTTCAGCCGTCTATCACTCGTAATCATTAACGAAATTCTTTGTCGAAATTAGTATCAGCAAACTTTCCCACTGGGCCATTGCGCATTCAGTTAAGCTCTGAATGATTTATGTGCGTTGAAGCAAAGCTGAACAACGCTAACGTAACGAGTTTGCTACTATTTGTATCTGTTTTCACGTTAATTGGTAAGATACGTCCAAAGATAGAAATGCTGTGACTGATGCTAGTCAGAGTATGATGAAACCGACTGCATACTCGACCGCACGCTGGTGTAAAATGAAATCAGAGTGGATTGGAACAATGGGACCACAGAGGAAGCTGAACAGCGGATATCACCAGGAACAATCTAGCAAGCACGAAAATTACCACGCAATTAAATTACAAAACTCGATCGCGATTTCGTGATTAGAAAGCTTATACGTAAATCATTCGCGCCGATATCGGACAAATAACAAAATAATCACTTTGCACGAATAAATAGATTCCTATCGAGGGATTCCTAAGGAATAAGTTGACGTCGGTGATGAAAATAAATCGTACTCGAATATCAAATAATTTAACTGGTTGGCTATACCTATCTTCTTTAAACTAACACTGAAATAGAAATACGCAACAACGAAAATAGATTGGGGGGATGAACTTACGATATTCGACAGAGATTCCGTTTAATGCTCCAGTAATAAATTGACTATATTGTAATTAATTATTGGATAAAAATTATTTTCACTAAAAGGTATAATTATTTGCAAACTTTAAAATGAGATAAATATTTCTTGTATATTTCGTTTAAAATAGTAACAGATTTACATTTAATAATAACAAGGATTAATAATATATTCTAGTAATATATTAAACATATAAATATGTAAAACGCCGTATCGTTTTGGATTTTACTTCGTTGAAACTTTTCTTTTTCCAAGAGGAGAAATCGTTTTAAAAGGCAGCATTTGACTACTCGCTTTTATATAGATAAGTAAACCAGTAAAACCTTGAACAATGAGAGAATCCGAAAGGACGAAGAATCCAGCTGAGCGATATACATAAGAACTAACATTAACGATCTTGGTTAACCTTAAGTCAACGGATTTACAGCAGAAACCAATACCGTGAAATACCTGTGAACTCTATACCAAACGGAAGCCACCGAATTGTTTCGCTGGAACTTTCCCAGACGGCATGTAGGTGCAGCTGCGAATAGATATTCCTAAAGCTACCAGAATCCAATTTAACGTCATCCCTACGCTACGCTTCGCTTTCCAGCATATTTTAATCCTGAGCATTGTCTACACTGTCTGGACGGATTCATTATCGACGATTGCCAACGATCTGCTAACCTGAACGCGATTGTTCGACCTTCTTCCCCCATTGATTGCATACGCGACCTTGTTACTCCCTTTTCCTTTTTGAAAGAGAGAGAAAGAATGAAGTTTTTTCCTGTTCTTATCGATTCAAAATTCGTCGTGTTTTATCTCGAAGGAACCGTAATAAAAAGAAACTCGCAGCTCTCTAAATCTAAATGGAGTTTTAAATAATTGAAGATGTTTAACACGTTCGACTCCATGCATATAGGTCACTGGTAATTCGCGACTTCGCTAGGGGTGAAACGTTCGTTAAATAATGAAACGGAGTTTTTGATTTTATGCTCACGCGATACAACTAATATGAAATTATAAGAAATTTTAACGAAATTAAAACTGAACACTACATCGTTCGAGACGATGGATTTTTTCAAACTAATCGAAAAGGTATCATTTGTGAAACTATATTTCAATCGGAAGATATAATACGCCATATAGAACGCCAATATCACGAAGTTACGAGACACAGTTAAATATGTAGCCGATTTCTGCAAACCGGTAAGCGCGTCTAAGTACATAAGCCCTCGGCCCACTTGCCATTCATTGCTGTCATTATCAGCCACGCTGTCTCCCATTTCGTCCTACATTGTCTCCGTTCCGCATACGTCACGCTTATGTGCACATACAGTATAACTCCTTGCGAATTTACGAGTTAGAAATCACGCTCATACATTCGGCAGCTATGAAAAACAAATTAAAAGTATGCACGTAACCGATAAACGTTATGAGGAGGGAAACTGTCGTTTACAAAATTTCAGCATTTATTGTACTTTTATGATATTATAATTAGTATCGTAAACTATTATTGTAGTATCCAGAACTATTTATTGATTTATTTACAACGAATATTACGCTGAGTGCTATTTACAGATGTTGATTAGACAGGAAACGATGGTTGTTTAACTTGAACTAAATACATTAACGTACTATAATTTAGATAACTCAATAGTTAATTTGCAACTCTCGTCATCACGGATCCAACGTTCTCTCTCACGCGGCCCACACTCTCTCGACAACGCGACTCGCACTCTCTGACTTTTCAACTAATACTCTCTCTGGCTTCTCCACTGACACTCCGGCTTCCTAACTGACACTGACTCTTAATTCGTCTTTCTCCCTTAGCATCCCTTTGTCTCTTCTTAGGCCCACCACGCACATGTTCCCCATTTGCCTGTGACCAGGGTCACGTAGATCTTTTCTATGAAACTAAACAATTGAATGACCGGCGACACATTGGCGGGCCTGACGGCACCTCGGCTCTCTCACGACACTGTTTATGGTTCATCCGATATCTCTTAGGCCTTTTGTACACGATACTACAATAGTATGGTGTATTATCAAAGATCAGAGTACTAATGGAAATTGTAAATAATTTTCTAAAAATTATGCCGATGTAAATATTTAATCGTATATATATATAGAATCATGGGATGAAACATTTCGTATCAAACGCAATCGTACGATATTGAAACATATGCGCTTTAGGGCGAGTTTATCTCCTCTGTTATCGTAATCATGATCAAACAGTTTGAAGTTTTAGAATTCATATGACTACAATAGTAGTCTAGTGCCTCCAAGAAGTGTTCACGGTATACTTTCAGGAATACTAAAATCATGACGTGACTAGAAATTATTGAAATATACTAGCCTTACTTTCTAATAAAGCGTTCTTTTATCGTATTCTATAAGTTTCATTTTTATAGTATCAAATTATTTTGTAATCATATGGAAGTATTATTAAGTAACACGAAATTTCATATACTTTATCGTAAATAATTAGTATGCGTATGGTAAATAATTAGTAGTAAACGTTACACTAACATTTTCGTGAAATATTTCTTCATAAACATAAGTCAACGTGACAGGCTAACAACAAATTCTCTACGCACCAAGGGCAGACATAATAAAGCAACGAGCACGTATGCAGAATTAATCGAAAGGAACAAGAAACAGATTTCGTGCCTTTCACGAATCAACCACTTTTACCACGGTAACCTGTTTGGAGTCGTGCAACCGGTATAAAAGCTGGTGCGCTTATTTGTCTTTAAACGCGTTGCAACTTCCTTTCACGGTCTTTTTCAATAAAGGGCGGCAAAGTGAACCGACGGGCCCTTCGTGGCCAACATACCATTAAAATCCACCCTTTTTTGAGGTTTTGAGCGCATTCACCAACAAAACATTCCGCCGTTGGAGACGCGGCTTTACGACGTAGAAACACCGCCGAGGAATATAAAATGTACATACATCGGCATGCATAAAAGCTTCGCGAGTTGCCGGGCTAAGCGAATCACCGACCCATAAACCATCCTTGACTCTGTCCTCGTCTTAGCCTACGAAGCGCCTGCACCGCAGAAATTGAAAACTATCGGCGTCGTTGGTTGGCTCAGTGTCGCGCGCGCGTATCGCCTTACGGGCCTGACGGAAAGAAGCATAAAGAAGTACAAAAAAAATTCATTTTTTTTTTCATTCACTGCCGTAGTCGCTCAAAGGGCGGATGAACCGGCGCTTATGAAACCGTGGTGAGATGGTAACGAAGCGCGATGATTTCTAAATAACCTCGAAATAGAGATAATTAGGGACAAATTTAATTACGGCCATTCAACACGATGTACTGGCCAGGATGTTTTATAACTGGGCCCGCGTAATTAACTACGCAAGACATTTTTCCACCGAAGGCGAGGAAAGCAAACCGTGGTCGCGGAAAACGCTACGAGTATATTTCCGAAACAAAAAATTCAAATGCCTAAAGACCAATTGCAAATTATATAATATCACCTCGTAAATGCGAGCGTTGGAATTAAAAGCAAAAAGTGGTGAGACGTGTGAAACGACCCGAATTCGAACGATCGATATGGATCTTTTTTCGCTAATAGGATTATAAAGAAGCATTTAGTGAGTTGGACAATCCATTTCGTTCCTCGCGTACAATCTTTGGCAGATGTGGAACCGATCCTCTTCGTATTTTACCTATGTATATATGTATTTCGTAGTCGTGTAAACCGCGTTTTTAAGTTTGCGAGCAATATTTTTCCTTTTCCTAATACACACTAAATCTAAGAATCTAAATCTGAGTAAGGGAAATTTCGTACCAGCGTATATAGAAATGCGTCAGGATTTTTAACGTGATTTAAAGAAATAAAAGATAGTACCAACAATAGACCGAGAAATATTAAATGAAATGATCGAAACATCGTGATAGATCAATGAAAACAAAACTGCATTTTAATTCGTCTATCAAAAATTTTTAAACGTTCTAGTGTTTCTTTCGCCACTATATTTTCATGCGTCCTTTCGTTCTTTTAAGGTAATTGGAAATATTAAGAAAAGAACGTGATATAGCCGATGTTTAAAGAATAATTACATCGATACAATCGATAGGTATCACATCGATGCGAAAAAATTACGTTTTAGAAGTATGACGCGCTACTGAAATTCTTCCTATCGATCAATAAGGCATACATAGAGAGAGATGCCGCTTGCTGGCACGTGCTACTACTAAAGAGTACTCGTTTCCATCGTATTTCTATAAGAGGTCAACGAGCAGTCAGGATTAGGGGAAGTCCTCTTCCAACTCTATCAGATTCTCGTTACGTTTCTTTATGCAAGATAGGATCGTTTCGTTCAAACACAACGTTCATTCCCAATCCAATACCAAAAGCATGGATCCCGACACATTTTACAATGTCGTTTTGTAATTTATTACACGCAATAACGCACGTAATTTATAAAACAGAAGTTCTTCGAATAGTTAAACGAAGTTGCGGCTAAGTTATCGATTAGTGCTAAATCCTCTCTATTTGCTCCGACCCTAGATGGGAGCCCGATCATAAATCAAGTGCTATTGACACCAGTTTATGTTGTCGGAGCCTAAGAAGTAACGATAAATAGGCAGAAGCCTAATGAGAAAGTTTGTGGAAAATATCGTTGACCTTCCGCGTAGTGAAAGTTTTATGAGCACCAACGGCTCAAAAAAGGTGATGCATAAAGTTACTTAATTAGATATCAATGTTTTTAATTAAAAAATCAATTATCTACGCAAGAACTATTTATAATATTGTAATATGTTTGTTAAAATCTGAGAAGCTGAGAAATCTGCGATTAGCGAATGATGGACAATTATCTTTAGATTACTCGGTTGTAGCGTTATATGCTCTGTAGTAAAGGCTACTGTTGGGAAAAGAAAGTTCTTTGATAGTTTACTATGATCTTTGATTGCTTGATCTTTAAACACCTATATCATGATCACTATAGAATCAACCCATATCTCAAGGACCGCTTCAATAGAAATAAGACAGACAAGTTTATTCAATTTGTGAAAGAAATCAAACTCCTAATCAAAATAATGTCACTAAATTATACACTAAATAATTGTTAACAATCGAGCAGTTGATGCAATAAAAAAAAGGAAAATACAGATAAAAGAATACTATTATTATTCCATTACAATATTTACAAAGAAAACATTCATAATTTAAAATGTCTCAAAGAAAATTAGTAAAAGCCAAGGGTCACTCGCATCAGCTGTCACGAACAGTTTATTAAGATAAAAAGTGACTCTATTGGGAGGTAAAATAAACGCACTGAAACCGATCGTAAAGGGAAGGTGGAATAAAAAGAAGGGAAATTTCTAGAGAATACGCGTGATACGGCCAACCAAGCCTATGGTCTATCTGTTTCGTCACATAATCGCGGCAAAAGAGTCTCGCCAGAACTGAAATTATTGCGTTTTCTTGGACCATGTCCAAGCACCGACAACTAACAGCCATGTGATTATTGCAACATATTCTACTATACTGGCCTACATCGATGAGACGAAGATCCCGTAGTCGATACTTCGACCTATCGATCCTTCCCATATTTTCAATAATTTAACTTAACCATTTAACAAACGCAACCTAACTGTAGAACTACGGTTAAAGGAACGAAAAAGACGATCAAATAAAACAAATGGATAAAATGAAATTAAAGGAATTACTTGATTAAGGGATTTGAATTAGCTTTAATAATAGCCTCCTGGTGCGACATCGCGTTCGTAAAAGAAATAGAAACGACGCGAGCACCACGAACCAAGTAACATTGCACGTGGTCGAAACTCCAACAAGTTATCATGATCATTAATCATCCCTTTAATAATCACGCGCGATTACACCGAACGTAATTTTGCGTTCCCGTAAACATGCGACCTCTCTCGATTAACTATGTAATTCAAGGTCGAGCGTCGTGCGCAACTCGCGCACAGCCTGGAAAAAGTAACAATAACAACGAGTTGGCGAAGTCTTTTTCACCCACGGTATCGACGATTAAACCGTTTGCGAATAGGTCACGCGTTCTCTCTCGCATTTCGTTGAAAAGCACGTGAAACTCGATAACCCGATGTCGGTGAAAGAGAGAAAGAGAAAGAGAGAAAGCAGCGATTAAAGAGGCATGCAACTGACAGTCAGATGACAGCTGACTGAGTGACCCATACGTATCGCCCCTCCCATTGGACGATTCTGGATTTTACTTCGAATCGACGTATTCAGAGGGTGGCTTTTGTTTCGATAGAATAAGAGAGCTTACCACCTTGCTTACGAACTGGCATCCCGTTTGGTGACAACTAAATCCTGGTGTACGTATACGTCAGAACACAAGGCTATGGATAAAGGGTGAACGTCGACAAAGAAGCGTAAACGGCACTACTTTACGGAAGGGTGAAGAAACGGGAAAGAGAGTAACACAAAGAACGGTGTGTCACTTCGATACTCCACGATCGCGCACGGTTCACTATTGTCACGCGAATCGACGACCTGTTTCACGGGTGGCGTAGACGGGCATATACACGGCTCGGCACGTCACTCGCGAGACCTCCCGGTGGCCCGTCGAAACGTGGTAAAACGAAACAGATATAAACACAGGCCGCCACCACTCGGCCACGGGCAATATGGCGTCGCGCTTATTCTAGCAGTCGGAAAACTAACTAGTCGTGAGAACGCCACCTCCGATTGGTCGATCGCACCATACGTGACGTCAGGTCGTCTCGTGACACACTCCCCCGTGAAAGCAACCCCTACGAGTGCACCGGCGGACATACACATATAATTTTCGGAAATATTCATATCGGATACTTAAGGACGATATTTTTATTAGAATGAGAAAGAGATTCATTTCAGAGAATGTATTGTTTTAATATTAATGATAAAAGTTATTTAAATATCGACGGTATGTTCGAAGTTTGTAATTGCACCTGTATAAACTCCCAATATGTGTCGCAAGCTGAAAAGGCTTCGAACAGTGACATCTTACGGTGAAGAATAAAACCATAATATGTAAAAAGATTCACATAATATGTATTATCGACCTACGTCGAGTAGGTAATATTGATACAATAAAACTCGTAGTATACGTTAAAAATATATATAATATATTACACGGTGTTAACGGGGAAGTGTAAATAGACGTTTCGAATAAGATCTAAGAAATTGAAAAATGATAACACTGACCCCAAACTATCAGTTAAGTGATTCCCAGATTATCGAAAATCGGCTCAAGTTAATTAATGAATGGAAACCGCAACGTGAAGTGTATGTAATCTTATTTTGTAACATAATTCATACATTTTTTGTTAACAAAGTAAAGACATAACATTAATAAGTTTGTTCACGTTAATTCGTTATTTGCGATACAAATATTATAATAATATCCTATTATTTTTTCAAGTTGGTCTTTAAAATATGGAGATCTTATAATAGGAGGGATTGCTTGCATTAATGGGGCAACAATCAATTCAATATTTAGAAAAAAATTAAAATTACATCATCATGGTTGGAAATTTACTATGCTATTTATATCATTAGCACCAGGAATTTCTGCATATTCTTGTCATAAAACTGTATGTTAAAATATATAAAAATCATTAAATCTTCTTACGATAGACAAGAATAGCAATTAATTAATTTATAATAATAATACATAACAAAATAACAATTGTTATTTTCAGTTTATTACAGAAAAACTGCTATTATTTCGACATAAATGTATGACGTGTCAAGAATTGAAAGCATCTGTATTCCTTGAGGGCAATGCATTACTATATTCCTTAATAGTAGCTCCAACAATAAATCTTGCAGTAAAATATTTGCATTCCTTTATTTTGTTATACTGTAATTAATCAACCTTTTACATCTAAACAATTTGTTATAGATTGGTGGAAGTATAGGATATAGAATTCCACATATATATGAAATAAAAGAACTTATGAAATTCTGGTGGAGCGTTGTCAGACCTCAGGCTAGAACCATATCATTTTTATTCCTCTGTAATATGGTTGTAAGTAGCATAGTGACCTACTCGCAAATAACATCAATGGAAAACGTAACAAATATTGTATTAAAGATTCATAATTACCTAGAAAATAAAAAGGTATAGTTATATACATATTACTTAGTATATGTTAATATATGTATGCGTTTGTCTGTATGTACATAACATATTTACGTATTTGTTCTTATATTTTATACAGGATACAGGCATGGGTCCTAAACTGTCAGATACAAACTCACTTTCTTAATGATACTAAATGTATTATATAGTAAAACATTAATAGCAATAAATTAATTTGTATAATTAATCAGTGTGTATGGAATAATTTTATAAAACTTATTCATTTAGAAAATGTATAACAAATTTTAGTAGAATTTAATTATTTACTTAAGTATTAAATTAGACTGTATATATTATAAGAAGTCTATTATTGATTATCCATTTCTATACATTAATTACATGTGCATTGTATTTATAGCATGACCTTAAACATGAATTCTTTTTATCTAAATGTTAATTAAACTCTTTCTCTAAATCTTTATCTAACATCTTTAAAAAATAATAATTTCATAAGTTTAGAAAAAAATATGTGATCATATTATAAATTTTGGACAATGAGCAGATTCAGTTAATTATCCTGAATAACTTCATAAATTAAAAAATATTTTTAAAAAATGGCTATGTTATAAAATATGATATTTGTTAAAATTTTATTTGGAAAATTATAATATTTTGTGTATTATAAAAAGTATATTATAGTTTCATTAATTATAGAGCACAACTTTTCCTTTTGTTTCAGTATTCAAACAACAAATTACCGTAACAATAGACATGAACGATTTTTGTGCTTAAATAAATTTATATCTTTATAAGTAAAAACACACTTATATGTACAAGATATTATATATATTTCTATACAAAAAAGTAATATAAAATATTAATTCCAAAAATTTTTCAGTATTATATTTAACAATTCTTTATTTTTTATATTAGAAACAGTATATTTAATATTTAATGTTTAAAAAAGCTATTAATGCTTACAATTATACATACCACACATCCATGTTTACTTTCTCAAATATATTACTAATAGTGAAATATATTAATATGGTTTGAATATCACAATTTTTTGGACTACAATCATAAATGCAGATGTTAGTATGATGGCAAGATTAAATACATTAAACACATTTATTTTCCAACTATTAATTAGGAAATGTCACAATAAAAGAGACATATTATGGACAAAAAAAATGAAATAAACAATATTTTATATGAGCTAAATGAAAATATATTTATATTAAATATAGAACAGTCTGAAAAAGATTTCCAACTGTACTTAGCTTGAACATATAATATTATTTTTACTACATTTAGTATTTTGTAAATAATGATTTAGAAAGGATAAGGCCATCATACTCAAGATTCTAATATTTTTGTTAACAAACATATTATCTTATGAAGTAAATACGTGTGAAACAAAATACATACTATATAATAGGCACCACTGGAAATATCAAAAGATTAAGTTAAACTTTAGTACCATATTTATGTATTCCATAGCTTTTATAGGAAGACATTTGTGATAATGATTATGATATAATGATAAATAAAAAAGTTTTACATATATATATAGAAATGAAAGATGATTTTGTAAGGATAAGATGATAAAATTAATAGATATTGAACACAATTGTGTACATGAAAAATAATTAACTTCTATTATAATGAATGCTTGTTGACTGGCCATTATATTATTGCATTGATAATTAATATATTGTAGACAACAATTAAATGTATCTGTATTTAGGTAACAAATGTTGCCAGATATATGATAAATGGGGGGTCCTTTGAGAGAACCCCAGGGCAGTTGCTAGCATCTTCGACCTTGCCAATGTGCCAAATAATCTTGATAACTCACAGTCACTTTCTCACTCTGGTATCGAGTTAATTTCAGACTACGTCTAATATCAGGAGTAACTAACCCTTTATAGCCTCCTTTATGTAGCAAAGAGTCTATTGTTTCAATTTGGCTCCATCCTAAATCAATAAAATTCTGACTTTGCAAAATATTTGTAATTATTCTACAAGTACCTTTATACATAACCATAACTTAAACATAATTTAATCATTAAATAAGGCATTAATTCATTAATATATGTTGCTTTGTATTATAGAACAACTGTTTAGAAAATTCTCTTAAGGATGCAAATTCAAATTTACAAAATGAAAATACAAACCTTGCTCTATTGCTACATCTGGCAAATATGTAGCAGTTCGTTTATTGCCTTTTTCATTATGGAATTCTATACGAATTCCATGAACTCCTATTATCCAGTCTAGATAATCTGCTCCATCTTCAAAATGTCGGAGTATAGAAACACTTACATGTAATCGTGGAAGTTCTTCTAATGTTATGGGATTAAACCTTGAATCCTTGAAAGCACTATAAAAAATACACTATAAACATATATAAAATGTTTTTTATATTGATATTATATTTAATATAAAATAATACCTAGTGGTAGCATATTCCCTTAATCCAGCATGTAAATGCATTGCATTGAATGTACCAATACAACCTCTTAATCTCATATCTTTACCCGTGGTCCATGTTACAAATAAAGGGCTTTAATATAAAAAGGTTAATAAATATTAATACATTAATATCAATTTTGATAAAATATATTAAAATTTAAATACAAAATTCTAACCTAACTGAAATTGAAAAATGATATGAAACCAAGAAGCACAAATTTTTCAAAAATCCTAATTCAAATATTTATGGATGTAATTTTATCTACATAATTATTACTTATATCTATTTTTACTGAACATTTTCAAGTATTTTATAGGTCATAAAATAATAAAAATAAAAATATGTTCAATGATTTTTCTTATTTTCGATTGAATAAAAACTATTTAAATACAAAGATTGTGTCAACAATATTTGAGACATATTTGCAATATCATATTCACAAAATAAAAATTATAACCTTCGGATACAGCTATAAACACGAAATGTAAATACATGTAATGAGACAATCAGATGGCAAAACATAAATAAAGTATCAAAAATATCATATTGGAAGAAACGTATTTCAAAATTTAAGATCATGAAAGATTGAATTATTAAAAATAGCAAACAGGTAAGTAGCTGAATGGGAATGATATCAATAACAAATACTCACAAAGCTTCGTTACTGAAGTTGGGTGGTTTTGGTGGGTCAAGTTGGTGCAGCTGGCAGTAAAGGACATCGAAACAATAAAAGCCCATCTCAGGCTGAACTATTATAGAGTTCCGTATACGAATACCATTTTGTAAACTTACGGTATTATTACGTGGTATACTTGTTGAATCATTCAACTTTTGCTTTTTCGTTCCACAACAACCAGCTGCCATGGTTTCTTAGTTAACTCTTCTAAGTACGATAGATGCGATCGGTTCCGTATCATGCATCTTATTCATTCGTTGCTATTGCTGTTGCTATTGCACATGAGATTATGTTACACGCGTTCCGCTAGATGTCTCATCACTCAAAAAAACAGCTGTTTCATTGCTTGCTATTTTTCTACTGAATGTTTCTCTAATACTAGAATGCATATTATTGTTTTAGTTAAAGTTTCAAAAATACATGAATAACCATTAATTTATATATTTTGGATATTTAAATATAATTAATAAATACATTTATGCATTAATTGAACGAAACTTATTTTATCATTAATTATGGAGTACGTTCTTAATGAATGTTATCCTTCTTTTAAATACATATATAAACGTACTAATTGTTTCGTAGCTACAACTTTAATCATAATACATAATTTCAAACAATTTTGAGCAGTTAAAGAATATTAAATGTTGTAGCACTATATACTATACAAATTAAATATATATATAACAGAATAGGGATATTAATAACAACAATTACAATAGTGTAATCAAATTTGATAATATAAAATTTTTATTCATTTGTTCCAATTATATAATAAATTATTAGAAGTTTTCTTTATATTCATTTAATTGTGGACTTTTCACTTTTAATGAATCTACATAGATACATATTATTTATACATATTATTATGTATAAATTATTTAACAGAAATCCTCTTCATTAGGCACAATACATATTTTGTCCATTAAAATACATTTGAAGTCATAGAATAATATGTTCTTTTTAAGTGAGCTATAGCATAAAATATTAAATCTTTTTAATTGTAATTGCAAGTACTCTTGTAATTATACAATATATATTACCACTTAACTTTATTATCCAAATCAATTTTAAGAGAAAAATGATTTCAATTACTTGTACATGAAAAATTTATTATGTGCATAAAAACAAAGTTATATCTCTTATATAATAATGTATGTTTTATATTATTCTATATCAATGTAAAAACATTAATTCAACATAAATATAAAAAGATGTATATTTATTTCATGTTTTCGTCCCTTAAACATGTTAATCTCTTTTATTTCATTACTAATTATTGTTATAAACTTTAAACTTAAAATATTAAATTTATTCACTCTGAATACTTTATTTTTAATTAAGGACTTGAAATGTTCTATTGTCACAAATCAAGCACATGCAATTAGTTTTCAATTACTGGACATTATTTAAGTATATAAATGGTAGTTAATTAGACATCACGTAATGCTGAGTATATGCGTATATATATATAAACAATGAATAATAAAACTATACCAAACAAATGCTTATATCAAGATAACCCAAGTATATTATATATTTTAATTAAAATAATTATTAAATTATAATTAACAAAATCAAGTTTTGCTCCACTTGTATCTGTTAACAAGGGCTTTGATATATATAATAATAAAAGCAGTAATTAATAAATTGGCAGTGTATAGAAGTAGTTAAGTGAAGGTTAGTAAATAAAAAAAGTGAAAATATCAACACGTGGAAGAACACATTTTACTGTACCTCAAAGTCACCAAATATTTGTTTCATCGAATCATTTTAACATGATATAATAATAAGTTGTTTCAACAAAAACAAAGTAATAAGTATGTTACAGAAAGCAATAGCAACTCTATTTGTGTTTTATGAGTCACAGAATATTAAAATCACAATGAGATCGTCACATTTTCATCTACAACTATAATACAACTATTATTAACGCATTTCAATAGTCATAATGCAGTCCATTGCTTATTTACAGTAGAGGTCCCATTCTATCATTTTTATTACATTGCTATTTTTTAGGAATATTATCTAAATTTCGTAAAATTAGTAATAATTTTCAAATAAGTATCTACTATTAATTTAGTTGATTATGACTAATCTTAATTATGATCATTCACAAAGAATTACATATTTATGTATTCAGTAGTATGATCCTTTGCTGTAATAATACGCTGGACTATAATATAACTAGAACTATTAAATTTCAATGTACCAATGGTAAAAGAAAAAGAAATAAAAAATATAAAAGTCCATATTGTTTATAGAAAATTAGATGTTATTAAAGGCTATCACTTTTAAAAATTTCAGTGCATTAATGTAAGCATTTGCACATATTAAAACAAAATGCCATCAATACAATGAGATTTAAATTATTAAATTAAAAATTAGTATTTACATATACATTATTCATGACACAGTCATGAGAAAACAACGATAAGGAAGTTTGTAACTTTCTTTGCATATGATTAATTTAAGAGAATGTAACATATAGTTTTAATCAATTATCTAATTTATATTAATTTAACCATCTATGTGAATTTCCAATAACTTTCGATAAATAATAATACAAAAGTTAAGCGGAATATAATAACTACATACTATGTATGAATTAATAGAACATCGTTAGAAGAAATATTATCAATAGAAAATCTAATGTTTTCAATCTTCAGTTATGTATTTATCTAAAAATGATATTCTATATTTTTTATAATATACGGATAATAGAAACATTTTCGCGTGTATTTGTACATTAAACCTTGTGAAGCAGGCAGTGAATTGCAGGCAGCATCACTGTGCTATAAAGTTATTCATATCACTCGTATACTGCGGACATAAATACAAATGGACACAATAAGTATGATGGCAAAGCTAATTGCATATTATGTATAATCTATTTCTTGATCTTAAAATATTTATTCTATGAAATGAATCGTGTTGTTTAACTTAAGAACGCATTAAAATACATGAGAATAGGCAATTATATAATATATGATTTAAAATCTGAATATTTGACATATAGTTTTATCAATGATTATAAATATTAAAGTTAAAAGTTAATGCACTTGTATATGCGTATATAGTTTACGATTATACCAATTATTAGATAAATAATGATATTAATTACGTTATCTGAGATAACAAAAAAGACAGTGCCATCATACATAAAATGCTATTGTCCTCAAGGAGGACCATGTGGTATCATAAGGGGGAAACTGTGTATGCAGAAACATACAAAGTACAGTAGGCACCATTTTAAACAATGAAAGATTGCAAACAATAGTCGCCTCCAATGTCATTTTCGTTTACGAATTCCACGATCAGCAGTTTCTTGTGGTGAAAAACGATGAACACGGGGCGGAGGATGAAGAGGAGAATGTGATGGAGGATAAGATGAACTTGTTTGATCCCACCAAAATGATGAGTAATCCCATATAGGTAACATAACGGGAGAAATAGGGGGTATTGGAAGAGGATGAATGAATGCAGGATGATTACGTTGTGTCATTACTAATCCATGTTCCTGACTGGCCATATACGAATTGTATTGAGTGTTATTGTATAGTAGATGGGAGGTATGAGATGTATTAGCGTTGTAATGAACTGTAACAGAATTTGGTGACAATTGGGGTCCTTGACTAGGACCCCAAGCCAGCTGCTAGCATCTTCGGCTATGCCAATGTGTCATATAATCTTGATAGCTTACAGTAACTTTCTCACTCTGATATCTTGTTAATTTCACACTACGTCTAATATCTGGAGTGACTAATCCTTTGTAACCACCTTTATGTAGCAACGAATCTATTGTTTGTATCTGGTCCCATCCTAAACATAACAAACTGTGTTTTTCAAAATACCTAATGTTTATAGCATAGAATTTTATATTGTGTAGTATAATATAGAATTATAGTCTGTGATAAAAGTATTTACCAAAGGTAATGAAATATAAGTAAATTACAAACCTTGTTCTGTTGCAACATCAGGTAAATAGGTAGCAGTTCGTTTATTACCCTTCTCATTATGGAATTCTATACGAATTCCATGGACACCTACTTCCCAGTCTAAATAATCAGCACCATCTTCAAAATGTCTCAGAATTGAAACACTTACATGTAAACGTGGTAGTTCATCCCGTGTGATAGGATTAAAGCGTGAATCCTTGAATGCACTTTAAAAGGTTCCACATATTTTTAAAAATATAAAGCAATATTTTATCTAAAGTAAAAATATAAAATTTTACCTAGTTGTTGCATATTCTCTAAGTCCAGCATGTAACTGCATTGCATTAAATGTTCCAATGCAACCTCTTAACCTCATATCTTTTCCGATAGTCCATGTTACAAATAATGGGCTATAAAACACACAATACATACAGATATATGTTGTTTTTTATATTATTTACAAATAAGGATATTTTTAGGCAAAATATATCATGGTTATATGGAATAAGTTGATAACCTAAGAAAATATATTTTCTTTGCAAGATAAAAACTTGTGTTTGTATAATAATAAACAGAAAAAGTAATAAATAAGTAGAAAATAATTTAAATTTTTACAAAAGATCCTATAGATACATATCCATACATATACGCAATAAATTATTTTTATTTTTATGTAAATAGTATCATAAATATAAACAAATAATAAATAATATATTTCGAAACTGAAAACCAACATTGAACTCTACGTAGGCGATAAATTCTTATAATTAAACTCGTATTTCGTCATTTGGATGCATCAACATTGTAACAAAGAAACTCGAGGAAGGCGAAGGTACACGAACACAACATTTGAACAGAAAAGAGAAAGCAGCTGATACGCAGGCATATAAGACAAAGATGGCTATATAAGAGAAAGAGACGGTAATATGAAAGAAAGAATATAAAATATAAAAAAGTAAAGACAGTGCCAGTAAATATTATTACTTACAATGCTTCGTTGCTGAAGTTGGGCGGTTTTGGAGGGTCGAGTTGATGTAATTGGCAATAAAGAACATCGAAGCAAAAGAAGCCCATCTCAGGCTTTACTATTACACTGTTTCTTATTTGTATGCCATTTTGTAATATCGAACCGTTACAAGGAACACTCGACGAATTGTTCAGCTTTTGCTTTTTCGTTCCACAACAACCTGCAGCCATGTTTTCTTAGTTGATTCCTTGAACGGTCCTGCTACTACTGCAGATACGATCGGCTCTCGACTCACACGACTTCCATTCTTCTCTCCTGCTGTTGCAAGCGTGATCGCGCGCGCGTTCCGTTAGATGTCCTCATACTCGTGGAAACAGCTGATTCATTATCTGCCATTTGCTGAAAGCGCGGCATCGAACGGTAAAATTTGAAAATTGGCGGTAATATTAGAGGTTACTTTTATCGTCGATACACGTGTAAGAAGTAATAACTTAAAAGTGAAACAAATCGGTCGAATAACAAAAAAGATGGACGCGACACGCAACAAGCGAAACGCTTTACGATAATAAGTATGTTTAAACAATCATATTCGAATCTTCTGTTGTGCAATGGAGGTTGTAAATTTCAAACGAAAAATTTAATACATCATCGTAATCCTACTGGACTGTATAAATAAAAGATTATTACATAATCATACTGTACGCAAAAATAATCGATACATAATCATGATTTGATTTCAATAGCAGATAATTGTTTATTCTTCATATACATGTATATACATGTTTGTATTATTAACGAGCAATTCTATTTCATGATGTTATACACATATTTTTCTGTTTTGTATAATGAAAGTTGTACAATGAAAGTATTGTTAAAGTATCGTTCGTTTTGACAACACGAAAAGCACTTGAGAGACATGTGTGAATACAATTACTTGAAGAAGAAACTATGCCGAGGGCACCGACTTTTCTAACCCCTTACCTGGCACCTGCTCACGATGCATCGGAGAAGCTCAAGGCGTGACAGCAGATTCAACCTGGCAACATGTGCATGCTTGTAGTTGTCCGGTATATTGCTAAGTGGCTATATTTTTTGTGACAGCTAACATTGTATACTCATAGTTTATCGCGTAACGGTTGTAAAATTTGTGTCGAGTGTCTAGTGAAATTACAATCTTTATTTTTTATCTACGGAAGTACACTTTTGAGATAAACAAAGCATCGAATCGCAGAATTGAGAATTGATAAATCGTAATCTTAATTTGTTGGTTAAGGAGAAACGTGAAAACGTGAAGAAAAGAAAATAATGTGATATTGAATTCACTATTTATAGTCAATTTTTAAGTAGATGTATTGTCATCATTCATTTGAGTACAAAGAAAAACGGAAAACCTGGATGAAAAGTAAAATACATTCGAGAAGTTGCGGAGAAACTACAGAATCGTTCGATGATGTTAGTGTAGTAAAAATGGGTAAGAATTTTCTTTCTATACTTACATCACGTATGTATGTGTCCGTTACATTATTCGAATCTCGCTCGCCGATGGTCATTTCCAATCTTGTCTCTTGAACACGTATATATATGTATATGACACACCATGTTTGTATTAGCTATGTACAGTTTATACGTGAACACGTTATATAAAATGTGTCATAATACTTTGAACATCTGAAAGTGACTCACATTTACGCAATCTTTACGCGGCGCTCGAGTCAGATTATTTCAAATAGATACGAAACCTCGCACGGATATTCAATGAATGGAAAATTCGAAAGCGCGAACGCTATTGGGCAACTTAAGAAAATCTCGTTTCTTTTCGAATTTAATTAGAAAAAATCGCTATCGCTGTTTCGACCGAAATCTTTCGATTGTTTGATTTATTTTACGTTCCCGTGACTGCTTCTTACAATTATTAATTTGAAAGAATATCCTTTTATCTATTCTCATTTACCTTCCGGAAAGCATCACGATTCATTCCGAGATATTTATAACTGAAATAGGCATCGCTGACATCGCCATCGTACGTTCCAATTTACGCTCCGCAAATTATTCACGCTTCTGTGGCGTTGATGCACGGTCGAAGCGTACCTTAAGCAACGTCGAGTTAATTACAGTGATGAGACAGCTGTAATCGATTCGACATTTTAGTGGCAGGTCGATTCACATATAGCACAAAGATCATGGAGGAATATCGATGAGAAATTGATTATGTATTTATGAAAATATAATCCTCATTTTTGGTGGTAGATTGATTTTTGTGGTAG
Source organism: Bombus soroeensis (assembly GCA_014737365.1). Classification (NCBI taxonomy): domain Eukaryota; kingdom Metazoa; phylum Arthropoda; class Insecta; order Hymenoptera; family Apidae; genus Bombus; species Bombus soroeensis. Next base: position 3,438,464 of record JACXIL010000167.1, read on the forward strand.
GTTTTCCACATGATATGAGGCCCAGCCATAAATTAACAACGACAAGCTATTTCACTTAGACACACAAAATGCATTTGCTAGTTTAATGTAGTTACTGTTGGTGTTGATAATGCACTTGTATGCATCCCACGGACGCGGTTTTACCATTTAGGCTACCAAACAAAAGTTCGGCCAGCAACCTACTCAAATCGATTGTGGATAGACGAATCACATTTTGCTCGAAAAAGTGTTTGCCCTATATTATATTTTTTTAATCTCAAATATTTTTTAAAATAAAAGATTCTTTTTATATATTAATGTTTAAAATAGCATTTAAGCATTATTTAAATTTTTAATATATTTGCGTCTCAGAGTAAATTCATTATATCGAGAATGAAGATTAGAAAACAATTAAAAAGAATTGAAGGTTGCGCGTGATGCAATCGTCGTGTAACTAGTTCTTGCGCGTAAGAAAAATCGCATTCCTACGTATAATTGAAGTAAACGTTAAGAAAAGTTGTAAAAATGTACGCGTGCGATTATGTACACATCATAAAGCTTGAACAATGCTCTTTCTGCAGCATTCTTTCCAATGATTGTCTACATTCTTCTTTTCTTGTACCTACACAGCACTTGATTTCACCTTATTCTTAACGCGAGAAATTTTTCGCGATTTGTCCTAAGGAAACAGTGATCTTTCTTCTATAAAGGAATTGTGTCAAAAGTGCTTTTAGTTATTTTTTTCTTTATTTCGTTAGATTAAAATGGTCATATTTGCTCTTTAAGTCATAGAATTATCCTCTACCTTCATAGTGTAAGGACGAATTCATTGCGAAATCTAGAGAAATAAGTTATAATACATAAAAGAAAAATTTTGCTATAGAATTCTGCGGATATGTAAGTTATATTCTAACGAAGATCTTATTGTATTAAAGAAGGTATGATTTAATGCTATCAAGAAATTACAACGATATCGAATAAATGACACTATGATGGTATGCAAGGTCGGAATTTACGCAATGCAGTTCGGGAATTTCTTCAAGATACTGACGCGTCAACCGCGGTTATCTTCGTTTGTCTTTTAAATAGTTACATGCTTATTGGGAAATCCTAGCCTTGAGAAGTCACTATTTGCGATATCATCCAAGAATTCCCACACGTTTTGCCTTGCCTATAATTATCATAAATTTGTTTTTATGCAAAATTATATGCATCGTTGAACTCTGTGTGATTTTCCTTCAATCGTTCGCGATTAATTCCTATAGATTAGATCTGTAAGATTTCATCTATAAAATATTCAATTGTGTAGAATATCATCACACAACCCAACCCTAACTTAACTCCAATCTTTTCCGCTTAAAGTTACGGTAAAGGATCACCTCGAATTTTTTGGTTTAGTACGGTTCTCTACGCTTACGTATTTTTGATGAAAATATGCAAAATAAAATAATGACGGTGACTAGTAATTTTAAAACTATTATCAAGTATCTTGTTTACTAAACCTACGCGTAATATCCTATAGCCATTTATCGTTTGCTGAAATAAGATGAATATTCATTTTTTGCTGTAATGAGAATTTAACGATATTTGTAACGAATAGGAGAGTCTAATACATAATTGAAATGGAAAGTATTGATAAGGAATGAAATATGAATTCTATCAATTATCCAGGATATGTTTTTAGTAATAAATATGAGAAACAAATGATGCTTCAGCGCGCCTTCAACAAAGCTGCAGAGTATTTGTAACGTTCCAATCCATTTGCAAGCTAGTTCGTGCTGCTGAACGTCGAAATATTTCTTAGTCACTGTAGAGTTTTCGCAAGAAGGCGTACAGGTATTACTATATTGCAGTTGCATGTGCATCGATCATTCAGACTCGCTTTTTGTTTTTCAGTAATTCAAAAATTTCCGTTAACAAAACTCTGTCAATATTTTAGCCATTTCCAATATATTATTGAGTGTATAAATGCTTGAATGTAGTATATGATAAATTTCTTTTAATATATAATAATAAGTTCAAAGTTACCATAAGATTCAGATAGAAATATTTTTTAATTTTGATTTAATTATATGTATTAACGAAAAATTTAATTCTCGTATAACGATCGTAAGCTCAATTTTATCCGTTCTGCTCCTCTTCGTGAGACTTCGAGGCTAATTGGAATCTTGATGCGAAAGATTAACCAAAGCAATACCGCTCGTTAAAAGGTCATTCGCTATGTATTCTCGAGCGATTTAGTTTACCGGCGAACATTGCATCACAAGAATACATGTGCCGATTGTTTTATGTAAATTAATGCACAGGTCACTTGAAGCGTGTTACTGTTTGAGCTGAATTGTACAACGTGTACTGTATGAGCCAGTGACTCTTCTGCGGAATTATGCGTTTAGATACACTCAAAGCATTTGCAATAATTGAGGTATACATTGATTGATTTCGTTTCAAATGTAAATCAAGGCAGTATTATTATCTCTCTGTTGTCTCGAAAAAGATAAACATATTTAACATAATTAGAACCGCAAATTTGTTGCTAAATTACAGTAGATTGTATCATCGATAAAAATTATTTATCATTTTGATTTGAGCGCGAAAAACTAGTGTCAAAAAATAGGAAATGTAGTTTTTATTAATTTTAGTGTTCATCAATCGCACTTTATGCTAATAACGAGGATTTACATTTCCACTATCATTATTACATTATCACAGTTACGGAAAATGTCAATCTAAACTGATAAATATTTCGCTAGATCTACTCTATAAAGGTTTTTGAACTTTTAACCTGGATGAAAATAGGAGAATCAAGTCGTCAACTTGCAAATCGAATCTGCTCTCATTTCGTGTCTGCCAAACACTCTTCTTTATTCACTTACGGGAATATTGGCACTGCTGTGATCTGTTTGGACTGTATTTTTAATCTATACATGTACCGTTTTAGAAAATCAATCATATTTTTTCTAAAATATAATACTTTGATTTTTAAATAGTACACATTACTGACATTCATGTATGTTCAAGTTTCTATATAATTTTAAATGTTTTATATTTTTCTATAGCTATATACAAACAACATAAACAAGAATTTTTAATACACCAAAAGATATCTATATGACTGTAGTGTTAATAATCCTGACTAGAGATTACAACAATATTGCAATTGTCTAATTTAATACTTTATGGAACATCTACATATAAGTATTACTATTCTAATAGCGACATCTTATGGTACTGGTATTAAAAGAATCTACTAATACAAACATAAATCTTTCTTAGCAGTATTCAAATACTTTTACTAGCTATCTCAATTCAAAGACGCAAAACATCATATCAACATTTTCCAAACGCCAACAATATTATTGCAATCTTTGTTCTACCTTTGTAAAATTAATGATAAACATTAACGATAACATTACGTAGAATTGAAATAGTAAGGAACAAAAGAGATATTGCGTAATACCAGGTTTTTCCTACAGCTAAACTCGAGCCTGAGGTATATACTTGTTTGCTACTGCTCGACATTTTCATATTCTCAGTAGGGTGACAATGATATTCATCGTCGCTTGGTAACACATCCTTTACGATGGCAAAAAAGTTTTCTAAGGGACATAGTTCTGTGCAACCAGGAATCGTTTCGATCACAAGCTGTTCGGAAACTCCAGTCCAGTGTAAAACCTAGTAACGAAGTAATAAAAGTAATTATTAATAAATACATTTTTAATGTAACATTCCGCATTTTATGGACGAAATATTTACCCGAACGTAATAATTCCCTTTCTTATCGCGTAGCGTTTCCAGAATAAGAGTAGCACCGTATGCAGGAACAATGGGTTCGTCCAATTCCAAAGCTCTCGCAACTGCAGCGACATTCATTTCGTGCGCTGAGAAAAGGAACGCTTTCCTATCGTACGGTTCTAATTTGCCCGCTTTGTACGTCTTAATATCTTCCACCATTTTACGTATTAACAAACCTGTAAAAAGAAAGTACAAGAATGAGTAACGTATCTTCCGCGTGATATTAACAATGTTCCACGTAAAAAAAAATTAGTATCCTTGTACCTCCATTCAAACGTTTCAGCGTTCTTGTGTATGATCTGAGTCTGAAGTCTAGCGCGATTATCTCCTTCATCGGAGTCGGATAAACTGTCTTGGTCCATTCTGGCAGAGTCAGGTTTTGAGATGCCTGCAAATCAATGTTTTTCAACTATCTGATCCTTTCAAAAATCAATATTCAATACATGTACAGTATGAAAGTAACTTCACCTGTTCTTTTAACAAATTATAAAGATAAGTAACAGCGGATGTCGTGTTGATGGCCTTCCCAGTCCTCTCGGTCAAATAATTCATTATAGGTTTATACTTGCTCACTAAATCCCGCGCTTTGCTTTGTCGCAGGAATTTATTGTATTCTTCTCTGTACCTTGAGTCACAAACGATAAAGATACATAATTATTATACTGTAATATCAAGAGCTCTCAGGTGTTCTTACGATTCTATTTTTCACGAATAATTCGCATCTCATAAAAGGTGTCTAAAGGTAGACACGAAAAGAATTACCTGGGGCAATGATGCGGAAATAGAAGATTGTCAGTCTCATAAGGCTCGAAGAATGAGAATACCGGAATCCAAGATAGATTCGGATTCCAGGTTTGCTTCTCCGAGGGTGGGAATAATCCAGCTAGAACTAGCTCTAGAGACAACTGAGTTCTTGGAATATGAGTCGATCGAGCATAGATCTTCTCCGGCCAGTAATCTGGCCCGAAATATTGATCGTAACGTTCACGGAGCATTGTCCCAATCCTGTATTCTCGCAGCTTGCCTCGCTGTGTACATAGTTTCACGAAACAATTATCGTTTGTGTTTGCCGGTATGTGTCGTTAATGACTTCGTAATTGTTTCGTAATAGATATTAATTACTTTCTTTATACTGTCTTTTGGAAATAACGTTGAGATGTTGGAAGAGACGTTTTAGAAAACGTGATCTTACAGAGTTACTGTGCGCCATTAAAAAATTGAGAAGATTAAAAATAAAATATTTTTACATCTTACTATGGTAGAAAAATGTGTAGTATGAAATAGATAGTACTCAAGCTCTTCCAAAGTTTTGGATAACCACTTGCAAAGACAAAATTCTTTGATCGCACTTCCAAGGATTTCTTGGAACTCACAAAATACTTTATTAAACCACACCTTAGTATTGACATGGTATATGAGATTTAGATTCGTATCTAGATTACAAAGATCTACCAGATGTGATTATATTGAAATGTATAAGGATAAGGTCATAAGCGATATTTATAGTTGTGAACTATGTTATAGATAATATACATTAACTTTTAATTATTCCATCATTGACTATTAATTATTACATAAATTTTTTACTTACGTTCGTTAAATCTCCATCACCCATTGGATGGTACGAATAATCGCGATAAGGATCGTTAGGATAATTTTGATACTCCCGCTGCGGTACCTTATCACCGTGTCGAAACACCTTGAAAAACACATTTTGGCATTAATTTAAAATTACTTTACACTAATAATAATTCAAAATAATCACCGACTATTTTACACATTACTAGATAAATGACTATGCACTTTCACTTCAAGTTATCTAGGAAAAGAGGTTATATCCTTTTGAAAGATCACAAATATTTGCATACGGTTGTAAAATCGTAAAACGATTGCAAAATCTTTCGATAACGAAATGATTATTTACCACGTGTAACAGTTGTAAATCCAAATTACAGTTGACCATGGTGACGAACAAAATAAAGTTAAAAAGAACCACCAAAAAATCGAATAACATGTTTTATTCTGTTAACGCCGGTTGGATAACGATGCAAGGAACGACGGGTACGTCCGGAATGTACAATTTCTCCGCACGATCTACGAAGAAGTATATATTCTTGCTCGTGCTTAACTAAAACAACTCGTTGGGTGGGGGAGGATAAGGAACATAGGCGAACAGGTTTGCAGTTCTCTTGATTTTTATCGTGGGTTCCCCGTTTTTGCTCGTTATGTTGATCCTTTTCCTGCTGCCAACTCGCGATCGTGGTGCTCTTCGAAGGCCAAGTACTCAAAGAATGGGTCTTCTGGCGGGAACTGTTTCTGGTCTAGGTGACTAAAGTTCAATATCATGTCGTCGAGAAAGTTGTATGTCATCGTTAAATAAAGATTACTCTCGATTGCCTTGAAGGTATCCTATATTAATCATGTGGTTCCTTGCAATCGAATCTTATACTTTGATACTTTCGTCGACTATTCTCTGTTGCTTAATCTAAGATTGGAACTTTAAAAAAAGAAACGGAGAAAGTAAGCAAAGATTGAATTTAGTGTTAGGCAATCCGTTCTCGAATATATAAATAATTAAGAGTATTTTAAGAAGTAGCAGATTTTTCTTAATACATCTCAGGGTTGTAAATAGTTATACTATAATACATCAGAAAAATTAGAAAATGAGATTTATATATTCAATCTTAATGGAAGTGACTCAACCAGATTAAATATTTATGTAAACGACATGAAGCATATAATACACCTCTAAACGCTGATTGATTCGTAATTTGTCGCATTGCCGTAAATACGCGTAGTAACCTGTAAAAGGAGAATGTAATCCATAAAGGGGAAATATATTACATAATTAATTGTAATTCATCAATATAGTAGCATGCATATAAAGATTATGAAACACTTTCCTGCTTAATTTAATTTATTCCTTCTGAGTATTTGATATTAAACTTTCTACATCCTACTAAGAATCTTTCTCTATCTGCTGTTCAAGTTTATTTATTTTTATTTTCTGTTGAAATAGCTTTTTACATAAACGAAAGTATCTGGGATTTACGAGGAAAAAATTTAACTACTTGTAGAAAATTCCAGTATCTAATTAAAGTACTTATACGACACTCTAAATGTAAAATAAGGACACGAATAAAACTTATCCCTGAAATGAATATTTTTTAAACGAAGAACTAGTCAGTTTTGTGTTTCGTCGATAAATTCGCCAAGATGTTGAGACGTTTATAGTCGTGTTGAAAAAGAAACAAATGACCATTCGTAATCATATACAGGTTGCAGTTTCGTAAGACTTCAATAGTCACCACAAGTGCTCGCTAGTTTATCAAGGATAAGTCAACTTGATTGTTATCGATAGCCTCTATTTGAATGAAACATAGTTCCAGAGGCTGGTACATTGGCTATTCGTCTCATTGCATTCTCAGCCTCGGTGTTACAGATACATACATTCGATTGCAGATACAAATTGTTCTAGGAACTTCAATAGTTTAGACACTATTTCCGAACAGAGATCGAAACATTAATACTATCTCTATACTATTTTTGACGGAGAAAATCCTGAAACGTTTATTTTGTACTTTGTACGTTTGGATACCAATACATGACGATCAATATTAATGATTGTTAACAGATGACCATTAATATAGGTACACATGTAAGGAGGAGATCTCATACGAATTACGATCATCGGTAGTCGTATATTTGTTCATTTTACATGGATATTATTAACTACATAGATTAGTCATATCGCTTTATGTAAGTGCCATCTGACGTCTCACGGAATTTCTGGTTTAGCAATTTCGTCACGCTTGTCCATCTAGTTTTCCTTTTACGATTCGATTCTGGGAATAAAGGAACTTAGTTTATACCTGTATGTAGACGAATTGTACACAAAAAACTTCAACGATAATACGGTAATAAAACAATTCGCTTTAAGGAGTTAAAAAAGGAAGCGAAGGTTGCAGCTTTATTCGAAGTATATTATACTTCAAAGAAAATAACTCGATTGTACCGTAAGAGACGTTAACTCAATTCCATAAAGTCGACATTCGTATTTTTACTGTGTAAAGGATCGTAAATATAAATAATTTCCATCACTTTTTTAAATGTAAACTATGATTCACGTATATCGTGATGATATCGACTTCCTCTTAATGGCTTCTGTTAATGAATGGTTTTGTTTAATCACCGTCATATTGCATGTATACACTGATAGAGCGGACAAAAAACAGTGAGTTGACATTGTACGAGTATTCGGAAGGGAAACATTAATTATCCGCGGTTTAATTTAAACAGAACTCGTTCGACATCTTTCATTCTATGAAAAACGTTGTAGAAAATATAACGAGATTATAAGCAAGATATAAACTATTTATGGACGATGGATTTTACACTCCACTTCAACTTTATTTAATCGAAAATCGTCGATTCCGGTTCAAGTACGATACGGTATAGGTTACATCTTTTTTTAAATCTTCGTCGCATTAAAATAATTCCTTACTGTATATAGTTCTTAATATTTTGTTTTTATTCCGTATCACCGAATATTATGCCTTCGTACAGAATTCCGATGGGAGATCCCCTTTGAAACAGTTCAATTTTCAATATTAAATATCGAAAAACATTATTACTCAATTTTATTTTTAATTTCCTGTTTAAGGGGGTATTCTGGTTTAGAAATTGGAAAAAATCTATTTTTTTTTTCATATTTTCAGAGCTTGAACCTTTAAGAATATGTCCTTAAAAGGATTTTTCAAAATTTTAATTATTTTCAGAGATATAGCTATTTTAGTGACGCGCCATCCAAACCGGCTCGGTCGGAACGAATCGAACAAAAAAGAAAAAGCTGTGGCTGAGAGCACTATTGATGAATTTGTCCATGAAAATCCTCCTCTAAGTGACGATGTATTGGAAGTTATAAAGTCAATCTATGAAAGTTTGTCTGCAAATTCCTTATTAGAACGACGTTTGGGTTCTAAAACTGAGAATAATAACGAATCATTAAATTCTTCGATATGGACTTTTGCTCCGAAACACATTCAAGAAGGCAGACCATTGAAATTGCTACTTTTCTCGCTGTTAGCATTTTTAATGAAGGTTTTATACCCATTTTAAAAATACTGAACGTTATGGGAATCACGATTGGTTCAGAAGCTTATGCATTCGCCGTTAAACGTAACAATACCCGGTTTGAGCGCTCAGAAATACGAGTATCTAACGCTTCAAAGGAGGCCAGAACTGCTTGTTTGGAAAAAAGAAGTGCGGAAAATGCTTTTTTTGAAGTAGAGGAAGGCTTAATGTATGGAGTAGGAATTGCAAACACTTTTTTTTTTTTTTTTTTTTTTTTTTTATGTGGAGGAAATCCGCACGGACTCCGCATCGCCTCTGGGGGAGAGAGGCGACGCGGTGGTGTCGGACTCCAACCGACTAAAACCTCCACGATGACCTTCCCTGTAGCGGTCGAGGGAGGCCCAGGGACTGCAGGTAAGCAACAAACACTGGGCCTCCCTCGCGCCAATCTTGATTCGNGCTCCGCCACCGACTCCAACGGTTCGAGAGCGGCGGCGGAGGTCGCGGCGGTCGCTGCGGCGGCCCTGGTGCCAGTGTCGGTGTCTGTGTCCGCCCCGCACCCCGCGCCCCCCTTCTTTCTTTTGTCGGGAGCAGGCAGCAGCGCGGAGTCCGATTCCCCCGCGCTCGCGTCCCCCCGTTGCGCGCGGCGTCCCGCGCCACCGCCTCGACCTTTGGCGGCGGAGGCGATACTTTCCGTGGACCCGGCAATCTTGCGGTACGATCGCTTGCGGAGCGCGCCCGTGACAGCCGACGAGGAAGAGCATGACGACATTTCGTCGTCGGATCTCACGCCCCCGCCGCCGCCGCGCCGCGGCCGCGCGCTACCCCACGAAGATCCCGGGCCGATGGTCGTGGCTTTCTGTTGCCTCGGACCCCCCCGAGACCCCCCGGCTTGCGTGACAAATTCACCAGACGCATGAGCGCTTCCGGGGGCCTGGTGATGCACCCCCGGACGGCCACGGTTGCTCAATGACGACGCAGCGGGACAAAAAATTTTTTTTTTTTTTTTTTACGTGGAGGAAATCTTCATAGACACCTGCTCTCACAGCACACCTTGCTGTGGAGGAGCTGACAGCAGAGGGTGGTGGTGATGCAAGGTAGTGCCGGATTCTTACCGGCTAAAACCTCCACGAGCGGGGGTCGGTAAATCACCAGGCGAGTGGGGGCCAATATTGATCGTCCGTCGTCGGGCAGACCATCGTCGACAGTGGTGTTGCTATTTTTAACCAAGCACTCAGAGAAAGCATCACAACGCAAGTGTGGGCCTCCTTGCTTGTTTACGTTTTCTCAACTTTTGAGAGCTTTTGGTTCCATCCATCCTTTGAGCAAATATTTCCACCAGGACGAGGATTCGAACTCACGACGCACCGCATCGTCTTCCATCCGGGACCTTAACGGTCGTAGCTGGCTGCGGGGGCATGTATGGCTTATACTGCGCGTAACTTAACCCCAAACTTTAAACGCGTTTTTCTCGAAACTACTTTTTTCGAGTTGGCTTGTACGATATCTCAAGTTCTATTGAACTAATTTACTTGAAATTTGGTGTGTCTTCTCTATACACTTCTTTATCGTACTAACAAGAATCATTACAGATTTTCAATTTTTACTATTTAAAAAAAAATTGGAAAGGTAAAGAAAGTGGTAAAAAACCTATCTTCTATATAGATAGCCGCAATTTTGCGAAAAAACTTTTTTCCAACTTTTTGTTAGTTTGGACAATAGCAACATTCTTCTAGATTACTAATTATTTTTCTTTTTTGTCTTAGATTACAAGTAGGCTTGCAATCGCAACGATCATCGCGCTCCATTTTTTTGACACCACCCACATCATCAGTCTGTAACTTTTTGAATTTTTAACTTTTTTACTTTTTCTCATGTATTCTTTAAACATTAACAAATATTTTGCAAAAAAATTTATAGTAAAAATATTGTTTGTTTTTTTATTGGACCTAAAAAAACACCTAAAATTCATGCCTCTAGACCAGAATACCCCCTTAAGATACGATGACGATTTAACATCGAACGTGTAGTTTATTCATTTTATTCGTTTGAAAAACATGAAACAAGTAACAATGACGGATCGCTCTTCACATAAGCAGAGTGTATCGTACCTGTTCTTACGATGTTGATGCGCAATGATACACGTCATGAGAACGTAGGCGAAGAAAAATTATTGCAATAATGCATCATAGATAGAACAAGTTGTGGGCGTGTCCTGAATAAAATTTACCGATACACATCTCTGTTTTAATGCAGACATGCATATTAAAGGGTTGAAAAAATGAGATAACCTGATCTTGAAAGATCATAATGTCTAACAACCGCGCTATTCTTAATAAATTTTTAAAAAGATCCTCCATGAGGGTCGACATCATTCGTTTCTTTTTGCATAGCGAATCCTTACTGTGTGAAAAGGTTTCATAAAATTTTATGTAAAGAAAATAACGACGCGGGTATGTGTATTAAAACTGAACTCGCCGGTATTTCTTCTCGCAATCACGTGTGTATGCATTCGCCCGGTTTTATGTATCTCGAGCCTGACGTAGCAAGATTATTGCTAAATTTATGAAGTCTTCATAAAAACGCGGGCGTGAATAGATGGTTAATAGTATTTGTTTCTCGGTACCTTTTACGCGGTATAAGTTAAACGACACGTACCGTAAAGAACTTTAATGATGCACTTTTTAATTTATAAAAAGAAATGGATAGCGCAATTTAAATAAGTACTTGTCACGTGATAAGCGGATTCGGTTTCTTTAATTTAATATGCGATTCTTAATAAGATCCACTTCTGAAAATCGGGTCATACATGCGAGATATATCCGTTTTTTTTTTTTTTACGACGTATGTATTTATAAATAAGTTACAATTCGCGATTACGGTGACAAGAGATAGAGAATCGATTTTATTTATTTTAATCAGTTTTAATTTTGGACGTCATTACGTCGAAGAGTGGTTCTGCGAAGTTGATGAAATATAGCATTCATCTGGGAAATACATGTTTCAAACAGCTATCGCTGCTTAACTCTGTACGTTTGTTGATCTCGAGATATCGTGTATCGCGTCACGTTATGCAAAAAGCTCCGTTAGATTGTAACTATCCATTGCAAGTTGACGTTCGATATTATCCGGTTCTCACGCCTTCTCTCTCTTTTTCTCTTTCTCTCTCTCTATTTCGCAATTCGTTCTAGTCGCGTTCGTTTTTTTTTTCTCTTCTTGAAAGTCCATTTCAACGACTGGACTTTTTATCCTTCGAAGCATCTCTGGACCGACGCGATGTATCAGCTATTCGATTCCATGTTCAAGGCTATGGTAACCTTGAGTCGGATCTTTCCGTACATCTATCGTCACATTCCTACATACGCCAGATACGCAGGCATGGTTTGAATCCTTCGTACGATTTAGTCAGTTTGTTTTGTGAAATTAATTTCCCTTTGATTCATTTTTATTATCTATTTTCGTATCAGTATGTAGCAATTTTAAAATAAAACTGTTGTACTTATTTTTCTTTACGAAGATTTAAGGATTCTCTGAGCTATGTAATTACGAGGAATGAATTATATTAACGTTTGTTTAATCATGCAAGAGAACGTATAATTTAACCGGATCTTAAACGTGTAAATTCTTAATCTAACATGCTTGCATCTGTGATCGAGTACAGAAGTGTGAGTAGAACAGAAGAAAAAATTATTAAAATACCAGATACGCAATATGTTACAATCCTTTAAAACATAAAATCCACATATATTATGTTCATGTCGTAAAAATTGAACAGCCTTCGCTGTAATACGATAATCGCTTTTATCACTTCTGACTACAACTTTAAAAATTACATGTTAAAATATGATACTGCGTAATCAAGATAGTAAAGAATTAACCTTTAATTAACAATTTGAATACGTAAACATATATCAACGCTCTGTTTCATGAAAATTGTTTACACTCTTCCAACTATTTCAGATCGGAATTAACAAATCATTTAAATTTCATAAACTTAATTTTTTCTTAAATATTCATCGTATGATTACATTGCTATAGTCTAAAGATTGAAGACAGATAATATGTAAGCGATAGAATCAGTTCATAGAGTGATTAAAGACAATGACGTGTTACTTATAGCTTTGCGAATAATGCTCATTAATTTACCATTCTTACGATTCAAAAGTCTCAGTTTCATCAATATTTTATAATATGTCTGACGGTTAGTGAAATATCCTTAGATCGTTTCAATATTTAACGCTATTGTTCACATCGAGGTTTACATTGATACCCGAAATTGCATTCAAGGATATATTGTACATGTACATGAATTTTAATCTGACTACAGACACAAGCTCATCGTTTGTATGAGATACATGGAGGAACTCCCACTATTACGTACAGAATTAATAATGGATGCAGACTGCAAGGCAACAGAGTCACAAATTAGGCGAGCCCCTTATCGTGAATGTACAGCCACGTATGTCGCTTTTATAATCCACAATCACTCACGCATTATAATTTTTAATAAGCAAAGTAACATTGAGCGAGAAATACATTTGCCTTTATTGAATAGTTTAACCTGATTAAAATGCAGATATACCAAGACACATCTTGTCCGAATGAGTTTATGAGAAATACGAGTTTGTTGTAACATCGCTCAAGCTGTTGTATCGTTGATCGTTAATGTTCTTCGCAATTTAGATTGGCAGAATATGATTCTGCAAATATTTTTGTACGCTGCATGGCTTGTCAAATATCGAAACGTAGAAACGCGGGGAAAAAGAGCGGAAGGACACCTCGATAGAACTGCATCGTTGTTAGATACAGCAACTGCAGTTGCCGTTGTAGCCTGCCTGCAGACTGAGAAGAGAAATCCGATACTGTGGAATTGAATAACGTATCGACAGACGTCGTAGGGTGCGAAGGCACGTTCTGGAACAACTTCCTTCTGCAGAAACGACAGTAGATCTGCGGGAAATCGATCGAGTCGATTCGACCGCTTTGGCACCGAATCCTTAATGTAATTCTTCAATTTTCGTTCCCTTCCTTTCTTAGTATCTCTTCATCTACAACTCTCATTTGCTTCGAAGAAGAAAGTTTTTCGAAACCTGTAATACGAGCATAAGCATCACGGTGAAATTACTGATAGATCTAAGCGAAGGAGAGAAAGGCGTGATAATTATTGAAATATTTTAAACTACGTTTATTATCTGTGTCTGTTGATAATAAGAAAGAATCAAAATATAAAACGTAGCCAGCATCGCAGATAAACAAAGGGATATAGTATTTGAAGAGACAAGAGGAGTGATAAATGACTAAAACTATAAGAGCATATACAGATGCGTATCAAAATCATTATCGTACTTTTATGAAAAACTGTTACAGTATTGTGTATTCGTAACTTTTATCTGGGGATAAGATAGATATAAGCGAATGATATAGGTCACCGGAAGTTCGGGTAAATTACCCAGCATACAAACGAGCTTATGTTCCAGGACACGAACGAAGTTAGACCTTGGACTAGTAACCCACATAATGCGCACTGAGGTAACACCACCGTCCTTCGAATATCGATAATGCCCGCACACTTCCCCTAATATTCTTTATCCTTCAAATTTTGTCGATTTATAGTTTATATTTTTACAATAGGATGACCTACCAGGATAATATTTATCTTATAATACACGAGATATCCTACATTTTGTACTCGGAAACATTTTTTTATTAACACATATCAAATAGGAAGCACTGGGGTGAATACGTATAGGAAAATTCATTACACCAAATGTATCCTTTTGCGAGGTGCCAAAATACATCCTATAAAATGACACGAATTTCATAGTGGATGATCTTCAGGGTTGCATGAACTCGTACTTTATAACACGTGGTTTGTCCGATTAACTACAAACGCGTGTACTAGAAATTTTTGATCGTTATATCGTAAGAATCATTCTGGACGACTTTAAGATCGTGGAACACTGAAATCCCTGACTCCGAAATGGAAGGACACGCCGTGAATTCTACCAAGGTCACAAGACTATGAACTCTGTGACCCTGCGATTGTAGGATTCGCCTCCAGTCCTCCTGAAGGCCATGAACCAATGACATTCCTGACCCAGGATTGCAAAACCCGCCTCTAAAATATCCTGTGTTCGTAGAACTCTAAAATTGCTGCAAGATCTACTGCGGTATAACTGTAAATTATAAACACCGAGACTCTGAGAGTTATCTTGAATTACTTCACAATCGTAGTGTCCGATCTTAGGCTCCACCTGTACTAGTTCAGAATCGTAAGGTTACTCTGAGATACTGCTGGATCCTCGAATTTAGCTTAGAACTGTGAAGCATAATTTGGATAATTTCTGAATTCTTAGGTCCATTTTAGATCTGTGTAGAGTTATGAGAAACGCTGTGGATAACTTGGATATTTGAATCCTTTCTAAAGTTAGTCTAAAATTGAAACCTCTGAATCTTAGATCTACGCTGGACCAATTCATTATGAGATATGCTTAGACTACTCTTAGGTTTTTGGATTCTTTAAATTACTGCCGAATTCTTTGATCCAGCTAACATAACTCTAGTGAGAAATACACACTGGACCACTCTTGGAACCTTAAATCCATCCGAGATCAGTTCGGACGATCCCGGATACAGGGGTCGAGATCCCACGATTCTGATAGTTTGGCGCAGTTCCTATTACATGGGCGCCAATGTTATTACTCTGGTCATGTCCAATAATTTTACGATATTTAGAGTTATTTTTATCCTTCAAATTTCACTTATATATATATGTATGTATTAGTAATGAATTACAAAGAATAAGTAATATTTTTAATCTTCTTGTTCCAGGTTGAAGGTGACATTCATTATTCCATAAAAATAGTTGGAGCTGACAGTTTTATCACAAGATTTTTTTATGGTCTCAACATTTTTACTTTGTGGTGGGACGGACAAGGATGAAGGTGAGTTCTTTGTTGTTGGATAGTTATTTACGTTGACATAAATGTAGAAATATTTTATTTACTTCTAGAATTTTGTTTACTCAGAGCTTTATATATTTAATCATCCTTATTTATATACATATTGTTCTTTGGTTAACTAGGTATAAAGTATTAGAATCTTTAATTTCTTTTGTATATGCGGTATATCAGATAGCTGTGTTTATTTTTACTTTTTTCTTTTGTACATTGAATTTTTTTTCACGCTCCGTTAAATCGAACCTCGTAGTTATTTCTCAATTGAGTCCGAGGACCTAGTGGAGCGTGTCACATCCAGCAGGCTGAATTCCATTAACACTGGTGCATTCAGTCTCGATTCTAGATTAAATAGAGTTTATTTTATAAGAAACGGGGACATGTACACACTAACGTGTAATCCACGCGTAGATAGTAGGCAGGCAGATCGATCGTTTATTTATGCTTAAAACTATTTCCTATTAGAATTAAAGTAGGTAATCGATGATATCGTAAAATTGTAGCAGAGAAAGTTCAGTTGTAAATAGAAATTCATACCAAAATGCAAGAAATTTAGCAATATTTCAATATATCGTAGATGATCTTCTTTTCGAAATATGTTTCTCATCGATTAGCAGATCGATTTTATAATTTTTTTTGTATTATTCATAGATAACCCTAATTGTATTTCGAAAAATATCTTTCGATACTATATTTTAAGATACTTGTGTAGCTGATATACATATTCGAGCTTCTCCCGAAATGCATACGTTGGCAGCGTTATTTTTATTCATTTTTGGTAGCCTAGAAGTTGACATGAAAGGCGATCGTTCAAAAATTGATGAAACCACAGTATCTTGAACAGTAAATTCAATGTTCATGAAAGTGAGCAAGGAAGTGTTCGATAATGGCAGCAGCGAAAACTGTCGAAAGGAATTGAAGAAGACGGCGAACGACTTTTCTCTGAATCGTTGAAAAATGATAGCGTACGTTTTTATTGCTTTAGGGGAGATCTTACCTCGAGAAGTATCATGGTTTGTAATAGCACTCTCACTTTGTTACTTCGTTTTATCTTAATAATTAATGGCAGTAGAGACGGTAAATGAATTTTGAAGCTATATTGGGAACTTTCATTTCTCGCAGCTGTCTGTTAATGAAGTTTTGCAATGTCACTATAATTATCATTGAATTCGGTGAGAGGGAATATTGGGGGAATTTGAATGTACCGAGGAAGAGTCACTAAACTATTACCTTCATATTAATTTTCTTTTTCGGGAAACTTCTTTCCGCCACGCGGGAAAATGTTACACGAAAGCTTAAAGGAAAGTCGAGGAAGTTTTCTTGTAAGCTACACCGCCGTAATTGAAATCTCTGAAATCAAAATTATTAATAAGGACTGCGTTTGACGTCCCTCGTTAACTCTTTTCTCTCTCTCTCTCTCTCTCTCCCTCTCTCTCTCTCTCTCTCTCTCGGTTGCAGCGTACAGAGGATGTGCATGATCGAAATTGAATAATTGCTAATAATAATTAAATTCTCTCCTCTACTGTATAGAGTTTCAGTATAAATTATCGGGCGAGTTCACCAAGACGTAATTTCGGTTTAAATTCGGTATAATTTCGGAAAAGCTCATGGAATTGAGTAATCACCTGAGACTGATGGGTTATTACGTAACTCATTCTAATAATAGGCCGGACTAAGACGATCGAACTTTACATGACAAGTGACTGGAAAGGGGATCGTGGTCTTAAGCACAGTTGATAGTTCTCTAGGAGTTAATCGTCATAAACACAACTATCCGATGCTTTAAAGTATCCTTCGTGAAAATTTACCTTGCGTTCATATAATTTGCGAAATATAATCCCCACTCGTCTATGTATGTATACATATTCTAAAATTAGGTTTTTTGATATACAATAGATAAATTCAACTGTGTCAAAGTAAACTGTTAATATAAAACATTGTAGTCGTGATATATTAAAAAGTGGATTACATATATTTGTTTCTATTTAAAAAGTTAGAAGCATACCATGGATATAATGAGCTTGTTTGAAAAACACTTGAAACAGCTCCGGGAGTATATTGAAACATGTTCCACGAATTTATGAAATATGTAACGGTATATAAATAAAACATGAGAATAATTTATTTATGTCGATTTTGGTGTTACAAGTTGACGCATATTTACTGGAAATTTAAATATACCCTTCTCTCGATAAAAAGTAACGAAAGAATAAGTGGAAAGATATAAACATTGAGTGACTTCTCAATTTATCGATATACAATAAACTTCCTGTCATTTGATTAATAAAAATTCTTTCATGTATAAATCGTACTCGTAAATCATGATGAATCACAATGTATAATGGAGAAAGGAAATTTTACTTTATAAATAAGAAAGAAGTACAATATTTATTCTTTTCTATATATGCATACGTACATACAATAAAAATAGAAAGTTTAAAGTTAGAAAGTTCAATATCTAAAAAGAGGGTCAATCTATGTACCGATAAATATATGTAATCGTGAATACTGACCGAAAAGCTCGGTATTATAAATAGATACTATTCTAAAAATTGACGTTACTATATACGAAAACTCAATATATCTTTCGTCCAGTGACCCGACTCTTCTTGGCTTACGTAGTTCTAAGAAGTATTTCAGATTAGTTCGAAGTTAGTCCTTCAAGAACAAACGGCCATTTCTCAAACTAAAAGAGGGATTTTACGATTTTAGAAAAGATTTCAGAACCCCTTATGTTTCTGACTTTTATATCTTTATATACGGACTATACTTTACAAATCAGGTACGAATCATTTGCAAATATTTAAAAGGAAATATCATTAAAGTTTGAATTAGTACCTTCTTGGAGTCTTTACAACAAATTCACATTTGAGAAAATAGATTAAATCGAACGTGTAAGTTAGCAAAGAATTAGCATATTATAGTATACTATAGAAGTGTTAGAAGTCCGAAATTGAATTTTACTGATATAAATAAATTCACGTGAAAACTGGTTTAAAATTGATTTCTGTTATTTTAAATGCGTAAAATATTCAAGCAACTCGCTAAAATATTTAAATTAGCGTCATGAGAAATGTGGATGTCACAGAATGCTGAATGTACAAGTATACCTATTATTATCATATGTACAAATATACATATATTTGTTGTTGAGGTGTATATGTACATAAGTATATATGTACTTCATAGTGATTCGTCTATGGTTGCCTCGCTTCAAACAGCTTGAAGAAAGATTTTCATGGGATTTACAGTTTTCTGAATTTATCTGAATGCCCTTTGTGCCCGCCCTTATCTCTATTTCCTGGTCTCCTCCGAAGAATATCCTTTTATCTTTTTACTTCAAAAAATGTTTCCTATCGCGATGCTTCACAGGGTTTTGCTCGCCAGAATGCTTTTTATGAATCGCTATGGGCACATGTATATACATATATGTATCACAGTGTATGTTGTTTGTATTCTCGCGTGTGCAGTTGTACCTTAACAAAAATTCTGTACGTTATACCAGCGATAAAAGAAAATTGCACACGTTAGGTGGTTTAATTATCCGAACGATACGTGAAACCGCGTAATTTTTAATTCGGATACTTCAAACGAAATCACATCGCGATAAAGACAAAATATTTATTTGTGCGGAGATTGCATTATTTCATTTTTAGTTGTCAGATTCAACAATTGGGGTTTTAAGAGCATCAAGGACGAAATTGCAGACCCTTTGCGGAGATAGTTTAATTCTGAGAACCCTATCTCATTAAGGTCATCCTTTTGGGCGCAGATTTAATTAATTCCTGTGAGTTCTTGGTTGAGGTTGCAATGAAAAATTAAATTTCAACCATTTCCTTCTAGAGAACCTTTTCTATCGTTGCACGATACAGTTGTAAACTAATTAGATTCTTTTCAATCAATATGATACGAACGATCGATTAAATTGTACGAATGATTCGAACTTTTCGTAAAGCGTGTCATCGTTACACGCTTTACATACATATGTAGTTACAAAGTTTCTTTTCCGATATACATCTTTTAATTATATCGAGATAGTATCCGTCAGCATGCAGTAGTAAATTATTTCAAGTTGGCTTTTCTCATGTACAAAATCACTATAAGAATCTTTTCTTCGCTTTTCTCATTTCCAAGATCACCCATTATCGCGAGAAACTCGCTGGCGTAAGCGTTACTTCCTTTATTGCCAGGCCACAGATTGAGTAGTACTACTAGCATCAAGTAGAACCATCCGTCCACAATCGACCACTAGCATTCCAAGGCTAAGTTATTGATTCTGAATTGTTTAATCACTAATTTTCTTTCGGATAACAACTAATTCTATTAATTGCGTATAAAATTTATATTACGATCTTTTAAACTATAAAATATAATTTATATCCTAAATACATGAATTTCAAATATCTTCGTTGTATGTGTATCGTCATAGTTGGTAATTATTTTAATGATTTTTAACTAATATTATTATATGTACTTATTAGTTTACAGGATGTTCAGAAGGAAATATTCAAACTTCATCAAGATCGTAATCTTCAGGCTTCTTCCGGGATATCTTGTTGATGCTAAAGTTCGTCGACGCCACGTGGGTGTCAAAGTGCAAACTTCCTTCTAATATATCTTCTAGCACGTTTAACGAGTCTTCAAAACGGAAGCTCGTCCTTCTTGTCTACCAATACTTGTACAATATATTCTATCTTCAATAATCGTCGAAGTTTCGTTCTTCCACCGAAACTTCGTTGTCTTCGTTAAGTTAGCATAATCAGAATTATTTTGACCTGTCTCTATCATGGGCGTACATGCTGTAAGATATATGCAGATGCAATGTTGAAAGAGACTTCTGAATCTCTTCATAAACTTTGAAAGATAAATAATGAATTACGAAGTAAGATACAAGTTAAATACTGCACCACGTTGTGTAGAGAACAGTTGTTTCTTCGTATCTTTTCAATCATAAATTATCCTAAAATCTTGGCTTTCGATTCAGCGTCAGTGCTTCGGAAAAATAGTAATTTCTCAAAAATTATAAACATTTATCGTTAATACTTTATATTTTGTCTTTAAACTAGTATAAATAATTCCTTAATATAAAATATCACACTTGAAAAGGGTGTGTCATGAATATTTGAGCTCATGCTCGGGTTTTTCCGTTTGCGTTGATCGTTTTACAATTGAGATATTCGTTCAGTCTTATCTTATACATCGGTTCCATCTAACGAACGCAAACATCTTCTAGGGGCAATGTAGATTCCTGGCTCGTTCGTTAGCGAGAATGCCGACTGTTAGCCATTCCCAGCTTTGTAAAAGTCACTAACAAACGAGGGGATAGGGAAACGAATAAAAGATCGTATAATATGAAAGTGGAAGACTTCATCTCTCACGTTTCTTCCTGAAATCTTCCCACAAAATCGTGCATTCTATGGCAGGGCCGCTTCTTCCTTTTGGATAAGAATGTCTTCCTTTGAGCCACGTTTTTCTGAAGAAAGTTCTCTCATTTTCCACTGAACTCATTGTTGCTAGGTTGACTTCGTCTATAGAGCAGAATTAGGAACGTTTGAAAATTTTTTTATATAAGAAAAGCGATAAAAACGCGGAATGAATTTTATCCATAAAAGATACCTCGATGACGTATTCTGGTAAAAAACTGAGGATATTTTGTTTCGCATTGACAAACCCGCAGCTAGATAATTAATAAGTCGAATGCGGAACAAATTTAAGACCTTGGATGACTGAAAGCATATTCGCCGTTTATTGCAAACAAAAGAATGTAACCCCTTCATAAAGTCACTAGGAGATCCCGGGTTCCGCAGTAACCAGGCCATGGAAGAAAGATCAACAGAAATGCGATCAATAAAAGAGTTGGAGAACACATAAAGGAATTTGAAAAGCAATTTTCGTCCTATTTTGCAGCAGAATATTACATCTTAAGTGGGACAAAGAAACGGGGCAAACAAAAATGGTAATGACAATCCTGATAGTGCTATCTAACAATCGCTGATATTCGCAATGGTGAAGATTATAGCTGGAAAAAAAACAAGTAAAATAAAGCGAAATAGTTCGCTTAAGCTGTAATTAAGTGAAGTAGAGCAAAAAGGAAGAGAAAAAGTACGAGAGTTCCATGTAAAAAAGTCAAAAGCGACCGATGACAATAGATTATTAAATCAATGGGTCCGATAGTCAAGAAAGAGAGGCTGCATAGGTACCGTTATTGGGGAAACTTCGTCCATTTTTCTTGGTGGAAAAAAGACTGGCTGGTGGAGGAATAAAAAGAAAAGCTGAAAGAAAAACAGGTGGGCAGGTGAGAATCAGAAGGGGTTAAAGTAGCAAGCAACGATGTTAGAACTATCCAGTAGACGTCGACGGTCTGTGTGCTCCGGCCGCGGAGGCTGCGCGGAAAAATCGATAGCCAACGCCAACCGACGGCGTCGTCGTCGACGGCGGCGACGGTAGCTGTGGTGGCGGCGGTAGTGATAGTAGTGGTGGTGGTGGAGGTAGTGGTAGTGGTGGTGGTGGTTGCGAGTAGCGCGATAGAGACCGATGGTGCAGTCAACGTTGGGACCGGCAGCCCAAAAGACACACGCGGACCTCACGCGTTTTCTACCCCTTCCGTCAAGCACCCCCTTCTGACACCTCTTACCCTCGAACAGTCGTACGGCCCTGAAAGAACGTGCCGCGATTCGAATTGCTTTTTTTCTTTGGGGCACGCTCCAGTCCGCAGGCAAACGAACACAGAGAAGCCGTACATCGGCTATAGTGCTCGTTTACCGGACGTGTAGTGGGTGTGTGATAGAAATGTAATGCTAGTGACGCGACGTGACACGACGTAACTCGATCCAACGCGGTATGACGTTTCTTTAGTTCTTTCGTCATCGTTGCCTGTCTCCCTGCTGCGTACGGATCGCGTGTGAGCCAACGACAAACGCAATGTTGTGACGCGTGACACAGCGCACCGGTTCGACACGGCGTTTCAATGCTCAGAGACGTTGCCTCCGTTCCTTCGTATTCTCTTCTCATGTACATCCGAGCATGGATGATAAATGTTCGAGTGAACGGTAAATGTCACCCGGGAGCCAAATTTATCGATCTGCGTACACGTATTAATGGATCAGTATGTGATAACTGTACGTTGGAAATCGGTATGGTTCTTGGAGAGAACGTTTCGCTATTCACCAGGATTCTCCATCTCCGCACCATGTCAGAGGTTCTCGCAGAAATATGACGCTACCGCTACGCGCCTTTTTGAGGACAATGACCCCGTGCACCTTGCTTCCTTCCTAGTCTGGTCTGACTTCGTTGCTGGCTTAAGCGTTTTACTTTTTTTCTCTCGCTCCGTCTGCTTGAATAATGAACACGTCTTGAGACCTTATTTCGAAGCATTTCAGTTAGAAGATCTTGAACGAATAATTTTATTTTTTACCGTTGTTTCGCATTCTACAAGCTATATACGCAGTCTTGTTCGGGTATCGTGCGGATCTCGTTAGGAAAATTACGTATATAACTTCTAATTCGTACCGTGACATTTACAACGAGAATTTTACGCGATATTTTCAACAACGCCACACAGTATACAACACTGAAGTCATTAGTAGCGTTCCAACTAGACCGAATGCGGTTTTTGCGGTACTTCAATTTCTATGGATATACGTATACAGCTTTATTTATAGTTCCCAATTTGTCGCATTGGAGCTAAATCTCTGTTTAAACGTACACAGTGATGCGTTATCGTTGAAATGAGATCACGTTTCCTTCTTACAGCATTGTTTGCCTAATTCTTAGCATTATGTGTAAGTAAATAAAAACTACCGGGACATTTCAATTTAACTATCCTGAATGTATACTTTATTCTTGTCCCGAATATCATTATTTAAGTAATCGTCAAATTGATCTTTTTCAGTCCACATTTAATTGGAAATTCTGTTGTACGTTCTATTATGATTTCCCTCTCGGGCTGCACGAGTAGTATTAATCAGTGTAGTGGCTTATAACAATGCATTCCGACATGCATATCACTGAAAAATTCTCTTTTATGTTCTCCCCTTCTTCCATCATTCTTTTACTCTGTGTCACTTCTCTGCCTCAAGAGCAATCCTCTACTCTCGTCGAGTCTACTCCAGCGTATCCCTGTGTACAGCCTAACGTAAGAATGAATGGTTAAAGACATTACGAGCTGTAAGTTCTACACAATTATTATTTTTCCATTCTTACTTAACTATTTAGCTGTAAAATACACGAAACTTCGTTGTCATTCAGTCTTATTTCGAATCGTGTACGTTTCATTAAAATCATGCCCTCTGTCCTTGACGATTTATATAACGATCTACTTGTCATTCGCACATTTTATTTTTTTTATTTTTAATTTACCATTATTTGCAGACAACCGTGACGATTTTCCAACAATCCTATAACAATCTGCGCAAATTATTCTCTTTGAGTCGGCTATGAAAGGTCGACATTTGGTATGCCAATACATACGAGACACCTCTTTGATCACTAAATTGATTCGATGGAGCAGTGGTAATTAGCACGCAGATCTTAATTCACTTGTTATCGGTTACTTGCCCAATGAGAAGCGTCGGAATTTCAAATATTTCGAAGGCGCCCTGCGACGATTTTATTTCTATAATAGGTAATTTTCGCGTTAACTGCTAACTTAATGCCTCAATAATTTATCTAATTTATCTACGTCGGGTGTATAATTTGAATAATTTGAAGACGACATTGATTCTGTATTTTATCGCCCTGTAACGCTTTGACTTTCACTTTCTTCAGAAATTTTCTTCCTCCTATACTCCATTGTGTTTTCCTCGTCTCATATTTCGCAAATTATCTTCACCACGAAAGTGGTTACGATAAGTTCTTTTCATTCTTCGCATATTTTCATCATCGGTTGTCGCTTCCGGTTACGTTACGCGAATGAACTGTCTCGAATTTACGATATATCTTTCTCTTTGTTTCCTCGTGATTGGTTGGAATGTTTCGAATAGTTTGTGGTCGGATCGTGGTATAGAGTTTCTGGTATAGTGATCGCCATGCAAAACATAGTCTTGTCTATGCGACCCATATTTTGGGGAAGAAATATCGAGACGCGATAAATCGATAAAATGAATTTCATTTTGGTCACGACACAATTCCAGATATTATTCCTTGTCCGAACTAATAGTCGCTGTAAACTGTTACATAAAGCTAGTTGTATAAATCATCAAGAACAGAAGGTATGATTTTAATAAAACGTGTATGTAAACTAATTTACATTTGAAGTATATTTATAACTGGAAATTCGCCTTTTTGCATCTCTTAGTGTATACTATATGTTTGGAAAACCACTTCATCGAGTTTGGTGTTCAACGTAAGTTACTCCGTCGAAGAATATTAAGTTTTAAGTTTATTTTGATCGATAACTTTTACGTATTTCCTATATCTTCCGCGGATAAGTTGATCAACTATTCAAATTGACAAGATTTCATTTTTGTTGAATAACTCAATTTCAGTTTCTTTGGTTTCTTTTAACGTGCGCTTTCCTATCATTATAAGATATACATTAAACTGATGGACGACGTTGAAAGCACCATAAAAATTCCGTATTTCTGTTCCGAGCTTCCCTTTTTAATACGCTCTATTATGATCTGCAAATAAGACACCGTGTTTTTCCCGAGATTTTTCGTAATCGCGTAATCTGTATCCTTGTTGGTTATAGAAATAAATATATATGGTTCAAAGGAAAGACTGCTATCTTCTCGTGTTTCGTAAGTTTAGTGGGAAACCAAGTGTTCTAATGCGAAATAATGGCGGAATTGAAAAATTGGAGCGGGAAAAACGTGACAGCCAGGAACGGGAAATTTTTCGTGGGTTTTCCTGGGGTCGATACCTTGTTATCGGAAAGCACTAGTCATTCTGATAAAACGGTATGGCGGATATCGAGATAAATTACAAAACAGCGACGCCGTCTCGACCGGTATGATTTTCACAAAAACATATGGTGATGTGTTTCATATTTGTAGCAGCAATAAGGCACAACTTTTGTCGTAAATTTTTTTCCTATTTTTGCTCCTATCATTCTTATTAAAAAAGAAAAAGAGTCTCTCGAAAGAAGCGTAATTACGCTTCATCCCGTATCATCAGGTGTTCGCTTAAATCTTATTATTTCCTCCTCGTCTGTCGCGTATTTTGCGCTTCTCCGCTGATACCTTCGTGTCATCGATATACAAATTTTCAGTGTAAGTTACACAGGGATAGAGAAATGTATAAATCGAGCCGGCGATTTGCCGCGAAGGGCGGCTGAAAGACGCGGAAGAAAAATGTGTGCTTGACGAAGTGGAAAAGCCTTGACGGAAAATTCACTGTCTTTTTTTAAACGGGCTCACGTATTCACTCTCATCTTTTCTCCTATACCGTGCAAAAACGTTAGATTGGAACAACTTGTTTAATGACCGAGCTTTGAAAATCTGGCAGCATTTCCTGAATGTGGAAGATTATATATTTTCTCTCTCTCTATACCTGTATATTGCTTCTTTGAAACATTTTACTTCGTTTCAGCGGATCTTTTGACTATGAGAGAGAAATCGCAGTTCTTTTCTTTTTTCAAGGAATTTATAACTTCCGCCTTATTTGTCCTGTTACTTGAAGGTAGAGTGATTGCTGTCGACGGCACGACGCAGAAAATTGCATACTTTTCAATGTTAAGATGGATTAGCGGTCGAACATATTTCGTAAGTTGACAAGGATGTTCAGCGAGGGTATTACCAAAAGGAACGTGAACAATGAAGTATAAAAAGAATTCGGAAAACAGGAAAAGAGTTAAATCCGTGTAGCACAAGCGTTCGTGATCCCGTGACAACGAGTGAGAGTCCCCCACAGAGCAATAAAGAGCAGCTTTTCATTTTGCACTTTTTAGGGCGCGCATTCAAAGCGGAAAAAGATTGTGTCGGACTAATCCGTGATTTCTGTGTGACGTTAAAAGAGAGCAACAATGAAAATTC
This sequence comes from Bombus soroeensis, assembly GCA_014737365.1. Classification (NCBI taxonomy): domain Eukaryota; kingdom Metazoa; phylum Arthropoda; class Insecta; order Hymenoptera; family Apidae; genus Bombus; species Bombus soroeensis. The sequence continues at coordinate 3,465,237 of JACXIL010000167.1, forward strand.
GGGCGACGATGTATGTTCGAGTTTAGTAGAAAAATCTCGTTGCTGTAGCGTGTTTTTTGGTAACGAGGCGTTGGCCATTTTTCTGTGCTCGTATGCTGTGTGTATATAAATGAAATTTCGTGATCAAGAGTCTTCGAGCCTCGAGTTTCAAGCTCTTAACTTCTCACGCCAGCAATAAAGGTCGAGATCGATTCTCGTTAACCATCGTAGCAATAATCATTTACAATGGACGTTTTACCGTTGATAAAGAGGACCCAGAAGAGGAGCGAGATATTTTCGAGAACGATGAAAAGAGGCATTCGTCCTTTCAACTTCTTGGACATCAGTTGCACGCGTTGTTCGATAACCGATGCTTCGACGACGGATTTAAAGAGACGTCGATTCTTTGCGCGTGAGTGAATCATGTTTTTCAAAATAAACACCCGTCGTTTTCACAAGAATATACATATATAAATATTTGTATGCAAATTAAATGAAAGACTGTGTTCGAAATGTGCATCGTGAAAAGAGGAAAAATTTTCAATGAAATTTTGCCATACCCATTCTTGATCAACGAAAATTGTGAAGAATGGATGGTGCGAAATACTCGTCGCGTTGTTACATTTAAGACGCGTTATCTTCGGTCTTAATGGAATTGTGTGGAATTCAGAGTACCCGAGAATACTCCAAGATTTCGGAGAAATGGACAATGTTCAAACACGGAATTGGCGAATACGGAAAGAACGTGAAGCGTGTCAGGTAAGTCGTTCAGAACATTCACGAACGAGTGTTAAATCTTTAAACTTTTATTTTTTTCAAAGAAAGTTGTCTCCTTTTACGATATAATGATAAAAGTTGCAATTCATATTACACGTTATACACAAGTGTAGAATTACAATTAGAAATTACAAATTGTAATTACAAGTTGAAATTACACTGCGACGCGGTTTTTTTCTATCAACGAAAACGATAACAGCGATGACCATACATCAAACAATATAGGATAATTTGTTCCTGTTCGTGCAGAACTCGAAATTGCGATAGATTATAAAGTTGGGCGCTCGTAATTCTTCAACAACAATAACAACAACAACGATAAAGTTGTTCTAGCTAAAAGCAATTTCCTTCCAGTCAAAAAAAGGAAAGACGGACCGCCTTGACCTCGTTCTACTTTTTTTATAACACGTTGCACACGTTGCACAGCTTCTCTGCTAAACGTAGGCACCTCGGAAAGACGAATCCCCACCTTCGTTTCTTCTTTCCTCGTTCTTTGCCAAAAGCCTTGTCGACCTCTCGAGGGCGACGACCCGGTTATCTATTAACCAGCGGATTTATTCCCCTTTCCACCTTTTCGTTTTAGACCGAGATACTAAATGGAAGATTGTAAAAAATGTTACTCATCCGCGGCATGAATGAATACAACTTACTTCCTTATGTCACTTTCATAAGAAGCGCATTGTGTTTCTATGTTTTTATCGATGAATATTTTAACCACTAAATGTATTACATACGATCTGCATCGTAAGTAATGCTGCAATTGCAACGAATAATATATCATCGATCGCCTTTAATAAGGAAAACAAGAATAATAATTATTTATTATTTTGCTACTTTGTTTTGCTACTTATACTCATTCTGTTTGATCTGTAGAATGTCGGATTTAGAAATCTTATTCCGAAGAATTTACCGCGCGCTGTTTGCTACAATCCTGCCCTTATTTTCGCAACGTACACGAGGTGCTTTACCAGGCTGTTGGACAATGCTACCAGCTAATAAACTTAATGACTCTATAGCCAGCGATGATAATTATAAAGGCAACAACAATTTAGTCGGCAATAAAACGTAGGACGAGAACAAAAGCAAAACAACAAACGATTTATTTTCCGAAATTGTTTACGTCCGGCAAACTGTGTTTTCCTCTGTTATTCTGTATTTATCACGATCGAATTTGCGTGTTGCACCATGAAAACGTGTTTTTATCAAGCAACGCGAAGTATTAGGACAAACATCGCGCACCCGGTAAACAAATACTTATCCCTGTGGCTTTACTTGCTCATCCTTCGTTTGGTAAACACGTCTCCATCGTTGGACAATCGTGTTCGCGACACAGTGTTAAATAATTTACACGATCAAACCCAGGGTAAGAGTTAAAATACCTGAATTTACTAGTTATTCCTTGTGCGATGTATGCACGTTAAATTCCTTGAGTCTTTAACACTTTTTTCACAACGCTAAGTGACGCATACGAACACGATCTTCCATTATAAACGATCTACGGTAGGAAAAGCTGTTTGCAGATAACGTGAACCGATTTGATACACAATTGTATCGCTATAATTAAGAGAAGATGCAGATACTACTAGATAATTTTGCATAGTAGTTATTACACACGATTATTATTACGCATCTCGAACATCTGATCCAAATAATGGAAGGATTATTCGTATTTGTACATAGTATTAGAATGTCAGTGCAGTGTATGTTAATTAAAATCAATGAAGCGCCGTGCAATAATGTTGAATTTTATGGAAAGTCAGTACTAAACTAGCTTTCGAAGGAAGTTGATACACGAATAGCAACTATTATCATGTAAATATTCGTGAAGTTAATCGTTCTAGGTCTTCTGTAGAAAATTGTAAACCGTGCCATTTTGCAAGGCTACGCTGTGTCCTATTATTTCTATGCGTCATTAAATTCGTCTAATTAAAAGAAGAAAGAATATTGAAAGAAGAATATATTATATTGAAGGAAGAATATTAAAAGAAAAAAGAAGAAGAAAGAATATTCTCATTCGTCTAATTAAAAAAAACAATATGTAATTTAAATAGTCATATCTAATGCTGTAAAAGAATTTTAACGTTTGATACACGAATTTTATGAAACTTTTCCGGGTGAGGCTTTGTTACACTATAATTAAATTCAAAGTTAATGACGTAAAACTCGATATGTGTACAAAACTCTCCCCGTTTATAGTTCTAGTCTTTGAAGTACGTTTTACATTTTTAGTCTTCCTTATTCGAACATGATATACATTTAAGGTATGTGTTAGTTTCAAAAGTTATGGGTTAGTTTCTTGTATCTATCACGAAGAAAAGTCACGAAACAAGCATAACTAAGAATCGCATTAAAACATTACGAAAGCAACTATGTTACTTATAATAACTTCAGCGCTATCTTGTTATGTTTAGAACATGCTGTATTAAACAAGGAAAGCTTTTACCAATTTAATCCAAAACCGTCAACGAAGAGATTATGTTGTAGTACCAGCATCGTCTACTCGTGATAGTCGTTCATTCACGATATAACTTGTGCTTTACATAAATTTATACAACAGCCCGAAGCAAAGTAGAAGTTTTCACGCATAAATGGATTTATGATCGTTAACTTAATTCCGATACAACGTATCCATAATTATCGAACGTTTAATAGGGTGTATTTTAGAGAGATTTTATTGTACTTTTAGTTAATTAGCTTCGGGTGCAATGACCAGACTATCAACCGAGAGCTAGAAATATTTTTGCGCCGCCAATCAGGTTAATAACGTTTCGTTCGACTGGCGTAGCGCGAGCAAGAATCGTGCACACAAACGTATCTGACTCACGTGTGTACACGTATACGTCTATGAGCAATCTCATTAAAGGAACCAATTGTTTCCAACTCATATTCAAAGTTGCATTCAAGCGTGTAGACTAGAGCGCACCATAGTTTTCCGTTTTACACGTCAATTCCTTCCACTTTCCACGAAAATGAATGGGAGGATGTCAACGACGTTGAGAAAACAAAATTATCGTCGTTGGACGATGCTTCCCTTGGTGAGTAGAAAGCTGGTTTTTAAGCTTCTCTTTCAATTCCGCGGGTTACTATCCTCTACTCTTTTCCTTTGAAAAAGTCTAGAGACGCCGTTATTGTGGTGTACGTTTACAATATACGCTACAGAATGAATGAAGTACTTACTCCTTTCAACACTGATAATGATTTTGGTCGCTTATAAATATTGCATACTTTGTACTGAAATATAATCTTTCTAAAAAAAGAAAAAAGTAGGAAAGGACATTAAAACTTGAGGAGTATCTTATCCTTTTTGAATTGTGTACCGTAGTGATCTTCCTTATTCTTTCGCTTTTGCGAAACGCAAAAATGTATAATTCGTTCATTCTAAGAGAGATTCTGCTTTTTCGATTTTACAATTCAACCGCTACGTTACCGCAAATTATTTCTCTTCGATGTCAGAATGCTTCTCATCAAAGGAGACGGATAAAGACCGAGAACATTGTGACAATTATATCAGCTAATAGGATCAACGATATTTCATTTATATTCAGATTACCTGTCGACAATTTTTTTGAGCCATTACAATTTCTAACGATTATATTAAAGCATTATATAAATCACCGATATATTTATCGCTACATGGCCGTATTACAATATTATTACATCGTTCCGTGTCTTTTATTACATTCGTCTGGTTGTGTGACATTGAGACATTTAACGAGTTCTATGAAATTCTTTCGTCACTCGTATTTATAGATTTACGATAGTTAATTTTGCATCTAATATCTTCCTTGATCGTTAAATAATATAATCGGCGCATTTGAATGGGATTATACTAAAAGTGATATAAATCAAAGTAATTCTATCGGTAATGCAGTGAATGTTAAACGTTAACGTCATTTCACTTAGGTACTCGACGATTATGCACATAAACGTTTGACTAGGAGAATATCACCTTTAGCAAGTATTCCTTACAAGTCCAGACATAACCAATTTCAATTATACTGGGTAATCTTCGTCGCCGCGAGTCTCAAGTTACCGCGAACAGTGCAAACTTGTAGACAAAGCTCGCAACATAGGATCGTCATACTACTACGTGTCGTTCCGTGAAGGTGTATTGTAGAACATAGAATTATGAAACTTCCCTTCCCACTTTCACTCGTTGAATGAATTGAATATTCGCCTTTGTCCTTTCTTCTTCGATGCAGTTTTTCCGTGTGAAACCGGCGTGAAACGTGCTATTTGCGTTCATTTAATATCGCCGTTTTGTGTTTATTACTTTTTGTATTCTCGAGCTTTATGGAAACGGCCGGTTCTTTGGAAACATTAAAGCACATTTCCTATAATTGCGTAAAAACTTGTGCTCTTTGTCCCCATAATGCATTTGAATAGAATCGCATCATTAATTCCGTAATTTTACATTTATTTCGTGTTTCCATTAAATTTCCAACCAGTAATGAGGTCACGCGGTACTTATAATAAAAATTGCGTTGGATACCGATGAAAGAACCGTCCATTGTGATTTCACCAGATCGATAGAATCTAGATATCGCGCGATCATACAAACTTTTATAAATTTCGCTATTAATATTCGTCTTTCTCTTTTAACTTGAAAATATTATTTTTTATAGAAATATAAGACTATGACGCGATACTGTAGTTGGTTATATACGTTAATATATTTTTAGAGCTGTTAAGAGCTGTCTATAAACGCTTGCATTCTCCGCATCTCTGAGCTTTTCTCATTTTGAATGCCTCGCGAGCTTCGACGTTCATATAATTACATGCACGACGTGTACGTATTACGACAGAAACAATTTTCTTCCGCGATTACTTGCAATAATTTCGGTACTCATTATCCTCGCCTAGAGCTTTACGTTGCATGCTGAATATAACACCCATACTTAGTATCAAATAATCGTATGCAGTGGCAAGCAAAGTTCGCTTCTAGTGGCACACGTTCGTGGAATACTGAAGAGGATTCGCTTATTAATTCTCAAAAGAATTTTATCGCTATTCCAGTCAGTTAGATTTTACTTTTGCTTTAAATGTCAAGCTTTGGACGATTCGTCACAATAAACCACTTAAAAAATAAATTTTTCAGACAAAATTTAGTCGTAATGTTCAGTTTGATTAATACAATTTCCACAAGTTTGATTAAAATTTCTTCATAAAATTCATTCTAATTTTATACCGAAAGTTGTTACGTAATAAGAAAATAACGAACCTTCGGAAGCTTGTGAATGACTTACAAAAATATAACGTTTCGTTAAATCCCATAATGCATGGTTTTCTCTAAATATATTCTTCAAGAGGGAGTGTGACAGCGTGGTAGATACGTGGTAATTTTGTTTTTATCTTTAATTTCATTTATAAAGCGTCAAACGACCTGCCAATTCCCAGTTTAACGAAGCTAAACTTATGACAGCATCGCGATAGGAGACGGGGTACAGAGAAGAAATGTACGACGCGACGAAGAAAATTGATTTACGATATCCCGATAGTGCCGATGGGCTCTCATATCGGATATTGCTCGACACGATGTTCAGGGATAAAAAGCCCTGTTGCTGGTTACGAACGAAAACATAAGGAACATTAGATATCGATAATGTCTACGTATCTGTACGACTCAATTTAATCTTTCGTCTTGATGACATCATTTGCTATCGTACGGAATTTCATTTACGTCCCCCTTGCGCTTTCTAATTTGGAAACTTAATAGCGGTTGGTCCTTTTCTTGAGTTTTGACTACATTGTTTTGTATCCCACATGAAATACCACGCCTTCCACTGAAACTTTCGTTTCAATCGTTTCCATCTCTTTTCTCTTCTTCTTTAATCTACCGCTACGGCAAGCATACAGATTGTTTCTCATTCCAACAGAAGTTTACGAATCTTGTAACCTTTCCGTTATTCCTTCGTAGAACATTTGAAAGTTTAAAATTTTCCCTATTTTCTTCCCTAGATCCTTTCATTGATTCCAATTTGATCAATATACGAACACGGGATACTACCATGGAAGATTTTGCAAGTGGACGTACTATCTGAGAAACGCAATGGCACGAATGTAACGAGTCGTTCGACTGCAACAGAGATGTACCGATGTTGAAAGTTTCGGAACACATTTACAGTATTCGGCTGGCATACGTTTAGTCAGCGATATGGCGGTTTCGGTTCCCCTCGCAAGTTCTATCAACAATTCGATGACATTGCAAACTTCTGTTGCATCTCATTTGAAGTCATGCGGAACGAGAGTTATTGCAAAATTTAAGAGCGTCCCTCTCTATTCGAAATATTCCTCCTCTGTGACCGTTATACCGTATAAGTCAGTTTAATATCTGCCGCCCATTATCAGACATTTAAAAACTGTGTCGACGCCAGAAAGGGAAATAAATTTTTCCTCGGCGTAGCATTTAAATTGAAACAATAAATTGTTCCATATTGTATTGAAATGACGCAATTCATGATGAAATTTTCGTTCCTTATCGAAACTTTTTAACGACAAAGTGTGATCAGATAAATTCGTGACAACGCTATTGGACATATTAACCTGGCTAAAATGTGCAATTTCATTATTATATACTGTTTGTTAATTTTCCAATAAAATAAAGAAAACACGCTAATATCAAATTTCTGTCTTGGGACCATATAATATTCGTTTCATAATGTTTCATGATAAATCGTCTTTTTGCACAGTAAATTTTAATGAATTTCTCATTCCTTGTCAATATTTTTAACAATAAACCGATTTCATAAATTTTTAACATTGTTATTGGACATGTCACTTAAATATATCATTTCATTATTCTATGTTTAACAACTAATTATCTAATGAAATAAACAAAACACATTTAGATCAAATCTTCCTTTAACCGCACAATATATGTCTACTAGAGTAATTCCGCAATAGTTAATAACTAGCTTCAGGCAAGGTATCCAGTTAGTAACTAGCTCTTAACCGTATATCTTCTTATAAGTCCGCATAAGTTTCCTATAAAGTCTCCGCTTGGGGTATCAGTTTCCCGCAGGTGTCGTCGAAGGCACCAGGGAAACTAAATCGACGTGCACAAAGTTCACGGTAGATATCACCAGCTAAAACAACTACGTACATACGAGCCGTCCATTTTAAGCTTGTTCGTTTGTATCTCGACAGCTCGTACTCGCTTGCAAATGGTTCTCGCATTGAGCGATACATTGGGATGCTAACAACACGGTTCGGTGCTGTCACCGGGAAACCTATCCCGCGAAACGTGCTAATCCATACGTGATACGATATACTCTTTCGTAAATTATATTCGATAGGTTGCCTTAAACATGTCAGAGTGTCAATCCATTTTCCCAAATTTGTCGTCGTACATATCATCGAGACAAAGCAACGTCTGCATAGTTTTATATTATGTAATAAAAATCTTGACGTCTTGACAGCACAAGCATGAAATCTATTAAACTATTGGATATATTACACACATACGCAATTGGAATTCATTTTCGCACGTGATTATATCGCCAAGACTTTTCATTTACACGAAACTACGCAACAAAAGAACAATCACATTTATTAGCGTTACCTTGACAACGTAATTTAATACAGTGATTTTCTAGTTTACGAACGAACGAGACGCAATGCTTCTTCGGATATGACTGCTTAGGAAGAAACGAAATCGAACGAACGACGTTTCACGGTGCGATGCGATAAAATGTATTTCATCTCCTTTAACGGAGATGCTTCGATCGATTCGTCAAGAATCGTCATTATTTTAGATTATCGCCATAGGTTCTTCGCGATTTTTCTTATAGAAGAAAGAAAAGTATGCGGAATTTGCAAACGTTCTAAACTTGATTTTATATCTAACCTCTTGGCTCGAATACTCTGGTATGCACCTTTTCTAGGATAATTGAAAATCTACTCCTGCGGCTTTTCCGTGGTTGTCGAAGTGCTTCCGCTTCTTCCTCTTCCTTCTCTGCCTCACTCCTTCAAGCTTCGAAAATGCGAATTATGTATGCATCCTATCCTCAACGCTGATACTCGGCGCATCGTAGAAAGACCTATGTCATCTACGTACATGTGACATAATGTAACATCAGTAGAATTCCACATCAAAGACATTGTCATAATATTCTGTGTAATAAAATAATTAAAACTGTGCAAGATTTCGCATTTAATTTTGATAATTTTACTCTCACGATGGACTTTGTACTTCAAATCTCGTGCTCATATACGTCAAACGTACAATTTCGTGTGGTAGACAATGAGCAAGTTATAATAGTCGAAGACAATGATCGAAATAGCCAATATACGATTGTTCGGAAGGACTTGATTGAAAAATGCCAGGTCGATACCATTCGTTCGACTATAAACCGTCCAATATTATGGCCGATACAAAGTTTTATGGTTTACTGTGCATTCCATAGGGAAATCATCCGGGAAATTACACAACGGAATTTCAGCTAACTTTGAGCGGCTATCAGCATGATCTCGCATAGAGGATTTGTCGGGTTACGTGATTAATTAATCTCTCAGACGTTAGAAGAAGGATTACCAAGATCGATCATTAATATTATCTATATCCTGTCGCACATACATTTGTCGTGCGCAACCATTTCTACCGATAGGTCGTTACGATAGATTACAAACTTAGACTTAACAAATTGTTTAAACTTGGCGACGACATTTAAATACCAGTCTGATAGATATCAGTCAGCATAAACTAACAAACTCTATATTCTATATGATATCTTTATTGTATCATCGTTACATAACACAAACGGCATTCATTGTTTGATCGTGTACAGCTTGTTATGCAACTCATAATTACGCAATTTACCATAAAGGAGTATTTGTTACCCTCGATGCGAATTCGTTGAACGATATTTAACGATAAAATGATACAGAGGGTGTAGAGAAAATTTGCATGGAGCTCCGAAGACGCGGGTACAATATCATGACCCTCGAAAATCCGGCGTAATTCGATGACGTCCGGAGCTTTAAGAGCTTTGGAGCGGACAATCCCTCGTCTTCACTAGCATTTTCTTTTCTTCGGAGTCCAGGTAACCACGCGATGTTGACTTAACGCCGTCTCTGTTGTATTTATCTGACTACGAACACGAGTGCCAGCGGATAATGCCAACATTGTGTATTCACGTGGAATATTGCTCACATTTATACGCGACCGTGGCTTGTTCTCACGTATGCAAACTGCGAATACCCGCGGATACGCGTCTGCTTGTATCGTGTCGTGCCATCTGAAAGTCTTGAAGAGTGCCACTTCGTACTCGCTGAGACGATATTCTTTGCGGATCTTCCAGAGGGAAATATCCAAAGCGAGCGAACTGCTCGTTGGAATAATAACCACCAACACGACGAGCGTAAAGGAGAGCGATTAAACGTTCTATAGATTTTAATCGGGAGAAACAAGTCGTTCCCGTGAATTTTCTAGCGCGAAAAAATTCTCTTTAAAATTCTCGCGTATTTACAAATTTTCTATGCGCCCTTTAGCTCCATCGAGGCTTGCATTTAGCACAACACGAGTATGTACGTACTCTTAAAATATTTGTCATGCGCACGTGTGTGCATGTTTACTTGTAAAGTGTATTTAAGTCCTGGCGACTGCTACCTTCCCAAATAAAATTCAATTTTGGTCCGATGAAAACTCCTAACTCGACGACTAAAGGATAGAATAATCCTATTTACTTGCTTATTAATTCATGAATAATTTTATACTTATATTGCACGTTATATCATTTCTTTCTTTCTTTTTTTCTTAGATATAGACTATTGGATAATTGAAAATAGAATCACCCATCCTATGCTCTACCTAACAAAACTGAAAAACTGGATACAGTTTCGAATTTTCGTTTGCTCTATTACATCTGCACGTGCCTTGGAAATAACAGGTGCATATAAATTGCCATTTGATTGTTAGTATCACCAATATCGCAGTTAACTGTTCGAAAAAGGACGGAAAAAAGAGCTATGAATTTGTTCAATATAGATGCAACACATTGATTCGTGATAGTTATATGAACAATACGTAGAGACAAAATTGCAAAATTTAGCAGCAGTACGAAACAGTTGTAACCTCCACGACAAAAATGTTATAACATCGGTCGTAATTTAACTTTGTCGACAATAAAATGCTGCTTCTTTTCAACGTTATGAGTTTTCTCGAGCCTTTCTATTTACTACACAATTACAGCCCCTGTAGTACTGTACTTTGGTTTACAGCTGAGTCGAATGGAATGGTATTTATAGGCTCTTCGGCCAGGAAGAGATTACACATCTCGAGTCTCCAGACACCTTTACGTTAGTTAAACATTTTAAAACAATTTTACATGGACGATAAAAGTTATGAATGACGTAGGGATTTAATTTAGGTATGAATATAAATGACATAAATGTTTAAATGTTAGAAACAGTATATATTGTATATTCATTAGTATCGAAAATGTGGTCTTTGTTGTGCCTATTGCAATATATGTAAATAATAGTTATGCCTATCACAATTTAACTTGATTTCTATTAATATTTGTGGAAGAGCAGTTTGACGTTTCTGCTTTGTGAATATGGCAGCATGATGACCATGAAACCGCACCGTCATTAGATAGACTTGTTTATAAATAAAATGAGTTCCATTTCCGATTAACGCAATTTTTATGATATTTCAGAATCGACAGCATCATTCAATTCTACATTTGCATATTTCATTCCAAATACATACTTCGTACTTTTAAAAGTCCAACATTTAATTAAATGATTCGCTTATCGCTCCTTAATGCATCGATGTATCTACGCCGGTCTACAAAATATTCCTGTTTCTTTTAGTCCGGTCAAATTAGACATAAAAATAGTGATCAAATAACAAAAATTCCGACAGGGCTAAATTTTGATAGAGACCTTGGGTACACCAGTAGAAATAAAGTGCCAAAAGTCCCCATTGATTCTATGGGTGCTAAAAAAGTTATTCAAGGTCAAAGTCAAAATTTTCGGATTTTTTGAATTTTTCTTGAAAACGGTAAGTTTTATCGAAAATATAGCTCAGACAAAAATTGTAGATCATAAAATTATCTACAAAAATGTTTCTCATACTTTTTTTCCTAAGGATCACCATTCCTAAGATATCCTGATTGATTCTTAGGAAAAAAAGTATGAGAAACATTTTTGTAGATAATTTTATGATCTATAATTTTTGTCTGAGCTATATTTTCGATGAAACTTACCGTTTTCAAGAAAAATTCAAAAAATCCGAAAATTTTGACTTTGACCTTGAATAATTTTTTTAGCGTCCGTAGGATCAATGGGAACTTTTGGCACTTTATTTCTACTGGTGTACTCAAGGTATCTACCAAAATTTAGCTCTGTCGGAATTTTTGTTATTTGAAATGTCTATTTTGACCGGACTATTTTATCCTAAAAATAATATACGATTGTAAAATATTTGAGTATAATATTGTTTTCACATATAAAACTCAAATATCAAATTCCTTTAATAGTGGAATAAATAATTTTCAAACATATTTTCACCTTTTTGTCTGTGTGAATTTGGATTTACGAAGTGGCAATAGTATAGCAAGCCACAATAATGAGAACTATTACAGACTTTGCTACTATTCCCTTTCTTTTTTTATCATAACCATAAATCTTGATCAGAGGACTTCGAGCTCCTGTTTGGATCGTGTACTTTTCCTTCTGAAAGACTGTGGTGCGTGCCACTCGTAAATTCCAATCAGAATTTGCAATTTATGGAGTGGCTTAACCGAACACGAACACGTTTCGGGAATCTAACTGAGAAACGCAGAAATCTCGTTTTTACCACGATAATCACTGCACAATTTGTGTTTATCGATCTATTTGTTCGTGAAATGCCGTTTGTTTCAATCCTTTCATTGTATGAACGAATATATTTTCTATAAAAATTATTTACAGAGCTTGATTACTCGGTTGTTATTTTTAACAATTTATTGTTAGAATTATTTTTGCGCAGTTTGTGCGCATGAAAGGTCAGAGTATGAAAATGTCGAAAAAGTAATTTTCATAGAAACATGTCCAAAACTCAATTAATATGTAATATAGGGAACAATATTATGTCTTGATGCATTTTAACTCAGCTATTATCCTCGAAATTTATATAAAGTATGCAATCTCGCTGTCAAAGACGTCCTCCTTCATCAACAATATACATTAGAATGCAAAATATAAGGCGCGCGGAAAGTGATTAATTTGACTATCAAACCCCATAATTCGTGCTTGTTCTATTTAGGTTATATAATATAATATTTTTATAATATGCTAATGTCAGTATCGAAACTAAAACAAGTACCCAAGTACCTCGCGAAAGAAATTCAAAAGTGGAAGGGAGGGATGATTTTTTTAAAAGTGGAATTATCGAAATCTTTCTGAATCTTTGAAACCCTGAATCTTTCATTCTTGTGCTTTATTCACACTCTCGAAATGTTTAGCTTGCATGCGGATATGTATTCGTTTCTAAATAAACAAGTCGGATTTTCTTTTATATTATTTCATGAATAATTTGCCTTTGATGTAAAATATATAAATATATATCTGGTAAATATTTGATGAAGAGGAAGAAAAATTGATTCCTATGAAATATTGCTCGACAGGATAGAAGATATTTCGTAATATTTATCTGTGTATAAATTCTGTTTTATCGAATTTTTGACGTACACCATTGACACTATATATGACGAAGGAATAAACTAACACTGCGGTATCTGAGGGATTATAAAAAGTTGCACATTCAATTTTTGTACATTATAAATATTTTGAAATTTAATATTTTAATTAAACGTCTGAATTTGAATTGCACTTTGATTGACCCTTTAAATAAATTGTTTGCTTTAAATTTCACGATACTGGTAAGAATTGTAAATTAATACACATACAGATGCATCGACGTTGAATAAAATAGCGTACACATTAAAGTGTAATTATACTCTTGATGCATGTGTAATAATGGTTTCGTAATTCATATACAGCATACTTATACGGAATACTATTTTCACATACATTCCTTGAATTTCCGTTAATTGAATTTTCATAAAAAACTAGTTTCAGATTTATATTGTGTTTTTCATCGATATACTACTTTCATAACAGACTACAAATTGTGTGCCGAAAAGTTCCATCGATATCTCACGTTATAACGAGACTAATTATTACTTTAAACTATATCGGAGATAGTTTTTTAATATTAAAAAGCAACATTAAATGTTCTTTAATTAAGAGGAAAAAGTACATGGATTTTTTAATTCCGTTCTTTTTAATTAATTGATGCCAATAATAAAAATCAGTTATAGCGTTTTGTGGAAATTTGTCGTTTAAAAAAACTGGCAGTAATTTTTAATTTAAGTGCACGCACAAATAAACTAATTAACCGATGGTTTTGTGGAATAGAATGTTCAGGGAAGCTTACAAATAAAAATAAAAGATTCATGTCTCTTTGTATTCAATGTAAAACCGTTTCAATTGAAAGAACAAAAAGGGACGTTTAAAGAGACGATACAGCGATGAAACGATGCCGCAAGTTTTTAGCAGTCTAGCAGAGGAAGAAAAAAGCACATTTTCGGTCCTATTTGCCAAGACTTTTTTCACTAGTTCTGCTTCAAAGAGGTATAAAAGTATGGCGGGCGCAGTGTCAGTAGTAAATTCTTTTCCTGATCCGACACGAGCCCCGAGAGAAGAATTTACAGACCAATAATTGCGATCCAGTGCCTTTGGAAGCCAAACATTATAGAAAGACAATGTTTTAGTAATCGTTCTTTATTGGAAATTATTTTCTGCGCTTAATACCAACTCGCTATTGTGGTCACTTGATTATTCCGTATGCTTTGACCTAAATCAAGTTAATAAAGAACTTTTACAACTGTAGTCAGTTGTTTCATCGTAAAGTAAAAAGTCGAAGAGCGATATTTCAACGCATTGATGCAACGTATGCAAGCTTACGTAATGTTTATTTTAATAATATATTTAATTTTTTACGACAATAAAGAAACAATCTACGTTCTTCGCATATGCAAGTAATTGCAGTATTCTTCCTCAACGTATTGTACGAATTTCATACATTTATATATAAGAAGCGTGCGAACATCATTGTTTTTTTACTGGTTTGAAAAATAACGCAAAAGAGGATTTACGAAGAACTTTGGCTCTCAGGTACAGAATTAGCGTGACATATAAATCTTAAAAAAAAAGTTACGTAAATTTGAGATTAACTGTATTTGGACGTCACGAGAGATAGAAAAATAGAGACATTTGACAACGGAATTTATCCTCTATCGGATCAAGGATATCAAAGCAGATTAATGCATTGTTTCAGCCCTTTGGTTCCTACTACGCCCCCTCTATCCGACGATTCAGTGAATTTTTGTGCTTCCAATAAACTGTTGCAACAATTATGCGAGAATTCTATACTGTATACCGTTGGCAGGATGCATTTTCAAGCGTCAGATTTTTTCGAGTGGAATATTATAGGAATCTTCTTTGTACTGATTGCAGGATGCTGGAACAACAGGATTCCACTTGCACCGGCTAAAATGAATCGTAGGGAGGACCCGCTGTTGCGGCAGCATCGCAATCGCTTGCTGCAATTAGCGGAGGTGACAAACATCAAGCCTGGCCGTGGCAGCGGGAAAAGACGAGGTCAAAGACAGTCACACGGTTTTGGACCCAGGTCAGCTCGCAAAACTGTAGTTATGATAGTAGGTTATACTGCATGCACGTCCAAAGTATTAACGTTGCGTCCACCTGTATGCAAAAGCCAAAGAACAAGCTGTGAATGTACCAATTTTTTATATTTAGCTAACTGCTATCGAAGACTGAATCATGCAATGACGGTGATAAAATTAATTTGATCCTAATCGAAAATTAAAATATAGAAGTACAGATAATCGAGGAATTTATTTTAAAAGTTGATACATAGCTGTGACATTTGGTTAAAAATCGAAAATTATCTTTTTTATATCAGACCATTACATTTTTGTCTTTGATATTTCCTCATCTTTTTGAATCGAACACATTAGAGGATAAAAAAATGTATAACAGTACCGACCGTAGAAAGAAACACTTTCTAGGTATCGAATTTTTTTCCTCGTCTCGTTCATATATTCGCAATAGATCCCAGGTCGGTCTGCTGCCGACATTTTTATTACCATCCGACCGTTTCCTTCCTACTCATTCTACTCCTCCTCCTTTTTTTCTGTTCCTTTTTAATCGTTCTTGACGTATTATGACGAGCAAAAGTAGAAATCTCAAACAAAAATATCAGAGAACAGTAAACTATCCGCGGCTTTCAGTGGGCTTGCATAATTAACCCTTTTAAGCCGACATTACGCGTGTCGACGTGCGCGACATTGCATTCATCGTGCATTTCACTGATCCTCCTTCTGCCCCATTTTTGTTTCTCCCTCTCCTTTGTTTCCTCCACGTTGTTCCTACTCTTTCACGTTCGTACCCACCCTTTCTCCACGTCCCTTGACAAAATTCCTTTCACGCGAAAAGAATCTCAACACCCCTGAGACAAGACTTTTCCTGCGGGAGAATAGCAAGCTTCGCAGCCTCTATAAATATTAACATTCTACGATTCACATTCTTATCGGGTCGAACGAGTACCTGATCTTTTGACTTGCAAATAAACCAGATGTACACGAATACGATGATATCGCGACGCGAGAATTGCCGGAAAGGGGAAATGGTTTTTCGGACTGTTTCAGCAATGGCGGACCGAGCGCTGGTGGCCGCGTCACCCTCCAGGATATTGTCAGAAGCGATCCTGGATACACGCCAAACATCGAGCATTTAGTTTTCCCGGAGCGTAAGAGCAGCAACCCGAATTTAGCTAAAACTGCCGATGAATCCCCGCCGAACAAATCCAAGTCGAACGCAACTAATTCGGGAAGGTCCAGACTCGCGGAAGTGTTTTCTAGGCATTACTCGAGGGGCTCCTCGCAGGATTCTTCCGTCACATCCAGGAAAAATCACTTAAACGTAAGTGTTCGATAATTCTGTTCTTCATAAAAATTGAATCCATTTGAGACCTGTAACTATAAGACGATATATACGCGAGAACCGACGTTTCGAGGTTCTCTCGAAATCAATATTACTTTTTAATTTTTCACGATGTTCTCTGCTCTACGTATACTCTTTTTATTTGTTGCATACTCCCTCTGCGCCATCTTATTTCTCCAATTGTATTTCCAATGTTGTTTCATAATAGCAACACGATTTCCTTCTCAGGACACAGTCAGTGCGTTACCGCTTTCGGATAGGTTCATTTAATCATAATTCGCGGTTACTAGGAAGTTTGTTGAGCTTTTTGGTTGGAACCGATCGAATGCATCGAATTCCGAAGATACAGAGACCCAGTCAAGGCAAAGTTTCGTCGTAGGAATACGATAAATTCAGTTTCACAGCGGTTAAATTATCGACTCGACCTAGATATTCCAGTCCATTTCTATCCTGTTTCGAGACGCGCGGTCGTTTCAATTTTCCACGTTAGGTAAACAACCGAAATTGCCGAAAGAATTCCAACGCGTGCGCGCGATAAAATATACCGCGGTGACGTCGATTTCCTCGTATTTCTTATCGACGGCACCAATTCCGATCTGTGACGATGAAATAGGGAAAGGATGAGCCACGATTAATTGACGAGAATCTGATCGACACAGCGTTTCCAAGCGATAGGTTCACCGGTTCGCTTCGTCCCCTCTCGATTCTCGGTAGATCGCTAAGCGAAGACGGGTTTCTTCGGCGTAACACACAACGAAAATAAAAATACTTTCATCGAAGGAGTTGCGTAGCCAGTCTCTCGCACCTCGTCCGTATTTGGAAGTAGAAACAGCGGCAACCTATGTTGCGCGTAACCGTGAGTTTATAAACTACAGTTCATCTCGTGTTGCGACGCGCTGCCGCTCGTCACCACGACTCCCAGAATTCCTTTATGAAATCTCGACAAATATGCGTATGACTTTCAAGCCGACATATCGACCGCGTCCAAAGATATTCACCATTTTTCCTTTTAATGTTAGGAACTCAGCCGAATAAAAGGAATCGTACTGACACGAATTTTATTTTATGGTACAGCTTATAAAATTGTTTTATGACCCTTCTATTTACTCAGCAACCTTTTTTTGTGGTAAATTCTCTGAAATGGTTTCATGATCCTTCTATTTATCAAGATTCGTAGATGTCACTGGAAACAAAAGGTAAAGTTGTAACATTTAGAAGTAACAGAGGTAGTAAAGTGGGAAAAATGTTCTTTGTAAAATGCGTGTAATAAAGCGGAATAATAACGTTCAACTTTTTGTTCTTTTTAAGTAAATAAAAACATGATAATTATGGAATTAGATAAACAGCTGCTGTGAAGCTATGAATCGTATAACAAGTATCTCATATGAAATAAATGAATTAGTTGTAAAAGGAGAAGAATTATGTATAGCCTTATTCTGATAAAAAATTAACTTTCTTCTTGCTAAAAGTGCCAGTCACGAAACTAGCCATGTTCGGTGGATGGAATTTGAATAATGCGACAGGAAGGCACGAATGCGATTAACGAAACTGCATAAAGATGCACGATAAACCTTCTCCTCTCGATATTCTACGAAATCTTAAGAAATTCTATGGCGATTTCCTCGAAGCGATTAACGAATCCCCAATTCCCCTGTCGAAAATTGTGAATTCTCTATCGATCGGGGATACTATAGCTTGTCGTTCATCGAAAGATACGGACGAAACGAATTGAAAAAAAAGAGATAAAAAGGAGACAGTGAATAGACGAGACCAATAAGAAACCTCCGAGCGTCGGCCTATACTGAATCGATTAGCTTCCCTGTCGAAGGAATAATTGCAAAAGCTAAAGAAAAGAAGTCAAATACGTTCCTATTTATTCTAACCACATCCAAGTGGCCGCATTAAGAAAACATCTTTTACGGTGTCTTGTGCTAAATGTGCCCTACGTCCATGAAATATGAAATACTGAAATAGAAAATACTATTGAACGCTGCTTACTCTTAAGTAGCGTTTAATAGCATTTGACAATTGCTATTTATCTTACCCATACGCCTTTAAACTCATCAGAATACGAATCACAGGGGTAGAAAGCAACCAAGGTCCACAATCCAAATTATGTATTATATTAATCTTTCAATCTTCCAAATATCAACCTAGTCTTACCAAACATCTCACAAAATGCCAAAGAACATTCCCAAAACTCTACGACTGAAACTTTGCGATGGAATATTCCATCTCCTCTTCGCCTGAGATACTCAAGTCAACGCTTAATTCTTACCTCCGCAACCACTCTTTCTTATAATATTCCACTGTCATATCTACGAAACTACTGGAAAATTGCAAATAACCGCCTCCCGAGTTTGTACCGAGATATCGATCAAACGAATCTCGCTGATTTGAGTTTCTGATCGCAGAGCACGTCACTGGACAGCGGAGGGACGGTGTCCCATCAAGCAACAGGGTCGAGCGGAGCCACGGTGGTGACGAGGAGCGCCGGACGACGTTGGTTGTTGCAGAGCTCGCAATCCTCCAGGCAACATTCGGTCGAGGACGGAGTACGTGGGGGTAACGTAGGCGTCATAGGGCCCGTTTCGACCTCGTCCTCGAGTCAGGCCTCTGCTCCAGCCTTGCCGCCTCGTAGAGTCAGTTCAGCCGCGAATTCTACCGACATCTCAAACACGGCCACTGGCTCCCGCGGCGACAGGTAACGCGTGTGTTTTCTCTGTGCTTCTTTTCTCTCCATTCATATTCTTCTTATTCTTTTTCTTTTGCCCCCCTTTATCTCTCGTTACCTCTGTTCTCCTCATTTACATACTTCGTGTGTATGGTGCTCCTTCGATGTAAAAAGAATATTTCCATCAGTCTTTCCTATTTCTTCTTTTTTCGTTCATGGAATGGATGGGCAGATGAGAGAGGAATATAACTCGATTTTAACGATCGTTATTCGCGATTCACGATTTCCAATTATTTTGCATTCCACTTTCACTTTTTCAACGTTGCGTGTTGGTATATGTATCGTAATACGTGATTGCACGGGTGATGTTGCTTGTGATTGTTGTTGATTTTTGTCAACTCTATACGTGTTGATAATTTCATTCGAAATAGTGCTTGTTACATACAAATCATCGGACAAATAATCGCTCTCGTTCTTAGAGTGTTCTTATCTTACCTTTTGTAAGGTGAATCAGTTAATCTCTAGATTAATACGTTACGCTACGTTCAATGAAAAAATATCCGAAAAATGTAAGTTCAAGAGAATTCCTAATAATCTCGATTGATAATCGAGTCTGATGAATATCATGACCAGCACGATAATAATTTCTTCAGTAATACTGTGGGTCACTGAAAGAACCACACGACACAGAACGTGTTAATTTTTTACGTGGGCCAGGGAGTTCATTGTCCCGTTCGTCGAGTGTTTTACTCGTTGGTTGTGACATGGCCAGGCCAAAAAAGGACACGTCGGGCTAGGCGAATAGTAGCAGAAGGGGATAATATAATTAACGATATTAGTTATGGCGAATAACGTGAGAGAGGTCGTTTCGTCAAGAGATTAATACCGTGGCGACAAGCATCGTCGATACGTCGATTTGATAAAAAGAAAATTAATTCGATCATGGTTGGAGTTTACGTTTACTCGCTCTCTCTTTCTCTCTCTTTCTCTCTCTTTCTCTCTCTCTCTTTCTCTCTCTTTCTCTCTTTCCTTTCTTCTGTTTACTTCTTGTAGTCTTTGACTCGGTGGTTACGCGCGATGTAAGTTTCATGAAGCTCAATGAAACGAGGCAACCGCTTCCTACACCGCTCGCTCTGTCCTCGGAACTACCCCGCGGAGTTCAACTTGTTTACACACGGGAATACAAAATTCAACGGGTTGAATGACAGAGGGAGCGATCCTAGAGCTCTTTCCAAAGCCCTATACGGTTAATTAGTTGTGTCGGATCATTTTTACGGAGTTTAATGGGATCGCGGAAAAGCAAGCTTGCTTACTTTCTCGAAACGTGCGTTTGTTTCTTGAAGTTTTCTCGCGTTAAACATCACTCTCCGTTTTACGATTTTGTTTTCTTTCGAGGAAAGTAATCGTCATCTTAAAATATTAAATCTGTGCTGTGATTTTAGTACCAGTGAAGTTTGATTCATGAGATGTGTGAAAGTTTTGTCAATATCTCGTCGATCGATGTAAACGTTAATGTGATCGTGAGATGACGCTGCATTGATCCTCGACGACACAGTTATATTTGGTGTATTAATTTATCACGCGAGAGTAGTCCTAATCCAAGTGTGAAAGCCAGGGAAAGACCCTGCAGATGATGTCAGTTATGAGGTAAATATAATTAATCCAGGACATTCACATATATCTTCTGATAAGGTCATTCAGAAATAACGTCATACTTAGTCCATGTAATATAAATTCGTCTATCTGCGTCTCGCTACAAATAGTCGCATAGCTGTTAACGAGAATAAAGTAGTTCTATATATATATATTCTGAACTACGGTAATCTATTTTAAGATTAAAAATCGCGCAGCATATTAACTATAACGATTATATTTACGGAAAAATTGATGAATATCAGTTATCATCGAAACGTTTTACGATTGAACTATACATTTTATAATTTCGCTAATAAATTCGTACGCGACCAATTCCACGACGTTCAATCTGAAAAATGAATCGTGTCATTTGGAAGATTAGAATGTCATTTATTCTTGCGCTTTAACTATTTATGTTGCGACTCGAAGCTTGCCGACGATTCCATTTCTTAAGCTGCTTCTTCTTTCATGAATCATTACGGCGGAGGATTATTCCTGCCGTCGTTGTCGCCTTTCCTCACACTGCTGACTGCATTTATCGAGATTCATTAATGATAAACGGTAGGAACATTTGTGAATTGTCGAAGCACCGGGTACCGTCACATTGACCGTCCTGAAATTAACTTGCCGGCCAGAGAAATAATGGATTTCGTTTTGAAAATTTTATTCCAACAACCTACATATGTATACTTGGACGCAACGGAATTTACATTCTGTCCACTCGCGTTTTACGAAACGTTTAAAGCGTGGCACCGGTTGTTCGAGTAACATCGAAACATTGTTCACCCTAGAAATTGATATTCTTGTATACGCGAAAGTATTCTTGTTAATCTGGTTGGGAATGCAAATTTCCATTACTCTATTTTAAATCGAGTTCCTTTTACTCTCTTATCACGTTTTATCACTATGTTAGCAGGCTATACGCGTACCGGCACGCAACGCATAAAGGAAACAGAAAGAAACCCTTGTACATTTAATCACAGTTAAACTGGAAGCGTTTTCGTGTCTCGTGAAACGCGACGAGTAGGATTATTCTCGTTGGGACGCGAAATGCCGACGAATCCGTTTTACCGCGGCTCGTACGTTACCAGCTTTTGCCATATACTTTCCGCGACGGTATCGTGGTGCTTTCGGTATCGGTGACGGCAGGAAAGAATCCCGCCTTTGTAGACATTTCGAAGCAAGATGGATGCAACGGCCCCGTTTCTTTTCGTTCTTTCCCCTTGTGACATTTTTATTTGCTCCTCTTCTATCTCGCGATATCTATATCGCCAGCCGCGTAGTCTGGATGAATATTTATACGAGCAGATTGTATCCGGGTTCGAGGAAGAGAGCAAACGCACCAAAGCCAGGTTGTAACGGTGCAACAACCTCCTCAAATCGAGTTCCGCCAATACAAACTTTAAATATACATATGTATATATTATACGTATGTATTTGGGCCTATCTGTAAGGGTAGTTTCCTGGAGAGTCAACTTCAAATATTCGTGAATAATAAATGTATCTCATTCGTTGTACGCTTCCTATCAATTTTTCGAATTGAATACTCGAAGAATGCATGCTTCTTTCATATATACGTACAATCAGAAAAGACACGATCAGGTAATATGTATATTATCAGTATGAAAAGTTTGATTTAATATTTTATTTACAGAGGCCAAACCGTGTCGATCCTGCATTTACGCAGCACATCCGATCCTTGGGAAGTTGGATCCCAAGGCTCATCATATAGCGTCGGTAGCAATAAAAGCCAAACTGCCAGCAAAGGAAAATCAAGTGGAAATGCACGGGGCTCGTACACGCGTGGTACTTCGATACCATCCTTGAAGCGCCATGACACAACGGCATCGGCATCGTCGACTTCCAGCCTGAAGCAGCATCGACAGGACAGTCACGGACAGGCGAGTAAAACGTTTGAAAAATAAAAATTGTTTTATCGTACCGTATTTCTTTCGGAATATCGTGCAATTCGTAACTCGATATAGTATCGCGAACTATCGCTCTCCAAACCGTAAAATTCCGCGCTCGAAACTTTTACAATCTTTCTCGTTCCTTTTATTTAAATTTCGAAATATTGTAGTTTCTATTGTACGCGCTCGCTTCCTAACGATCGAGAACTTCGATCCCAGTAATCGGTATAACCCTTTGAAAAATAGACTTTAAAGAAAAGAGAGAAGAAAGAGTTTGATATTCTGTTAGAGAACGTTGAAAAAGTTTGGACGCGCTGTCAAAATGTCTGGAAGACATCTGTTTCTATCGATGAATTTACGGACAGGTGACGGGTTCTCGTCGACGAGAATCCTCGAATTCGTTCCTGTCGGGTAACAGTGGCACCTCGGGCGAACTTTTCATCAGCGGAGATTGCAGCAGGGAATTGTCACCGGTGCGATGGTGCGACAGGGAGGTGGACGGTGTCTATTTAGGTCGATCGGGTTGGGTGCAAGTGCAACAAAGGTCTCTGGACGAGAATCGACGGATAAACTATGAGAGTAGCTTGGTAACGGCAACCACAGGTACTCTGCCGTTGCCGAGACGAGCCACGGTAAAATTGGCTGACTATCATTGCAACAGCGAACCAGGGAAATGTCCTGAAGAATTTCTACGATTGGATACCCAAAGACCGGACTATCTAGCTCTGCATGGTCAAGACTTTGAACCTGTAGCGAGCAGCACCTGCACATCTCCTCACAGCATCCCCGAATCTTATTCCCCGCCGTCGATTACGCCGATAATCTCACCTCCGCCTGCCTTTCAAGATGTGATCGGCAAAAAGACCTCCTCGAAGCATTCTTCCGGGCGTAACAATTATGGCAAGCCGCCGTTCCTACCACGATCCAATGCTATAGTGGACAGTGACATCATCAGTCCTCCGCCTTCGCCTCCGCATCAAGTGAATTGGAGTTCCTTGCCACCATCTTCCCGGAAGTCATCGAACACACCGTCCAGATCTAGAAGGCAAAACAGTAACAGTCAACAACAACAACAGCAACAACAATATCGAATGGCGCAAGCTAAATCATTGGAAGATCAGTCCTCTTCGAGAAGGTCGCAGTTCGTCCAACGTTACTTAGAGTCCTCGAGCTCATCTTCGTCGTCGGTAGGTTTCAGAAGTCTGGATAGTTGCGTGACGAGATCGACGATGCCCAGATTGGCCGAGAACACTGATTCTTCGGTGGAGGGATACGACGACGGCGACGACGAGGACGACAATCCTAGCTCCTCCTTGAATCTAAGCCTCGTTTCTTCTTCGATAATAGCGCTGAATTCATCCACAGAGTCTATCCGCGCTAATGGGGAAAGGATTTCACCGAATAGACAGAGCCGTCATCACAGAAGTCAACAGGGATTAAGAAGATCACCCGGATCCTCGGAATCCGGCAAGTTATCGTTCAATTCGCCTTCCTCCTCCTCGTCGTCGTCAAGCAGCGCGGAGAGACAAGGCAGATCTCCGACACCCAATCCTTTCAGGCGTAGCAATGCTTCTAGACAACATCAGAGTGCCAGAACGACGCAAGCGTCCCCAGATTCCCATCAGTCGCGGGTAAGAAGATCCAGAAGTCTTCAATTACCCGAGAAGAGGTCCCCCAGCACCGCCGCACCGAGTAGGGAGCATTCCAGAGAATCTAACGAGAGTCACAGAGTCGTCGTGAAAATTTCCACCGATCGAGGCAACGAAAGAAAACGTCATGCTCTCCAAAATAGTGCGTATATTCGTTGACTAGTTTCATTCGTTGCAGCAGTTTTCTTTTTCTTTCTTTTTTTTTTTTTTTTTTTTTTCTTGCGAATTTCATATACCAGTTGAACATCGTATCTTTGTCGCAATTTCATTGTTCGAATATCTTATAGGTATTCAAGTGCCCGAATCTCCTTTACACTCCTGTACTTTGTCTATTTATTACCGTAGTATACTGTAGTATATTTGTGCATGTTTCCTAGGAAAAGCGCAGTCAACCGAGAACGCGTTAAACGAGGAACTTCTTCGCGAGACCGAGGCAGTAACCGAGTTCCTTTACGGTACGAGGAGTCGCGCAGTGGCTAGGAGTCTTCTCTCGTGTCGCTTCGAGCGCCGTGAAGACAGCCAAGAACAAAGACAAAGGAACAATCCCAACACTTACGACGTTTATTTTATCTCATCTAAGCAACAACAATCTTCGAAATCAAGCGGCATGTGCATGCAACAGCAGTCACAGCAGCCGCAGCAATCGCAGCAGCAACAACAGCAACAACAACAACAACAACAACAACAATCCAGACGGCCGAAGACGCTTCAGAGAGGGGCAACGACCCCGAATGCAAATCCCTCGTCTTCGAACCACGACTTCTGCATCAGTCCCGACACGAAACTACGCTGCAACAGCAGTACATGCGATTTCTGGCCACATTGCTCTCAGAGAGATACTCTGTACTCCCCTAACCAGGCACCGGTATTTATGAAGCTATCCCAGAGCTACCCGGCTCATCAAAGACTCCCCACGGACACGGGGAATCACGCGAACAGAGGAAGCACCAGCTCATCCCCAGCATCGTTAGAGCGAATGGACGATCGGGAATTCCGTGATCGCGAAACTTCTCGGAAGAATCGAGCTAACCGCGAACAGAACAATAGCAACGCGTCGAAATATCAAGAAAGGCAACCCAAAAGCGTGTTGAAGCAGTCGAATCGATGGTCGCCTCTCGAAGGATCCAATGGGAACGGGTCGAGCGTAGAAAAGAGGGAATATCATCGATACTATCAGAAACCTGAATTCACTGGCAGCTTCGAAGCTTGTGAAAGTAAAGATAGAAAAGTGTCGCCGGTTCAAGGGAAGAGTATCATGAATAGATCGCCGAGCGGTCAAGTCGCGTCCTCGTCGACTACATCGTCGTCTTCTAGTAGTGACATTTGGGTCACCACATCCGATCGAACGGTGACGAAAAGTCCGAGGAACGCAAAAAGCTCCGGGGCGTCTACTCCAATGGAAGATGCGGTGATTGGTTCTCTGAAGACGCTAATAGAACCGCCGAAAGATGGAATGCTGTCCAGGCCTGGAAGTGCTCCAACGAGAGGGGAGGATACTCTGTCAGGGGACGTCTCCTTGGATCCTCATCAGCGGTCTCTTTCCTTGCCAAAGTCCTTTCTGGCGCATAATGGGTAAGTTATTCGATGATGCTCCAAGTATGATTAAAGATTCCTACGTAGAAATGCAAGATACATTCTCGATACGATGAGAATCATGCATGTTGGAACACGGGAAATAAACGAAAGTACCGGCTTAACTTTCAGTTTACTCTACCGCATTTCTCGGTCGTTTAGAAGTTCAACCGCTCTTTTAATTGGCTTTCGTTTAAATGCTATCTGGTACTGTATTACTTGTGCTTCGAATGAATCTCTCCGCAGTTGTACAAGCTTTAAGAATTATTCCATTCCGCTCATAATCTCATTTCCTATACATCCTGCCGGTCGATCGATAAGCTATCTATTTTGTGACCCTGTTGGAAAACAAGATTTAATGAAAAGAATTACACTTGTCCCGCGTATACGTACAAAGTAAATATGTTTCTCTCTTTATCAAAGGCTGCGCAAGCATGTGCATATTTTTCGTAATTTTCACGATACGTGAGATAGTCGTTGCAATTCGTTCAACGTTGGTACACGCGCTATCAATGTTAGTTAATGTAATCAAATTTTCGAGAAGTTCGATTACTTTGTCCCTAGTTGTACTAGCTACCTTCAGGTGATAGTCCTCAGTGACCTAAAGTTATTATCAGTACAGTTGCATACACATCATTTGCGACAGACGCTCCTTCCCCGATAGATAGTCTATTCTCCAAGTAAATCCACGCGTATGTTTGTCAATTTCTTAGTTTCATTAATATCTTGATCAACCTGTCTGACCAAATTATACACGTTTGCCATAAGAGCGATAAATGAACAAAGTAAGACGATTTGATTATCCAGAACATTTATCATAAACTTCAACCACAAATTTGTTCGTTTATCGAGAACACATATCTCCGAGCGAAATTAAAAATTACAATAGGGATCATAAAATGTTTAACTACATATAAGAATAGCCGCGCTGCAATATAACGATATTAGAATATTGATGCAACGACGCAAGAATATTGATGCGCTGATGTATATCCGCATAACAATATAACGATATAACGATATCGGTGGATTGACATAATTTAACGAGATCGGGGTCATATCCATAGCACGTAATTACATTTGTAATTTACAGCGGCAATAAACTTAATCCGTAACTTTTCCATTCGCCGCGAACGCGGTTTCTTTTCATGCAAAATTAAAAATGACTACCAAGTTTATGGCACGCCCATTCGTCGTTAAAAATATCGTAGCACTAAAACGTCGTTCAAACTGGCACGAGTGCCATTCAAACGATCGTATACCGATCTATGGGACGATTTATAGTTCGACAAAGGTGCGACATTTGTCGCGTGCTCCCGCCTAAATGCTTCTCCGCTTTATGGCACACAGAGAGAACTCGAGAGAAACCCTCAAGCAACGACCGTACAAACGCGCCAAGTGTAATGCGACGTAACCGCACGTTCGTTCAACTGGGCCCGATCTCGCTTAAGATCGCCCACGCATTAGCCCACGCAGGGTCCGCGAGTGCATCCGAACCAACGCACAAAGAAACATTATAGCACTAGTCATGCGTGATTCTGGTTTATACCGAACGCGACCAGAAACACGGAACCAAATGTTAACAAATACGTTAATTCGTTATAAACGAGACCCTAGTTTATTTATGAGAACAAAAACGATGTTTAACGAAATGTTACAAAACTTATCCCGAGCTACGCTCGAGTTTTTAAAGCGTATTTGAACAGTTAACCGAATTCGGTTGTGCGTATAAAAATTGATCAGGCAGCAGATATCAATACGGCGAGAAAAACGAAATACACATAGAGGAAACAAGCCAGCGAAATAAATGAACGTGTATGGAGAACGAAAAGTCGGTCAACTTGTTACGTAGAAGAATTTATCTGGAAATTAGCGAATAAAATACAGTCGGATAACGCGGAGGAACGCGGATTGAAGCGAATTTCCGAACAATGTATTCTCTGAATGCGGTTCGCGTGTTTTTCGAATTTAAAATGGGACATTGCGGGGCAAGTTTCTTCGCAGTTCCTGGCCAAACAGTTAATCCGATGAGAGGGAGCTTCCGCAAAGTTTCGTTCCTTGTACGTTCCCGTACTCTCTGTATATTCTTTTAAGTCGTACAAGTTTCCAGAGCGATTCGCCCTCTTGTGTATTCACGTATCTCGCGTTGGATGTCACGAACAAATGCATAGGCAAACTTGTAAGGGATCGTACCGCGATATTCTGAGGAAAGGTACTGTGATATGAAAAATGAGGCGGAGGATAATTCCGCGAGTTATGGATGCGATTCGAAATCGATCCTATTTAAAATACATATAAATATCAATATGTTCGGATTCCTTTCAATACGCATTTTCAAATCCCTTCCGCAAATTTCGAGGCGCTTGTGAAAAAATATGACAAATGTAGTTTTCCGATAGGTATACGTATTTTCTTTTTCGCCTTTACATTATTGGGATTTTATATAACGATATTTTGTTATATTCATTTCGTACGATCGCCACTGTCTTTTTCATCTTCAGTTTCCACGATCCCCGTGAATAGACTATTCTTTTTTCTTTATTAAACCACTCGCGTGTTTCCGAAACAAAGTTCGCTCGTTTGTTCTTTTTTTCGAGTTCGTTTTCGAAAGATGACACCTATTCGTAATAAAAGAAAAAAGAAAAAACATAAAAAAGAGTTGAGTAACTATGTCCGCGAGTATCGAAGGACGAGCCGGATTGATTAACTTCGTGTTATTTAATTTCGTATTTCCAGTACAGCTGTGGCGACCGTGAAAGGCTTGAGTTATTAATCTTTGGAAATGCCATTCCGTAAATACCAGACGAGGCTATTCCAACAAGAAAAGGTCGCAAACGTTTCGATTCCGATATGGATGAAACTTTATAGACTTGAAGAATAGCCAATGATATTAGATACGTATATTCTTTTAGCTGCGGCAACTCGAGTTTAAAGGACGAAATCATCCTCCAAAGTTCAACCTTTTAAGGCCTGGAAACGGTTATAAATAGAACAAGATTGTATTAACAAAAAGTCATCAAGATTTGGGTTAACGTTATGATTAATTCAAAATCTTCCTCTTTGAATACTTTTTGTATAGATTTCCAGTTTTCGTACGAATTCCCATTGACAACTTACGTACGAGTGAAGTATGAATTCTCATTCTGTTCTTTTTTCGCTTGATTATTGATAGAATACAATAAACGTGTCATCGAACATTTGACAGATATCGCTATTACAGAGCTTGACTTCAGATTTGATACGTAACATTATAGCGACTATGTATGTATGCTCATGTAAATGATATTAATCTTCAAAGGATCGGAATTTACGCGACAGGTGTTAATTTGGTTCTCAAATCTATCGGAAATTCATAGAAACCAACGAGGCTTCTGAATTTCGAACGAGTACAGGAATTACTATTCATTTGACAAATTCTTGATCGAATTGACAAAGTAATTAATCGTTCTAGCCACGACACGGCAATCGATCGTTCCTCTATCAATCGCTAAAATATTTTCGTTTCGTAATTTTAGTGATTCTTGATGAACTCTTGCACATTTCAAATGGAGGCACAGGTTATAGTATAACTTCGTTACTAGAAATCTGAAAATTGTGTATCCTGTGTAATTATTATGTAGTATAATAATTATCCGAGACATAACTCGATGATGCAACTGCATATTAAGTAGCCTAACTCAACATACAAGTGCTCAATTTTAATTTACTATTGCAAACATTTTGAACGGACGAAAATTTGACTAGGTGGACGCGATAAGATTATACGATGATTATTTCTCTAAAAATGTTATTAACCTAGTTACGTCAAAAAAGACGTTAATTTAAAATATACTTTAATTGCAATATCGTAAAGTAAAACCTTTTCGATTGGTAGAAACGCTGCGTAACCAATTTCGCAGCATCTGTTATGCAAACTTTAATTTTCTCCAAACATGATGAAGCTAAGTGCTACTACTAAAAGAGGCAATATTCTTTTGAAATAAACGCGACACGATTTTCCTTGAAAATCGGTCGTATTGTCGAGCATGTAATCGGTTACGTGGTTGACGACCGACGAACCGGTTTCACTGGAGAATGAGAGACTCGCTGACAAGTGTCAAGTTTAAATGGACGCGCATCGATTGCACCATGCGAATATACTTTCGCTTGGTGGTGATTTCTTCGCCGTAAGCGCTACCTGGAGGTTCTGTTACGATCGACTTGCGCCGGCTACTTTATTCTGAAACTAACAGATGGCCTCGCATTCCGTTCTCTCACCTGTCCGGAGTGCTACCTGTGTTTCCTCGCCGACGGGCCTCGTATATTTCATCGCGACGCGTGTCATACCGCTTCGACTTTCCATCGTTCCGACGACATATGATTTTCAATAAATTGAAAAGCTGCTCGGTATCGATTCAAGCACAAATTATTCTCGTCGAAAAGCAAGGGAACGAATAACAGATTGCTTCTACCTTCGTTTCGTTCAGTGTTTCCAATTTTAGATATATTATACTCATATGAAATTGGTACGTAGTTATTTGGTATATAACAATAGATATTTTTATCCATCAGCAAATAAAAATCGTTTTCACCGAGATAAAGTCGATTACTGAATGTAGATGTTATACGATTTCATCGAACTCTATGTATCTCGTGCTTACAGGTAAAGAATAGAGTATCAGGTAATAAAAAATTGTGATACGAAAGTAAAAATCGGGTCGAAACGACGTGTCGCAGGAACGTGACCAGCAGTTGGGACTAGTTAGTTTCTTGTCTGTGGTAAATTGGATGGAACAAACCCTTCAGATTCTCTCGTGATAGCACGCATTAATTACAATCTCTTGTAATTAGAACTTGAAATAAGAGAGATTTTCAATAGAAAAGCTTAAACAGCTAAATTACTATATTGCAAACGAAATTGCAAACAATCATTCATTATGCATGACGATTCTTTTATACTCTTTGTTATTTAAATAATAAATGATAATTCGTGAGTGTATCACGCGATAGCGCACGATCGATATCAGAGTCTTTACGTTAGCTATTGCAAATTACTCTTCAACCTCCATTGGCCAGGAATTTGATTAAGTTCACTGGTTATTCATCTGACAGCTTGAAAAGGTTCGCTGTTCCCACTGTGCCTTGAATTACCGATAATTTAATAAAATGTTATGGAACGTCGTTATCGGAATCGCGAACTGTTCGTGAAATATGCAAGCTTATTAATAGTCCCTCGCTCAAAGTTCGATATATCGTTTCGTGCAATTAAGCCATACGTTTTCGAATAATTAAACAAACAAACTCTATCCATCGGCGTAATTGTCAAAGCTACAGAGAAAAATTTATTCTAGAAGATGGAGTCGTTATTGAACAATTCTGTTCCGTAATTTTCACGCGTCGGCAATTACACGTTGATTTCAATTGTTCGGTTTAATTGAACACATTTAATACCGCAAATCGGATCAACAAATGTGATTGTATTTCATTATATGGAGAATGAGATACATAACATATATTTGTCACTGGTCTTTCGTGTGATACGCAGTAGAATAAACGATTGCATGGACGTGTCAATAGAATAGACTTCGTCAGACACGGAAAGAATCGTTCGGCCAATAATATAATTAGTCTGTATCCCGCTCGTAAGTTCGTCCGTACAGAATTGCTCACGTAACAGAGTTTTATCTTTGCGTGGAACGTTGCACCTGCAACTTACACCCGTTCAGCTCGAATGATACGAAGGAGGCGATGAAATTACACGCTTTTGCTGCCGACAATGCAGAAGATCGACTATCGTTACGAGAGACGATGGCCGGCTGAATTTGCGTTTCGGTCCTGTTTCGAGAACGTTCAAATCCGTGTTTTTCTTGTCATTTTAACGAAGGAAAGATCGTTATGCCGGTGTTTGAAAAACTTAGAAAAAATAGAACTGAACGAATCAAGTGAGGTATAGAATGATTTCCAAAACGGATTGCTAACCTGCGATCTTTCCGTTGGTAATTATTATGTGAATGGATGTAATTTATGTTAACAATTTCAATCACCCAGAAATTAAAAATTTTGCCTTCTATACCATATAGCGCCCGTAATTAGTTAATGCGATTCGTATTCAACATAATTCGCGAAATTTGGAGTTGAACTAGTTTGTAATTTTCATTACCTTAGTGTATTTTATAATCAAACGATCAAATAAAGAAAGGGAACCATTCTTGAATTAAAGAGAGAAATAACAGAGTAAAATAGTAATAATAAATAATTCAAGATTTGCCACAGCTAGCGTCCTCTTTACAGAGGAACGTCGAATCAATTGAACTCAAGATTACTGGAAAACATCAGGCTTTTCTGTGACCGTACGTATCCTATATCCTTACAAAGCCAACGTGGAATATTTTGCGACTCGTCTTTTTCTTAAACGGCATGTATGCATGTATAAAGTTATCATTGACGCCAAGAACTGCAGGTTATTGAAACAGAACTTTTCTAGTTGGTATCGAGCAACGAGGAGAATTTTATTGCAGAGAAATGATCATATTATTCGATGCACAAAGAAACACAATGCTTTCGTTTGTTGCCGCTTTGAAACGTTAGCACGTTGCTTTCTCAATAATTGGCATTTGAATTCAAAGTTAATCAATTATTTCTTTGAGAGCGGTTGACTTTCGATCTCTTGCACTCTCACACAGTGTTTATTGTGCGTGAAAATATTTGTCCCCGTACAATTTTTCGTTCTGAATTCGTTATTAGGTTGCCTATCTAAAGCATACAATGGCGAGTATTGGTTGGTAATTGCTTTGCTCCGCAATTGATTTTAAGCAAAGAGCATGAACGGTCGATTAAAATTCACCAATAAGAAATAAATATTTCAAAAGCGAATTGTGAGTTATAAAATAAACGTCGGTCCTCTTGCGGAACGCATGATCTTTCTTATTGAATTAAGCACTACAACTGAAGAAAGAAATAGAGTTACAATTGGATGTAATTAGTGACCCTGCACCGGAGATCTTCACCTCAAGAACGACAGACCACGGTTGACTAACTTTTAACTCAGACGTTGCTCCGTTCTATTTCGTTAATTATTCATTTCTGCGCCGGCATTGTCTGCGTGAAACTTTACAGGGCCAACAAAACTTGGAACACCTATTCCATGTGTTGCTTCCAGAAACTTGCATTTCTAGTTGCTAAAATACCGCCGCGTATATTGTCAAAGACGATATTTGCAAAATGTCGGTCAACATATATTTTTTCTTATCATTTCATCGATTAACAATATTTAATCGCAATATAATTCGATCGCCATATAATTTGCTTGGAATGACAACAAAATTCGACGCTCAATCTTCATAAAATTTAAATAATGTTATTCAAGATCAATGCCTAAAATCAAATATAAAGTACTGCAAAATATTTTACTTTTTGCCAAGGTAAAGATTTTTGGCTCGTACAAAATTTATCCTTCTCCAAAGTTCCAGGCTGACTCTCAGACGGCATTATGGAGACACGAGTAATTTTCATTCTTGAGCAAAGTTGACAGAATGAAATTTACATGTGCATCTTGGTCCGGCACCAAGAGCCGTTGTTACGTGCAAGTGAATTGCGATAAGGACGCGTATAAAGCTATTTGCATGGCTATGTTGACGCTCTCGTCTTGGCGACGCTTTTTATTTTGCGTCGACCATACCCATTTTTCATGACGTTATGAGGCTTTAAAGTTTCGAGGTCTGCGGATAAAACGTTGATGGTTGGTGCATATGTCACATCCTTGGTTTCGTGTTTAGTATTGTACTAAAAAAATGTATAAATCCACGATACGCCATACGGAACGCAACAAGGACAAAGACATAAACATATATTTAACATTAATTCTTCGTAAAAATAGGTTGTAAAATATCAAACTTTAAAAGTTCAAAATTCATCCACGTATCTTTTATTTTTTATATAGCTAGGTATCTATATAAAATATATTGCTCGGGCGTTTATACTTCAGGAAGAGCAATTAATTCTGCTTAATCCCGACGTTGTCTCTATGGGTCCCATAAATACGTCATATAGTACTCCTACGTTAGTGTATCATATAATGAGCTGGATTAATAACGGGAATTCCTGAGGATGTCGGTACGAACTCGTAAAATATGCGCGGTTGTAATTACGCATCTCGTTGAATCCGTTACGGCAAGAAAATAATTCACTTCCAAGCCTCTGGAATTGTTCAATGACCGTTTTAACGTTGCTCCTCGTATTACTCATATGTAATATTGCTTTATTGACTTCTTGCGCGCGTAAAGGAAAGAAATAAAAGTATGTGTGGCAATTGTTTTTTAATTTAAACGCAGCACAACCGCTTCGATGGTAAAGCGGATTGAAGTTCAATGGAAAAGAAAATATTATGTCAGTTGAGAGGTTATCGTAAAAATATGATCATTGAGATTATTGAAAGAGTACTGAAGACGTTTGAGGATTGTTTGAGGTTATTGAAGTTATTCGAAGGTTATTCGAAGTCATTCGATTGAAAGTCATTCAATCGAATAATGCTTTATTCTGAAGTTATAAAATGCTTAATAATCCAATAAATGCTTTTACAGCCGCGCATAAAATTTTTTGGTAGCACTAAAATATTGTCCATACCTCGCAGAATCCATGGTCACACGGAGCTAGGGAACAAAGAAACACAACATCGACTTCCTCAATAATTTGTATTCAGCACTTGACCGCCAAAGATAGCATCGTTAAACGTAAATTATATTTACACTAGGAAGATCTTTAAAAAGCGCGATCACTATAATATTACGGTTGGTTATTTTCATAAACTAGTTCCTCGTGGCAATGTCATTCGATAGACAAGCTTGATCAATATCAAAGTCAAAGCGTTGTCGCATAGCATTTGTCCCAAAGCATTATCTGTGTAGTGACTTCTGAGATGGTGCCAGTGTCACTTTGTACATGTTCGTTTGGTCTGTTTGCACCGATGCATGTACTCCGCGATGGATGCTGGTCTGATTGTGAACATAAATTACGAGGTACTAGGCGAATAGAACACGCTCGGCCGTGATATTCGGATCACTCGCGTGTAACATGGCGTCGAAGACGAGAAAGGGCTGGATTCTCTCCTCTTCCTCTCTCTCTCTCTCTCTCTCTCTCTCTCCCGCTTTCCCTCTCTCTCCCGCTCTCCCTCTCCTCTTCTATTTCGTCGCTTTTTCTCTCTCCAACTTGCTGTCATCTTCTCCGCGGAAATTTCACAGAGTTTCTGTATAATGTTGAGCGGCGTAACGTTTGACAAGTTTCAAACAGATGCGCCTGAGCGCGTAAAATTTATACGCCGGGCCCATAAAATAAATTACACGCACGATAATTAGAATTCTACGGAGATGGAATTGGATTTTGAAGCGGCTCGAACGCGGACGGTCTCGAGTAATTAAACTTCACCGACGGGCACGGCTGGATTTATTTAACACTTATTTTAACGCGCATATCGTATTATATAAGAAACTACAGAGAAGGATAAAAAATGGAACGAGGAAAGCACAGTTGCAGTTAAAGGTAAAAGAGTCCCGTTTGTCGTAAACGAATCCTTTTGGTGTTTCATAAATCAACGAGCCTGAAAATAGATGGAACCGAAACGTTTTGCGAATCAGTTCAAGTGGAGTCGGACACGAAAGGGATTGGTGAATACGGTTTAGGGTATTCATCGATTCACTCGGACGCCTTCATCGTTCGTGGATGAGTTTGGGAAAGTTTAAGGATCGACTCTTTTGAGAGTCGATCACGGGGAAACGTATATTGGCCATTGAAAAATAGCGGAGCATTCCGATTGATCTTTTCTGAGGGGAACGCTGACTTGACCAGCGAAAATGTCGAGACGAGAATCATTATACTAAGCTATTTACTGTCACCGTTCACAACCTTTGAAGCATAACAGAATATAATTTTTTCATAATTAACGGCAGAGGTAACAGGAAAAACGCTTATATCTCGGTATGGACGAAAAATCGAGCAAGCAATTGATTAAAGCGTAAATAATGAGTTGCTCGAAAGCACGGTATATCGAGCCGACGTAAATGTCGTTAACATGATATATATGACTCGAAACAGGGATCAGTTTGAAACGGTCTTGAATGCAAATTGCAAGTCGTGATGCATTCGGTAGCGCCTACACACGCATACCTGGTGCAGACGTTTGATATTAACGACCGAATGTAATGATCGTTATGCGCCTTTGTTCTACCAGCTTGAACGCCAAGACCTGGCTTTAGCTGTATTACGATACGCAGAAAGTATGCGCTGATCTAATCTCCGCTTCTACAAGACACGGTGTTTTAACGCGAGGTTCCTTGATTGAAACCTTCGTGATTAATCACCGATCGATAATTCGATGATCGAGTTCAATAAATTGCATCGATTTCGCGACGAATTCTTTACAAATCTTTATTTTCCAGACACTAGACCAATGGTACATATACGCAGAAGATTGAAAATTGATCGCGCGCCTCTGTATTTGATCGATTTTATCCTATCTAAAAGATAGAAGGTTAGACAAAACAGCGCGTTGCGAAGCAGACTTCAAACGAGGAATTGCTTGAACAATTCGAACATAGTACGTGATAAGGAACGACTATGTAATATGTAATAGTAAGCATTACGAATCGTGATTCATAAGCCTGATTGAATCTATCGAATACGAGCGTGATTAATCGGCAGGAGCCGCGATAAAAGTTACTCAAATCATTACTAATCGAACGCAGGCACGTAATTGTTATCAATACTTCTGTGATTTGTTCATCGAAATCGTTAAGTTCTTGAGAATCGTTAGGTTCTCATTTAGAAGGTTTTTTAGATACTGTTGTTAATAATCGAGAATTTATCAAAAACAGAATATTTATATACATTAATTGTAAATTATAGAGATTATATTCTTATCTGATTATAGAATATAGAGATATGTCTATTTTTAACATTGAAGTACAATTAGGAATATCCGTGTACTTTTTTTTCAATTTAGTGAGATATCGAGTTTGTCAAGCGACAAAGTTTAATCAATCTGCTTCCAATTAATATTAGTTTTGTATAACTATCCTCATATAACTGGATATTTAAAGTTTCTCGTTTGAAAAGAAGATCGTTCGTTCGTGTTTCACAACTCTGTCATCATTATCATCGATATCAAAGTAATACCACAATCTGCTCCGAGTTGGAAAGTTCCTCGCGATGTGATCTGAATGGCGGAATTAAGGACGCAACGAAACGAAATCCTCAAAAACTAGCTCAATTCGCGAACGATAAAGAATATTCAACACAGCCCAGAAGAAAATAAACAGGAGGAAAATGAAGAAAAAAGAAACAAGCGACTCCTGAGAACTGTCGGTCTCGTAAAAACTGGGAGGATAAAATGAAGTCGCCAGGAAGGCAGATAAAAATGGCATCGTGTGCTTCTAGACTCCTTTTTTTACCGGTGGGAAATGATGTAAAAAATGTCAGGCTCAAATAACAGGATATCTCTTTGGGTTTTCGAGATTCTGATTCCATTATTCACATATCTCGTGCGTCTTCCTGAATGACTGTGATTAAAATGATAGTAGAAAATACGAGGACACGAATGTAGTACAGCAGCGAATTTCAAATATCGGAATTGTTATTTGTCAAAATATCGGATTTATAAGCTAGCGAATACGACACTACAATGGTTGTTCCGAGCTCTGTATCATTCGGGAACACGTGAGACTTGATACAGAGGTTTTCGGGCACGTAAAATGCAAAGGATTCGACCCCAAACGCGCAGAAGTCGATATCGAGAACAGTGGATGTGGAAAAAAAAGAACGCAACCGACCCGGAACTTGTGAGATTTAATACGCTTCTCTTTCAAACGAGCGAGGTTATATCCATATAACTCTGAACACGTTTGAGTTGGCAGTATATTCCAAAAGCGAGGGATAGTTTGAAAAATCTAAAAATTTACTTTTTTTCAACTTTTTTTCAAGACTCGATCTTCCCCAGAATGCCAGAATCGCCAACATCCAAAGATTCCTTTTTACATCTCTGGGACTCTCCACAATTACCGAGATTTCGAGATCCTTCCAGGTATTAGGGTTGTGAAGATATCAGGATCCCCATGGCGTCCAGGGAATTAACATATACACTGAAGTTTCCATAACACCAAGATCGATACAAGCGTCACGTTCCTCTGACGCCAGAACTGCCATAGCCCTAGAATTCCCATAACGTCAGGATCGTCCATGTTTCAGAATCTCCATGACACCAAGGTTACCAAGACCTCAAAGTCGACGCTTGGGTTCAAAGTCAAGGTTCCAGAATCTCGACGATCGCTGGATCCTTAAGGATTTTGAGGTTGTAAAAGTAATCAAGAACCTAATCCAAACCGAAAGGCTCTATGACCCTTTAAGCTTTTACGAATCTCTATGTTCTCGAGGATCCTAGAAGCTCGTAGGTGCCGAATGTTCCAGTAATTTCAAAACTCCTAAATTCCAGTAGATTTAATGATTGCACAACATCGTAGATTTGGCATTCTCCACACGTATGCATCAAAGTTTGTTTATAGGGATTATCCGAGTTGCTTAAACTACTCGAGAGCTTTTATTGTTTCGGAGTCTTAAACTCTCCAGGACTTTCTACAATCCCTGATTTCTCGAACCTATGAGTCGATTACATCGAATCCTACGAGCCCGAGGTTATTTTTGCCTTCTTCCTACATATCCATAGTTATTGGTATCGAACTTTTGTACGTAGGAGTCGTCGTGAATCGTCGTGTATCGCGTCTCACGTGTCGGAGCTCCACGCTATCGAGTCTCGTGACTCAAATATCGTAGATATTTAATTCCAGCGTGTCGGGAAAACATCTGATTTATATTTTATAAATCCGTACTCTCGCGAATCAACTGGTCTTATCAACTTTTAACTCTGTTGCGACTCACGAATTTTTACGTTTTATTCTCGTTTCACTCTTCTCTCAGAACAAAGACGTTTGTTTCAAACAAAGATTTCACGCGTGTAACGTTTTAACGCAAACTTTGACATGCGATTAATTCACTCATAACGAGATTCGCAACAGTGTGATATAAAAACGATTTTTTTATATTTTCGACAAACTTTAGAAATTTTACGTTGACAGGAGATCCAATATGGTTGGAAGTGATCAGGAAATATATATTATCACGTTGAGTTTAGGTAATTTCACGACGGTGTCGGTAGTCTGGTACCGATTTTACTCAGAGGGAGGTAACGCTACGTTGGCGTTATCGACATCGAACGTGTGAAGAAAAAAGAAATTTCAGTCACACTGAACGAACACGCGACTTACGCTCTACAATTAACGTGTTAATAGAATTCATTTTCACGACTGTTTTCGCTTTCATGTTTCAAAAGCGTAAAATCATTTAATCAACGAAAAATATAACAATTAATATTTTTGCGCTATAAAAAGTTTAAGGAAATATTTATGTATTTGTAAGGAATTTTATTTTCGCCGAGGGATCGAATATAAAGTCGTACCTACAAAACACGTATATAGTATTTTATCGAGATGGTCACGCGCAGCAGTTCGAATATGCATGGTGTTTCTATGCAGGAAACAAGTGGCCGCCGGTACATTGGGTTAGAGAACCGGCTCGAACCAAGTGGTTGCCACGGCGCATCGCAACGCGCCGGTGTATTGGCGCGGCGCTGCGATCGAGATGCCAGTACACCGCGCGCTGTCGTCTCGTCTACATGTTGTGTTCTGTTACGTTCGCTTATCGCTCATATCAACGTGTTCCTCTTCGCCTCTCTGCGCATCCCTTCGCGCGCATTTTGTTTACCAGCCACCCTAGAAATCAGAAATCCTTGATGCGGTATGTTACGGTTTCCATTTAATCTTTTTTCTTTTTCTTCTTCCGTAAATGTCCACCGGCGCACGAATCGAGTCGTACCGGTTCACGGTGGACGCGATAAAAGCTCTTTTTAAACACGAATCAACAACGGTGATCGAATGTTGACGACGCAACGTTGCGTTCTTACCGGTGAGTAACATGAATTTACTTTTTCGTCTCGTTTGATCAGAACGTTATTGAAGTATTGTTTGGCCAGGAAGTTTCCATGATTGTAAATGTACATAGTACATAGTTACCGGTACGTGTGGCGTATTGATTTATCACCTCACCAGGTCGCGTGTGTTTTGGAGCAGCTTTTTATTATTTTATTGCATTGCTTTTTTCGTCGTAAGAGTGCATCATCTGATGCCCCGTTTCGTAGCGCGTTATTACATAATTAATGAACCAATCGATATCTGCTAGGTCGTTTGTATAAACGTGTCAGGATATTATATCAAATTTATACTCTTGGATCTGTAACAGCCGTATATCATTCGTTGAATTTTATTATCCTCAATTTCATTCCGATTGTAAAATGCGAAATTTTGTTTTTCGTTTGATTCGTTTATTTGCTTTGCCAACTCGACGAATCCCCTAACGAAGGAAATTCAAGAGAACAAACACGAAGGCGACTGGTTTTCGCGAAAAAGGAGCATTGGTTTGCGCACACGTAGGATGATACTCTCAGGATCGACCGTCCTTGAACGGTCAAAAATATGTTTGCAGGTCCATCGGTAGCGGAGTAGGTCGTCTCGCGTGGACCTGCACTCGTGAGATTCTCGCTGCAAACCTGTTCACCTTCGTCCTCGCCTTCGGATCGAACACATCCGTGGCTCGTCTTTCGCATCTTCCGCTTAGCTGAATCCTGAGAATTCGTCGAACGTTAGTCAGATCATAAAGAAAGACAGAAAAAATCGACGAAAGAGCACTATTTACATACCCTTCGTGTCTGATTCTTCATCTGAAGTTCTTTCACGTGAGCAGAATTAATTTTCGTTTAATTGTTGTTACTTTCAAGAAATTCCTGAAAATTCATCGTGTCTGATGATATGAATCATTATGCAATCAGGTTGCTACGTCATCATTTGATAACTAAAACGCTTAATTATCGGGAAAATTTCAAGTTGGAGATTCTAGTCAGCGATTTCGAATTAGTGTTCTGTTAATTAAGAGCGGAACTCGTTTCGCACGGAATTCCAAGATTCGAGAATATCGACCAGAAATGTACTGTGGTCTGTCGATCGTCCTGGGAATCATTTGAAATTCCGTTGAATTAACCGGAAGCTTAACAATTTTCGATCGGAAGCGGACGCTGTCTGTCTACGATCGATCTGCGGTTCGGTCGTTCTTCTTTGGTTTAACGTTGACTTCGATTTTCCACGCGGACTGTTCCATCATATCGGGAACATCAGAAATCTGGCTCGAGAAATCCCATTAACTTCGCAGAAAATAGTCGAGAACCGATGAAAACAATCGGGAAACATTGGACGCTTTCCTGTGTATCAAAAGAGTCGCAAGCCTTAACCCTCAAAGAAGCGTTAAAAATGTAAAATCTGTCGCGACGTGAAAGCCTAGGTATCCTCGATAAAGTCGCTAAGAATTTCTGCGAAATGTATAGGATAGAATGATCGAATATCTTTTCTTTTTAGTTACAAAACATACAAGGATCTTGGTGGAAAAGTGATACAAGTTTATTCTTTTCTAAAAATAGTAAAATGTAAGTACAATGAATGATTTGTTTTGAGGATTTTAGAATACGTATATTAACATGTTTTAGTGTGAGAAAACATACAGATTTCTCTCTTAAAGTTTAGCTTAATATATTGCATTTGCATTTGAAGTTAAAAGTATTATATCGCTTGTACTATTTTTCCACTAAACCTCTCATTTGTAAATGTTTGTGTAATTAATATTTCCTTTATTTACAAATTAACGCGTAAGTAAATAATAGCGCAAAATTCTGAAGTTCGAATTCGTATCTTACGATTAGTGAAATGTTAAGAATTCACCTGACATGTTTTATTGAACGAAGACGTACAGCTTGCGATAGACATTCAGTTGATCCACGGAGGTTGTACCTTGAATGTCGAACGTACGTGAAACCGGTCACGTAGAAAAATTCCAGAAACTTGGTAAAACTTTTGGTACGTGGATGGTGCGTTGTACTCCGGATTCGATCACCGAACTTTGTCGTAATAATTTCCTTTTCGGATACGTTCGCCTATTTTGTCTTTTTTCTTCTCTCTGTTTCCTATACAGATGCGAAGCGAATGTGAAAACATCTCGACGCTGGCTGAAATTCGCGATAACAACGAATAGCTGTGATTCCGTGAAACGTGATAAAAATGTAGAGTTCGTAACACGAGTTTCTCGTGATTGATAACGGCCCCGATCAATAATACGCCAAGCCAGATAAAAAAAAAAGAAACAAACCCAGTTCCATGAACGTGTCTGAGTATGTAGTTTCGCGAATATGTGTAACGACTTCGATAGATCGATGAACGTCAAAATGTGAGCACGAGGTTGTGGTCAAACTCGGACCCACCAGGAAACGATATTTTTTCCGGAAACGTATGTTGCTCGTTAACTATCGAAATAATGCGATGCGGCCAAAGTGTGCACGTGTGAATCGTGTTTGACGAAGTAAATTATCGTCAACGCCGAGTGAAATGAGTGAAAAAGGTGTGGTGTCGTCGCTGAAGAATCGTGAAAGGGTGAGCGGAAGTATCTTCTGGAGACACAGCTGGCACTGTTCTGCTTATTTATCGAGGGAATTGTCCTTTAGCAAGCTGAACAGCCCTGTTCGTAGCTGGGACAACATGGCTCGGGCCAAGACCAACAAGTAAGAGCTTAAGAACCTTTTGTACATACTTTTTTCCTTATCGAGCGAGGAATGCATATTTCAATGGTTGACATGACTAAGAAATATATAGGTTATCTATAAAATAAAATGTGTAGGTTCACTAGCATGTTCTACCGCATTCTTTTTTGAGTCATCGAACTTCGTAAAGTCGTAGGTATGTAGTATGTACTGAAAGAGATATTTCTTGTTTGAGAATGGTTCGAGTAGCTGAATCATAGTATACTGTACGTCTATTTACAGAAATTAAAGATAATTGTACAAATTTCTGAATATGAAAAGTCATTCGTTCGTTAGTGATGTCAAACATATTCGGC
Source organism: Bombus soroeensis (assembly GCA_014737365.1). Taxonomy (NCBI): domain Eukaryota; kingdom Metazoa; phylum Arthropoda; class Insecta; order Hymenoptera; family Apidae; genus Bombus; species Bombus soroeensis. The sequence continues at coordinate 3,508,457 of JACXIL010000167.1, forward strand.
ATTCCAGTAACAGTACTCGAATTTGTGTACACATTTTTCTGTAATACGTATCTTATTTGCATTTTTTTAATTACACGCTTGTAATGTTGTGTTTCGAAAATACGCATATCGCGCTTTGTATCGCAGTGAGTTTCTTTTTTTTTTTTATCAACATCATTATTTCATACGTACGGTACGTATGAATTAACGAGCGAAACCTTTGAAGAAAAGCATTAACTTTTTATACGTTCGTCCATAAAGTTCTATTTCGATTTTAACATACCTACACGCATTGCGCACGTTAAACGTGCAAACAAAAAGTTAAATACATATCGGATGTCCGAGTCGTAAGGCTACTGCGCTATCGAAAAAGAGTGCATACAAAGTTAGTACTTACCTTGCGTGTACATTATTAAATTTCTACATTCGTCCTCCTATCGTAACGCGATATTTTACGTTTCACGAAGATCGCGAGCAGAGCTCGCGCCTTGTGTTATAAATTTCGCGAAACCTCGCCGCGTTTTCGTTACTGTTCGTCACGCAAGGTAATTATACCCGGCGCGCGTTACATTTTTGCCAAGGGAAAAGAACAGGACCGAGAACCGTTCGGTGCTCGTGATTCCTGGCTAGTATTTCCGTCACGATCGATAAACGTTTGCTACCGTGGCGAAACACGAAATTCTTTCCAGTTCAAACGTTGGAAACTTACAGTCGGACACGTTGGCTAAATTAATCGAGTTGTTTCACGATTTGAAGCAGCAAAGAAGTTATGCTAACGAGCAAAAATACAAACTCGAAGTTAATGCGCAATTAAATGTTGTCCCTTCGAATTAAATTTGAATCACTCTTAGTTTCTTAAGACATCGTGTATTTAGCAAAGATCGTTTTTGTACCATTTAATGCGCTCTTTCAATGCCTACATAACTTCGTTATCCCGGATTTGTAACTATTATCTTCCTTGAATAAAAAAATCCCGCAAACGGTGCTGTTGCAGCTTTTACATTTAATAAATTTATGTCTCCAGCAGCCTCAATGACACTTGTTCCAAATTTAATTTCACACAGGAGAGGCAGGCGAACATTTCGATTATTCATGGTGGACAATAACGGAGTTAATAAATCTCCTCAATGTTCAATATATGTTATTTATAGGAAATTTCTTCTTCTGTAATGCGCTTGATAATTGACGATAGAACAAAATCTAATTAATGGTTCGTGGAAGTTTACACTCCGGAGGAACAATATTTCATTTGCACGGATCTAATACGAGGCTATTTATTTAATGGTAACTCTATTAGTTAGCTTTCACGTAAATTTCGTTTGATTAATTGCCAATGGAAACTTCGTGATGAATTTTCCTTGCATGTAGAATGCAAATGTTGCGATGGCGAGCGTGTACACGCTACAGGAGCCGCTTATAAAATTTCATTCGAGTCATTTCCTTATTTTGTATACCATTAACCGAACACAGACACTCTGCCGCCGCTAAACTGTTTGTTCCAACAATTTACGTTGTGCCAATTTTATTAGTGAACTGGAAAGCCCGGTATTTTAAATCCCGCTGTCGTAAACTGCGATGAAAACGGTTTAGGATGTGATGGCTAATCTAAATAGAATTTCACAACGTTCGCGTTTATCGATGAAAAAGTGGGGAAAAAATCTTACTTGGACGACGGTGAAACTTCACGATCGGTGAAATCCTGCCGATGAACGCTGAACGAAAGTGTTCGTTTTCCTTTTTAACGGCGTCAACGAAGTTATTTACGCATGATAGTCTCGCGTAAAAACATGAGGTCATCGATCTTTCATATTGGAAAACAATTTTCGCCGTAGAACGGCTACAAGAGAGAGGGTGACTCGACACTAATTAACTTCCTGCGCGTCAGCACGACGGATCAAAAATGTCTACAAACTGACGGCATCGTCGTCGTCGCTCAGACGATTCTCCACTTTCCCTTTACAGTCACCTACCTCGTAATAAGGACAGAATATTACGGCTTTGATAAAAATTGAACGGAGCCAAGAATCTTTTCTTCCATCTTACGCTTAATTAACTTGGGACGACGAGACGTAGAATGAAATTGAACATTATTCTGTTTATTAATGATTAAATTTAAGAACGGTAAAGATGAATTCAAATTATCAAATACCTTTTTTATTCAAGACGACGAAATGAAAACGTAAGATGAATCTAAATATTATTCTGTTTATTAAATCATTAAATTTAATAACGGCAATGATGGCTTCAAATTATCATTGTCTTTTTAATTCCAAACTAATTGGTTAAAAAAATCAGAAAGAAGAAATATGTTCGATCTCCTTCCATTTTTATAGAATCAATACAGACTTATACGAGTCTATCTTTATTGACGTCTTCTGATTTAAACATATCGAGAAGAAACGATCGACATAGAACATACAAATTGAACAGTATCGCTGTATAAAATCATTGAATAATAACTGAAAGGAAAAAGCAATTCGATTATTCATTGCCTTCCATGATCCAACGACTAAAGAGGCTTTGTGAAATGCTACCATTATTTCGATCAATGAATTGTGCAGCCTATAACAGTTCTCCGCATAAAATGAGCTCGAAACAGATGCCGCGATAAAAGAATTCTCGCACCACCTTTCCCTAAGTTCTTTGCTCGAATAATTCCTTGGCTCGACAGAGGACAGAGAAAAAAACGAAAGAAACTGGAGGTGAAATGAAAACAATTTAGCGCATAGGTAATTCGTGGTTAAAAGATAGGCGAAATACTTTATCAAAGTATTCATTTAAACATAGGACAGTCTGCTGGTTATTTCGTAACATTTGAATAATATTAAACGCGTAGTCTGTCTGTCTCCCTCTCTCAAGTAGGATAGGTCGGAAACGATTTCTTCTTATGTCTTGAATTTCCTCGAAGCCTCGTGCATAATTTCTCCGCGAGATAAAACGATGGCCAGGAAGAATACGGAAGAGAAGAGGAAGAGGAAGTCGAAGCGGGAAGACGATTAATCGTCAAAGTCTAAGGGCGGTTCGGAATGAATTATTAATTCGACAGGAACGAAGATTAATCGCCTTCCGGTACGGCGGAAACAAACTTTTCGTTTGCTTCGATCTGATTGGGTACTCGGTGAAAATCACGTGGGAGCAATTGAAGGAATAGGAATAAAATGGGACTCCTCGCTTTTCTTCCACTCTAAAGCAATCATAGCATTCCAAGCGAAGTAAGGAGTAAGTAAAAGTAATCCGGAGCTTTCAATGAAAATTATTCAGCCCTTATATAATTTCAATATAATTTCTCGTAATCGTACATGTGAATTTTTTAAATAAACGTTCTAGGAACAGCCAAGTCACAGATATATTTCCAGTTTTGATATTTAATTCCATTCCTGTTCTCAATATATTGTACATATTCGCTTGATGATCTCGATAAGTATAAAACTAAGCCTAACCTGTCGTTATGTAATACGATGAAACGATATCGCGCTACGTACACGAAAGAAATGGTTTGTCAAGCGAAACGAAGAAACATCGGGAATCGCATATAGAATACATACTACGTAATTTATGCATAATGAGCCGGTAAAGAGGTCCAGATGGGATATTCAAGCACGCGATCACGAGAGATGGCTACAAACAGATGCAATAGGGACGAGGCCTACGGCAGAAGGCGGTTCGAGTTCTCCGAGTTTCCTCCAGGCTCCTCTTGTGAATAATTTCGCGATACGATACACAAAGCGAAAAGGGGTAAAAGAGAGAGAGAATGGCCGTGCTATATAGAGGGAGAAGAGAAGTGAAAGGAGTAAGAGGAAGAAAGAGGATGACAAAAATAGGAGAGGAAGGAAGAAGGATGGAGCGCGAGGGGGTTGGTTGGCTATCAGAATGTGATTTAGGTCGGGAATTCACGATGCAATATCAATGAAATACGAGCCCCCTGAGGCTGCCTCGTCTGCATCGTCCATTGTCTGGTTCAGCAGAAACTACTTCATGAAGAGCCGACTGGCGTGCCGTATTAAAGAAAAACTGGTCTTGGAAGAACCTACCTTGTACCGAAGGAGGATCTCGCTGCCTATGTATGCGACGTTTCCCGCCGTGAGCAACGATATAAACATCCGTAAAGAGATGTCGTGCGGACGTTAAAATTTTCATCGGCAATTATTTGAGTGGAAGACTGGAAGATAATTTTATGGTTAACTTCCGTGGCTTCGTTTGAAAAACGCGCGCACCTCATCATCCGTCAGTTGCAGAAGGAAAGATAAAAAAGAAATTTAGTCGAAGCTCGCCCGTACAAATCGCTTTTTTTCTTCCTTAAGTGAGAAAAAAGTTTCAATCATTGACTCTGATGAAATATTTGCGGTGTCTCGCATATGAAAAAAAGAACTAATCGTTCATCAAAGTAATGTATTTTCTATTGCGTAGCTCGTTACAAGGGAAGAAGAACTCGCTTCTATTAGCTTAAAACGAATGATCTTCGAGTAAAGTTGCTTTATGATCCAATTTATGTGAGTTTTCATGGAACGATATTAAGATCGTGAGTCATCTTCATGTTCGGAGGGCTATTTTCAATTTTAAATCTTCCGTAGTATAAATGGTAATGATGTTTCACGAGCGGCTTTAATTCACCTCGCGTTACGATTTCTGGAAATTGCTTTGGTTATTAACATAAATCTAAGGCGTATTAAAACGATTGAAAGATGAAACGATTCGGTATTAAATTTCGGAAAGTATTTCACGCCATGTTCCTTAAACGTTGCAAAGAAGTCGTCGTGTGGTCGATGGACGAAAAGAAGCGGCATATTTTTACGAACCTCCGACGAATATCACACGTGTGTGCATCAACGCTTCACCTTCGTAGGAAACACGAAACTAGCGAGGTTAACCGCATCCTTTCCGCCGCGGCTGTCCATTCAGTGCGATCCTACGTCACGCATAAAATACGCGTGCCGATGCGTTGCTAGAGTGCGTTGCATTCACCTTGGCTTTCGAACGTAGGTTCGTTGTCATTGCTGCTGGAGCTGACTCGTAATTCTGGAAAATCCTTCGTAAATCCTTTCTAAGCAGCTGCTCCTGAAAAGACTGCTCAAATCAACAGATAAAACAGTTTATGTGAGGGGTGAAGTTTCGTAGCGAAGACACTGAGAAGAAAGACTTAAACGAAAGAGAATTCGCCATGACTAAAGCTATCTTCCAAGACACAGAAACTACACGTACAACTATACGTAAACGTTTTCTGGGAGGAGGTTTGCATTTTTTAATTGAAAATAAATTTTACCAAAAAAGAAAAGAAGTAAAAGTACGAAAGCAGAAGTCCAAGGTTCAAATACAAAGAAGAACTGAATTTCTGTCGCTCAATTAGCCTACTACTTTAATTGAAACGCCACGAAGTTTTCCTTCTTCCCGAATTAACTTTACTTAATTACCCTATAAAACAGAGGTGTTTCCGATTAGATAAGGACTCACCGAACTTCGGTTCGAACAGAAACTACCAGAATGCAATTAATTCCGGCAACTTTTATGACGGATTTCCAAGGTGGTGGAAAACGATACCTCATCTCGGAATATAATTCCTTCCGTGCTGACAATGCAACGGTCTTGAATTCACGCGCCCCGCAGCAACCGCGAGCTGCGAAACACACACATGCACACAAACACGTAACTGACCCAGTTTGCCTCGACCACGTCTCCAAATACGAAGGCCGAGGTGAGGATTCTTTGTTACCTAGGACACGGTAATAATTTCGTCTCGTCTTCTCGCCACGGCTATTATGCACGCTTTTCTCCGCTTACATTCGTCTCAAGAATATTTTCCCGTGCTCGTTCGCATGCGAGTGAAACAATGTCAAGCCTCTAGACGTTTGCGCAACTTTAAAATTACTGGCCGATGTATTTTTGTCCCCTTTTGGTCTGGCGACGAGCACGTCGCTCGAGCGTGGCGACCAACCTCGTCAAAAGACGTGTGTCTCTGTGTACATGACTCACTGATTTTTTTGCTTCTTGTCGCATTTAAATAGTATGTAAGTCTGCGCTACAGCTTTCTTCATGTACCAAATCCGTGGAGTCTTCGACGAAACTCGTTAAAAGTCTGACTATTAATTAAATCGGTAATTGCCCAGAAAAAGGGCCTCCGATTTCGATGGCCTTGAAATATGTTGCCAAGAACACTATTTTCAATAACTTTTCTCTATATATGTTTCTGCCGCTCGTCTTTACCTTGCAAGTTATGCACGAAAGTATGTTAGGTAGAATATATCGTGTTTCTAATGTTTGGGATAGATTCAACTTAGTTCGAATTAGATTTAGATAAGGTTTAGATCAGCTTTAGTTCATTTTAGGATACACTTTCAATCTGATCTTATCCTAATCTAGACTAAACCCGATGCACTAAACCCATAACTAATAAATAAATTGTATATATAATTAATCGATCAAGTAATCCATATGTTGTGATGTAAAATCGCTGCATACGCCGAAATGTATTGTAATCTCAACCTACAATTAACTGAATCTTTTTGTCAATAGCTCGCAAACTAAATTCGAGCGGCGGTAATGTGTATAGAAAAAGGTTACTCAAAATAGGTTATACAAAATTACCATTAAAAATACTTACCCAACCGTGAAGAATACTCGGAATCTTTATGCTACTTCGTTATAAAATGGTCGATTAATCGCCTTTGCAATTACACAATTATGTGCTAAGCTTGACATATAGCGAAATGATCGCTATCGCGATCATGAAGCACACTCAGGAACAGAAATAAATGGACAGATAGTGGTAGTAGGCATCGATGATGTTTGGTCGAACTAGTATTAGTATGATACTTAAGTATTATTTATTATATATCTTTATAGTACATACATCATTTAGTAAATAATTGAAATTGATATTTACACTAATATTTATATTTTTATCTAAACGAGCCGTCGTATCATTTAACGAACACTCTATTTGTACTAATGTTTTCACTAATCGTCGTAATTTAAAATAAAATTATTTTTGTCTCCGATTGTATCTAATCCAGAGTGACGATCGAATGGAACGAATCGTAATTGCGTGACGAGGAAAAGAATGCTCAACCTTTAATTCCATGATCGATGTTGAATCCCGTAGGACGTTCCTCGAGGGACGGAACAATTAAGTTGCCAAAGATTTCCGGCTTAAGGAGCCGCAATGACACCGATGAGAGAATGATGTAATGGAGTATCTGTAAAGAGACGGCGACATTCCTGAAGATTTCTCGAGAGCCCTCAAACGCGGGTGGTCTTCGCCGAGTTTCACAGATCGATATGTCGTCAAGGAACTTATTCACGCTTCCTGTACATAGGAAACTTTGTACGTATTGAGATGAGAGTTTCGTTCGACGTGGCACATTGCGAAAAACTCAAGTCTAACGGGACATGAGAAACGGCATACGGAAAGAACATCAACTTTGTTTGACTTGTAGAGACGTTCTGCTGCATCGAGCAATGCGATTGCAAGATAACATATTAACAAACACAGAGAGATAAACATAATCCGCACTAAAAAAAAAAAAAGAGGATAAACTTCGAAACTGTTTGATGGATATAAAAGTACTTTTTTATACATTTTTATTCGGATATCGTGAGTAAATTTTGAAACTGTTTAACAGACATAAAAGAACTTTTTCATATATGTCCGTTTCGATATCGTATTCGCTTGTGCAAACAGAATACACGTTCATTAACTGGTTTATTAAATTAAATAACACGATAGAAACGAAAGCTCATTCGTAAGGTTAAATAGATAACGTCGAAAGCAACGTCGAATATTTCTTGGATGGAGGTCCCTTCGTAATTGTCGTATTTAGTTACAGCAGAGTTGGTCGGCTAAAAGGGTCTCCATTCCATCAGTTTTTTTTTTCTCCTGACTTTGGAAGTAATCTGGCGTTCCGCCAATTTATTCACGAAAACGTTACCAACCGGTGGTCGTGGTGCGTTCTCCAACACACGCTTTGCTGTAACCACCATCATATAACTCGGGGTAATGAATTAACTCGATCAATTCTCCTATATCGTCATCGTACGACTTTGCTCATACGCTCGCTGTAACGGAAGATTTGCAGCGGTGTTATTTCAAGGATTGCGATCCGTATACCGCGACCGCATTCGTACCGCGTTTCGAAACAGCTCATAAAACGGAACCGCGAGCAGAATGATTTTACACTCTATCAAACGGTAATGGTTTATTTCGTTGAAACGTTTTGCGATCGCTGACCATATTCGTCAAAGTCTCGCCGCGTAAAGATCTCGTTAAGCACGAGACACATTTAAGCTGCACGCGCCGGCTCCTACAACAGTCCGATCACAGCTTTTTCTCCAATAATAAGAACAAAATCCATCGGATGAGATTCCAAAGAGTTGTAATTGCGGAAAAGAAAAGGAATTCCTTCTTCCGTTCTTTGACACGATTATCCGGCTGCGCCTCTCGTCCTTCCGACTCGACAGTATCTTTCAGATCTTTTCGAATTTACCGTTACCAATCGCAAAAAAAGAAAATAAACGTCAACTCTTTAATCTTGCTTCTATCTTATAGAGCCTCTTCTAGGAATCAGGCTAAATAGAAAATATTTCGCGAACGAGAGGCTAACCTGTGGTAATACATTTGATCAGGATAGATGTACTATCGTAAGAAACGCGTTAAACCGCGAGCCCGTTAAAAACCCCTTATAGAAACTACATGTCTGAAATAGTAGTAATGTGCGCTGTTAATTTTGAAAGTTAACATCAGTTGCAGTCGGAGTAACGAAATTGCCAAGTTAATTAAATCTCGTCTTTACGACCGATAGTAATTTATCGACTGTTAAGAAACAATATTGCATAGGACAAAGCGTTACCCGGTTAAAATTGAATTCTGCATCCACTTTTGCAACGTGTTATCTTCGTGACGAAATGCAGGATATGTTCTGACGAAACGGATAATGGAAACGGGGAGTAATAGGGGGTTGGATAATTGAGAAAACATAAAGTAAAATCCTGGTTGATTCAGGTTTCGCTGCGTGAGGAGGCAGCAGTTCAAACTTTACGATAATTGAAAATCTCACCCCTGCTTCGCTCTGGAATATAAAAACACGACCCAAGCACACTTCCGTGTTGTTGTCGTATCGTTTGAACAGTGTAGAAACAACCGAGGATAGTAAAACAACGGCAAACTGTAACTTACAAATCGCGGCGCATGGGTGAAATAACGTTGAACAAATTATCATAGAACCTATGTAGAACGTTCGCGTAAACTCACGAAATCGCAGAAATATGTAATTGTTTTCGCAACAGAAAAATAACTACGCAGGTGGAATTCGCTACAGTTCTAGGTGTAGTGTTCGTGTGTAACGAAAGCAGTTGCACTGACAGTTGAAAGAGAATGTGTCTACGGGAACAAACTTTTAACGCCGATTTTAATCTAATTTAGTCCAGAATACGCAACGAGCAAATAGCTTTCGTAACCAGAGAGGAAATCTCATTGTCTCCCACTGCAGAAGCGTATCCTGTTTTCTGACGAGGGTACCCACGCGTTCATTGTACGATCATTGCGTTATGCGAATACACAATAATATCATTTCCGGAAGCTTGAAGGAATCCCGTATTTGAACCCTTCTCGTGTACCTTGTACTTTTTTCTTTTTTTTCTTCCGGCGCTCCTTCCCTAGTTTACTAGATCTTGTAAAAGAGATGACGCGGAAGATCTAATTTTCACAAGAAGAACTTTATATATATCAGTATTTTATAATTATATATATTTAGCCAGCATTTTATTTTCCAGTCCTCTTTCGGGACAGCATAATACCGATTTCTTTAGAAATTCACACGCTATTGAATAATAGTTTCCTGCTATTTTTTGCTGCAAGTTTGTGGAATGTTTCTAAAACGTAAACCGATTATGTATTCTCCAAGAGATCGGGAAAAATAGATAAAACAGTCTTTGAAGGAGTTTAATTGAACGAAACTAAAAGTCAAATCGGTCAAAGTTGTTTTAAGCTAATCAGGTTCCAATAAATTTCTTCCTTTTTTCTCTCACTAGTTAAAGATCCCGCGAAAAGATCCCACTTGCCAATAAAAGTAGCATCAATGGATAATCAGAGATATGTCGATGGGAAAGTGGGAGAATTTTACCAGATGAAAACTTGTCTGTTCTCCTTCTCGGTTACTAAATTATTTCTCCAGTCAAGAATGAAGTTCAACGCGGTATTACTCGTATTTTAATGGCAAGTGGAGTAATTGAGTAACTTCGGGAACCATTTAATTCCTTGCTTGTCTGGATTAAAATTTGTGAAAAGAAGACTGAACGAAAACTAGGCAAGAGGAGGGGAAAAGTAGGGCTGAAGTTCATGGCGTTTCAGGATTTCTGGAAAATTACGTTTCTCCTGTCGCAATTAGTCCTTTTACGGGGGAACTTGATTTTCGGTTGTCAACCTCGTTAAATGTCTCTGGAAATTTCTGCACAAAGGCGACCAATAAGTCGTTGGAATGTAATTGAATGCTGTCCGGTTGGAAAAAGTTGGAGTCCGTTTGTAATCAGAAGAAAAACCAATTGGCGCTTGATTACAAGGATCTGTGTAGAATAGAGTGACGATGTGAAACGATAATTTTTCGACGATCGTGTTGGCCAATAGCTTTACGAATTCCAAGCTTCATCGAAGGTTTTCCTTTTTCTAGAAAGCAGAGTGATCGTTAAATGGTGAAGTACTCGACGACGGTATTAACGCGATGGTCAAAATAGAAAGGAGCCAAAAGTCGAAATATTCGCGTGAGAATTTCAAATCCAATCGGTGATAATCGAGGAAATATTAGCTTTTGCGATCGTGTTATTCGAATCGAAGTCGGAACTCTGCCAACCACCTGCTACCGTTCTGATTAAACAAGCCACAACAGATCGATCGTTTTGCTCCCGTGCAGAAACGAACTATTCGTTCCCATAAATTTCTTGTTGGTCGACGAAGCTTCGACTGGCGTCCAATATGTTCGATCATGAAGATCACCGCGAAGTTTATATTCCGGAAATTCTGTCGCTATAGGTCAAGAAGAATAACGTTCATTTGTTCAGTGTTCCTAAATTTTAAAATTTTATAGAGTAAACCTGATCCAAGTTTGATATTTTACGATAAATATAAATTCTATAAAAACTTAGGATTAATCGCCTGCTATACTATGTAACTGAGAAGTTACACACTTAAGTGTATAATTATATATTTTAATTGTCATTTATAGAAATCATTAGTTGCAGAATATAATCATATTCATAATTAATCGCATCAACTTTTAATTTTTAAATACTTTTACAGAATTTCATATCTTGTAACTAAATAAAATTGCAATTACAAAGAGTCAGAAATATTTACCTACAAACATCGATTCTACGCTTGAAAGAAGACTTCCAATAATTTAGATCTTTTTTTTTCGGAGTCTCTGCAACATTTCTCTTTTTACGAGCGGCATTGAATCGCGGTACTGATACGGTACAGTGCCGCTTAATAATAAACGCGTCCGCTGTAACTGCCTTTGAAACGGTTTTACCACCGATCGACGAAAGAAACGGTCTGAATGTTCGCCACGGCGAATGTAAAATCGGCTGACTAAGTTAGGATCATTTTGTTCGGAAGAACAACGACGTTACTGTCTGCATTCCAGACGAGCGTAGATCGCAACTGTAATTCGTTCTCGCCAGTCATAATTTGACTCGCAGGTGGAAACGTGTTCACCGTATGTTATGGAAGTGCAATTGTGTACGAAGTGCATATATGCCGGTAGACGCGCTATTCCGTAATTAGACCGCGTAATTACGCCGTTTTACGGTTGCGACTGGTTTCGTGGCTCGGGTTGCCACGGTCGCCAAGCAAGGGTGTGTCGCTAAGTGCACTACTCCCTTTTGTACATATCGACGAAAGGAAAAGTTTGAGGTGCGTCTGACGCGCCAAGTGTGTCTTGCAAATTATATTTGCAAACTCTTCAGTGGATTCTTTGTCTGGAAGGTGAAACGAGTCGATCTGTGTTTGATTTGTGAACGATGTTTGATTTGAAATTCGACTTGATATAAAACTTGATACGAGTGATGTGTCAAATAATATGAAGTATATAACCAGTGTAAATTGAAAAACCTAATATCTATTTCTCAATGCGTCACATCACTTCTGTTAAAAATAGATTGTAACATATTCATATTTACAGAAGTTCAAATTAACTCGACTGAAATTAATCTAATATCGCTAACTCTTAATTATATAATTATAGAATTTTTTGGTTAAGAACTACCCTAGTTAACACGTCAAAAAAATATACTTGACATATATATGTGCATCGATGCATATGTGTATCGACCTAAAACTCAATTAGCAAAATTGGTAGCGTCTAGTTAAAGATAAGGATGTATTTCTAAAATATGATACGAATACCAACATCGAAGTGTTTTGCAACGAGCCCACTCCTTTATTTAAACGGGCACGTGGGCCCCCGATACAAAGCCCCGTGGGCGTCAGCGAATTCCATCGAGGCTTCATCGGCGTCCCATCTTAATTTTTATCCCTTTTGTCGTTTTATGCACGCCCATTTCTCTGCCTCACGTTTAACCTTTTATTCCTGCATACGGACAAAACGAATCGTGAGATTGGGTCACACCGAACTTCGAGATTTGTTATTCTGTTATTATGTTGATTGAGGGTCAAACAAAAGCCGGCAATAATCGCGGTAAACATCCAGCGAATCTCGAATTAATTCGAAATTAATTCTGTCATCGTTACTCATTAGTAAAATATTGGTTTGCCCCAGGAGGTCTTGCGAGTCTTCGCCCGGGATATCGTCGTTTGATTTCTGCTTAATAAATACTCGTGAAATGTTAGCATCGTAAAATGTCTTTAATCTTCGGTGAATACGTACGTATGGGGTGTTTGTTTCTTCAAGAAAGAAAACTGTTTGCTAATTCATGGACGCGCCTCTTGCATTTGTCATCGAGATCGATTAAATGGTATATTTTAACTTGAAATAATTGGATAATGAAACCTAACAATTTTGTAATGTGTAAAGCATTTGAACAATTTTCAATCCTGATAAACTCACTGTTTAATTAAATAAATATATCGGCGAGCTGGGTGAGTTTAAATATTCAACTTTCCGCTACACGACATGTGGTAATTTAAATTATTAACACGCCGTGTATGCGTGCACATCACGCGTATGCTAACGTGTACGCAGGCATGTTTCGTGATTGAACCTTCACGCGTTATCTCACAAATCGAGAGTCACGCGAACCCTAACCTTGCAAATAATTTGTTTATAAGTACTTTCCATCTCGTGGGAGCGTGTCCCAAAGTTTTTTATAATTCCTTATCATCTTCACGCACGACAGGATATTATTCAGCTGTTAATATCTCGTGAAAAATTTTTTTTCATTTTCCGAGCGAAGCTTGTACAGCCTATAGATCGCATCTAGTCCGTACAAAAGTTGAAAGAAAAATTAAAAAACCGAAACTCATGAGAGCAGAACTTTATCGAGCAGACAATTATTTATAAAGCAATACTTCGCTATTCAAATGAACTGTCGACCATCCGGGATATAACCAGTCATTATCAGGGTTCGGTGAAAATCGATGTTTATCGAACCTCATCGCGTAAACGACGTGTACGCGTCGTCAAACCGATCGACGAGGTACCAACGAAACGAGATCCAAAAATCGTGAAGAATAGAAACCATCGGGACGAAATTCTTTGTTGATTTGTGCACGCGAGATAAGTGGTTTTTATGTAACGTCATTCATTATGCGGCACAAGAGCTTCATTACCGAGCAGCACGACTTTCGTGCGTACCTATAAGTTCGAGGGGGGAGGGGTCGTTGGGCCTTTAAACCGTGCATGCACAAACGATTCGTCGCGAGCAATTACGCACGAGGCATTAAGCTTGAATAGAATGCGAATAACAGCACAGTGTCTTTGACGTGCACGCCTCAATTGGTGTACGTACACTCGACCGATGCTCGCTTTGATGTAAAAGCGAAATTTTCACTTCTCTCTCGGTGGCCTTGATTATTCCTCTCTCTTTTCCTTTCTGCGACACTCATTAGGGCTCTCCCCTTCGTAAGTACGTACGTGCACGAGGCTGCTTGTTCAACATACCGGACACGGATCGTGTGGGGATACCGCCATCGGTAAATTCACGTGCTTGACATCACCGTGTAATTCGAAATGAATGGAGTTGAATAGGCAAACGAACCTTTGATACATAAGTCAGCCCCTGAGGAGACATCTCCATGGTATCGCACGTGGTGCTACGTTTCGGAGAGACCAGCGTTTACATTATTGAACGACAGTCGTCGAAACGGTCTAAGATTGGATTCGTGTTTCTGCCCAATTACGCCAACAGCGTGCTAGCTAGATTGGTTTGTATCGGAACAGATTGTTCTGACAAAATGATAGGGAAATAAATTCGTATACAAAGCGACGAGATTGCCGCGTTATTACGTTTGATTGAACGCAGAGAATTTCATTTCCAAACGTCTTAAGCGTTAATTTTTATTTTAATTTAATTAGAAACCTATTGAACGCTCTCGTGATAGGTTCGTTATAGGTGGACGTGAGAAATATGATGTGCATTTAAATTCCTGGAAAGCAATCGGCTATCAGTTTTTCATGCATAATGAAACACTGTTTCCGAGAAAGTGTGTGAAAAAAGAGGGAGAAGAGTATCGGTGTTCAGAATTTATTTCCTCTTTTATTTTCCCCCTTGAAACGAAACGCTGGCATATTAATTCTAACGCGGCACTTGGTACACGCGCCACTATTCACGTTGCATCGAGTGCCTCCGCGGATTGCACGTTGAAACGAGTCGGCTTCGCGTTCGATGCAACGGAAATGTTTGCCGGGTTTCCATTGAATGGCGTTCGTTAGCCAACTGACATTACGAAATATTATGTGTGTCTCATCCAATAAGGGGATCGTTTATTTTCGAATCGACGTACGAACCTTTTCCATTTTTTATCTCTTTTATTCCTTTTTATACAAATTTTTTTTATCATTCTCTTAAACATGGGAAAACAGAAGGGAATGTGACATATGCGACTGATTATTTGGGACTTACACAAGAATGAAATTGCATATAAGAACACGAATATATATACATATGTAGATTATAAATATACGAAGATTATTTCAATGCCTTAAATACCTTTGAAATGGCATATTACGTAGAATAAGGCTCATTAGCTTCATAATAGCGTTTCTTAGGCAATACCAAACATCCGAAAATGTTTCTTCCTTCTCGACTTGATGGATAGCCTATAAGGAAACGGCGAATAATAGACACGCGTTCACACAATATGACGAAACGCTGTTTAACAGCCATCGAAACCACAGCTGGCAACCATTGGAAATAAATTATCAGCCAGCGTTTAACATTTGATCGTACGGGATGATTGTAAATTTATTTGACAAAACGAGATAAAAATAAGAATTCCACGAATACTTGTTACTCATGCTGTACTTTCTCTTCCAAGAAAACATGCATATGATGCTGTTATATGAAAGGGAACTTTCGTCAAAATAGAAAACTAAACGATCCCTTCTCTGATTCGAAGAACTTGTATGTGGAATAAATCATTCGATAAATAAGCCGCGTAAAATTTATTTATTCCTACTGGTGTCCGTGTGAAAATTGTCCGGGCAGCGAGAGAATTTTACATTGGAATTTTCACATCATCTTGATCGAGAAGCGACTCGTTGGTCCGTTGTATTTCATTAATTCGTAAACTCGACTGATTTGCATCTGGTGATTGGCCAAGCCGACTGGAGCCGCGCCGCCGCTAATGCAACGGCCGGAAAGTAATTAAGTTAATTACTGCCGGTGCTTAATAACCTGTGTTCCAGGCCGCGATGCAGCAGTTTAATAAGTTTACCAACGAACCCGACGTGTCCGAACACCACCTTGAGAAATCGGATTTCTGGTATTTCAGGCATCCAGTTTTGCATGTGCCAGCGGAATGATCGACAATTTCGTGTTAACCTTGCACGCGAAACATCCATGTATCTCTTCCTATATTTAGAGACTGGTATAATAGACTTCATCGTATAGCGATGTGCTAAATTAAAGCATCAAGTAACGGCACTGATTGATGTTATGGCGCCCACGTTTGGATGCGTTGCTGTCGCAACGTTTGAGTTGTATTTCCATGTATATGTCTACTAATATACGTTATTGACATTTTGATCGATTGTGACATTTGTTTTTTCGGCAGTCCACTGGAATGGAAAAAATAGACAATGACTACAAGCTCCATTTTTGTTTAAACACGCACAGAGAATTACTGCATTATGCAATGATACGTATATCTACGCTGTAGCGAGACACAAATACCTTTTTGGTCGTTTCTCAGAATTTGTATATGTCCACAAGAGTGTTAAGGAATACAACGTATTATTACAAAATAATTAACTGGAGTGAAACGATACCGTAGATCTTTTGTATCAAACAGATACCACAGATTTAAACGTTACTGGTTGAGACTCATAAAAGAGAGTGTTTAATGCTGACAATTTTCATAGGGATTATAATTAATTTCCATACCTTCGATCTCTGTCAACATATATTACCAAAGAGATTGAATTTGCTATCGACTACCAATTACCCTTGGGTTAATTACTTACCATAGACGGCGTCCACCATCTGGTCAATCAGTGGCCAAGTTCTCCAAAATCGTACCTATCTAACGATTGCTTCAATTACCTTGGTCGTTTCTGGAGGATCCCTTCCGATTCCTATTATTACTTCCGTGATCTGTGTCTATTTGAATTACTTGAGGAAGTTATCATCCCTACGAGCTTCCTTTCATTAGATCGTATGATATTGAGACTTGGGAACTTCCTATATTTGAAGTAACAGGAGGGATATTCCAGGGAAAATTCCGAAAAGGAAGTCTAAGAGAAAATAAAATAAAATGTCTATAATAATTAATTAATTAATTAATTAAAAAGGAAATATAGTAATAAAATTATAAATAGTGCAAGCACATCAGGAAGAAATAACATAAGAAACAACAACATAAAAGAAAACTTGTACATGTAAAAATACGATAAATACAGATCTCAAGATGCTCTCGAACGAAATAAACCTCGAAATTGCTTGGATTACCCGACAATTTTAAAGGAGCTATACCAAAAAACTGAACATGGCAGAATTATATGAAGTGGAATTGAATTGCAACGTTATATACAATCGATTGTATATTATTAAACCTTCATCTTCAGTACGATCATCTTTAACGTTTACTATATAGTTAAAATGATCATTCGTACTATATGAACCTTATTTTAGTCTAAGTATACGTTTATGATAAATATCGTACCTTGTAACTATTATATAGGTTTTCAGATTCGTTTCGATGTTTACCAATATTATCATGGTAGTCGCGTCTTCTTACAGTACTAATGAAATTTCAAAGTGTTCTATATAATACATACGATATGGACGTAAAAGTTTTTAACGGAATTCAGTGTCTATTTGAAAGCCGGTTCGTAAGCCGGTATACTAATAGTGGTAATATGTATATTAGCTACATAAAACAGAGATTGTTTTACTAACTGACATACAACAAACTTGGACTATGCGCAATTACCATGCTTTCGTTTATTATCTTTATTACCGTTTAATTAACCATATTCGTTTTGTACATATTTATAAATGCGTGTGTGCGTACATATGTAAGCAACTATAACGCCCAAGACTTTATGAGTATTAGAGAAACCTATGATCGAACTAATTTCTTTGAAATGAGTGTTTACGCGCTTATTATCGGACATATTTCTAATGCACGTTTTTGCTGGCGCATTCCGTGTGATAAGCGGTCACGAACATGGTAGACACGTAGTACTCGATGATCCAAATTAAACGAAGCGTTTCTTGCAGCACTTAAGACCGTCAATTTCGTAATTTTTATACGCCGAAGGTATAATAAGATTAATTTGCGATTATCGACTCATTCTCGTATCGAAAGTAGCTATTTAATGATTACTTTGACCACTTTAATAGTTACGACGATCATTTACTGTTTGTTGAACAGGTACCATTGAACGGAAGAAAATAAGTTTTTATAGAGTCGAATCGTACTTTCTAACAGGTTGATGGTAATATATTACTATACTTATAGGTGGGAAGAATGTAAGAGGAATGCAAAGCGGAATGGTAAATAAGTAAGTGCGATGTAAATGTACGAATAATCACATGACAGAAAAACGTTGTTCGCAAACATTGAAACGAATCATGGCAAAATTCTGAGAATTCCACATTTCTGGGTACACTTTACTGTGGAAGAGAGATAGATATTCCACCAGTGCGACCGCAATTACGGCCCAATTGATTTGAATTGTACACTCGAGGCTACGTGAATTACCACGTAGGATTTTCGTTCGCCCCGAATTCCCCGACCGCTGTAGACCAGGATTCGATCGTTCTCGTCAATTATGTGGTTGAAGTCGTTCTTCGATGCCTGCACAGGAAGTATACAAGAGCTAAATATGGACGTAAAATTAATAGCGCGCCGCGAAACGGAATTGAATCTGAACCTCCTTATGCAACGGGTATTTAGCGAAAAGAGAATCAACTGGAAGAAGACGACGAGGTGATATTAAATATTCACAACTTTTATACCGAACGAAACTAATTCCGAAAAGACGAGTCCGCGAGTGCACGAAGATGAAAGGCATTGATCATTATACTGCTGGAAATTAAATGGTAATTAATTTCTTCGAAATTCGAAATCATTCCTCTGAATACAGCCTCGCGAATCTCTAGTTACGTATCAGTCCGGTCACGACGACGGGCTGATAATTTAATTACGTAGAATTAACGATTCTTAACGAATCTCCTCGCGTAAAACGAACTGGCTTCTAACCGTTGCTTAATACGGATAATTGCATGGAAGGCGGAATGTATTCTCTGGTTCTGTATTTACGGCGCAATTGAACGTAGTCCGGTTGAATCGTTAGCCTAGTTGTACACTCGCAACTGATCGTTCGAGGAGAGGTTGTGCCTGCTGCGACTAAACAGCTCGACGTCAAAGGTAGCTCTTTTGTATAACGAGCCGCGATCCGTATCGTCGTTAGATGTCACGATCGATCGTTTGAAAACATAATTGCCAGGAAAATCGAATGGAAACGATAAACGAATGCCGGCCAGCCGCGATGGAATAATCGTATCACCGTGGGCAATGTCGACGCGGCCAAGATTACAACACAACCCATAATTTCTGTGCGGTATACACTCGCGGATGAGTCGCAGGTTGATGCACACGGGGATCACGGTTTATGTCCAGTAAATGGTTGAATAACATCCTTTTAGCGAAGGTAAATTTACAGCGAGCCGGAAAATTTGATTACCATCTCAGACCCCGGTTAATCTCACAAGTCAATGCGTGAACGTGGAAGAAATTGGCCCGGCGCTGAGAGGTGCGGCGTTTCAAATGCGATATTAATTGCCACGGGTATACTGATCGCTTTGTAACTTCGTGCACCGGTTCGTACAGTTTTTGTGTAATTTAAGAGCAAGATAGATTAATCTCTAGTCATGTAGGTGACAAAAATAGTAAGCCAAGTCTCGTTTCGCTGGTAGTGAAAGTTCAAAAGATCGCTCTATGAATACTGAACGAGCCCAGTGAAAAAAGATAATATTGGATCGTGTAATTTTATCACTTGTTTTTATTTCGAGGCTACCAAGATTATAATTATGGTTTATTATCGGATACGTGATTAATTCGTAGTTTACGCGAAGTTTACGTAGAGAATGGAAAATTGTTCGTTGAACTTTTCACCTATCTGCTTGTACTTCTAAAAAATCATTTATTACTATGGTAATCATATTTCTCAGTTACTTTATCCACACATTTCAAATGAGTTTTTTCTTGTCGGCATTGTATATTACAAAACCAAGTTACATGATTGCATAGCCTTAACAGCAATCTAGCAAGTTCCTCCCAAACAAAATACAGGTCTCCATATCTACGATGAATTTTTAATTAAAAACTTCGTTCCTATAACGATCGATTCGCTTGTAATAAATATTTTCCTCGAAGATGAAACGGTAATTCCATTACAAAGTTTTAATTTAATAGAAAAACCACAAAGTTGGACACAACCTTACAGGGGTATATGGGTAGGTAGAGGAAATACGAACAATTTTTCAGAAGCTCGTCGGTCGAATTCTGGAAAGCTGCGCGAAACACGAGAGTAGGAAGGAGTGAGAGAACCTAACCCCAAACGAAGAACCAGGCTTGAGTTTACGAAACGTGCGAGTCTCTGAATTACCCTCCGGCGTGCAGACAATAACACTCGAAACAGTCGTTTCGCTTCTGATATTAAACTATCCCGGAAATTCGCACGGCAGAATTAATGGGAATGAAAATGCAGAAGCAGGCTGGCCTGAAATTCGAGTTGATGCCGGAAATACCATGAAACTGGCTGCCCCGTTTTCTCCGAGTGTCGCATTTAACTCGTTTTCCTGTCGTTTCTGGGCTGGAAAATTCGTTTCCAAATAGCCCCGGTGTGTACGCTTACAGATACATTTCAAACCTGGCCAAACCTTGAACGAGCTGATTCAGCTCGTAATGTTTGCTCCTAGATAATTACGCGATCCTTTCCGAAAGTCAGTTCAATACGCTATATGCGGTATATTAACAGAAACATCGTTTTGAAGTTTGGAACCATAGAAGTGGAATAAATGTAACGTTAATGCGTTCACGATCTGTAATTTTACGGAAATTCTACGTTAGAAGATTGTATTCATTTTTGAAATACAGTCATGGACTAGAATTTGAATACCTTGCTTTTAGATATTATGCTTTGTATCATTTATTCGTTGTTACGATCGTTACGGCGTTACGACGGAGAGACGCGATCGAGAAGAAAGCGCGTCAACGAGAGGCGTAAATTCTCGCTACGATTCTGATAATCAACGCCGCGAAATAGTCGTTCCCCTGTTTCGGTTAAGATAACAGAGGTGGTTTAAATGATTTTAACACTGAATTAACAGGGTTAACATAAACTTCTATTTCAAACAATATTTAAAATTATAAAGAACACGTCACAAATGATTTAACAATGATACAGTTAGTTTATTGCAGTAATATATATATATATATATACCATTTTAATATATAATATAATATATTTCACGAATTTACAACAGGTACACAGAAATTTTTCATTTATAATTTTCGTATACGAACATGCAATTGCAAATAGCGTAGGTTCTTTGCTATAATGGCTCGAGAGCAAATAAGGGCAGTGGAGGACCGACCATCTGTATGCAACGTTTTGTTCGTACGACTTCCTGATAATGTCGACGGTGCCATTTCCCTCTTACGACGAATTAGCCATGCAAATGCAATTCGAACTACGCCAGTCAACGCACTTGCGCTGCCTCCGAGTTATCGCGGCCTCGTCGTCAAGCCGAAGTAAACTCACGCAACTGTACGTGGGAGAACGTTTTGTTGCATATGACGGGCACGCGACTCCTCGAAAGAAGTGCAGGAAATTCGTTCGAAAGTGTAATGTATATAATCTAAGATTCGACGAATCTTGATAACTTCGAGGTAAACATTTCCGTTCGACGAAATAATGCATGAATTCAATTGATATTATCAGTCGAAGGCATATTAGCATCGCTTCGTCAGATACAAACAATCTCTTCATCGAGTACCAATTAAAGCATAAATCGGACTTGCTCTACGTATCGGTCGTGATAATCGCAAGAAGTACATTGAAAGAGCGGTAACGCGAAAATATTCGCTCGTATTACAAATTAATTACCCTCTTGTTAGAGAGTGTTTTAAAGCTTATTAATTACGAAAATCACGCTTATCGTTTTCTTAATTACCTAGGCCATCGGCGAAGTTCCGCTTGATCGTCAGACCGTGAAGTGCACCTTTCGTCTCTTCACCCCAATTAGCTACATACATACATTTTCCTCTAAAGATCTTGTACAAGTCAGGAAATGTTCCGTCGCTATCTTTCTTCCAATTAGATATCTTCGATGTAACGTAATACTTACGTCGTTTCTATGACACCGATCCAATTTGTCGAAAGTGGTCTCGAACGTTGAAGCTCGAAATCAATGCAAATAGATTTCGTTGCGATTACCTGCACCCTGATTACATCGATGATGCCGCGTGACACCAACTTGCAAACAAATTAGTGACTCCTGAAGTTTGATTGAGATACACGTTGATGTACGTTTGGCAGAGTGACGGATGTATAGCGTGCATAGAAGAAAATTGTTGCCTGGCAACATAATGGTTTGATCACGAATGCATGAAACACGGTTTCGACCAGTGCAATGTTGTTTGTATTTCGTAACGTTACCATCTTTCTTTCCTGCATTTTTCTTGTATCGTAAGAAAAGCAACTGTTTCGTGTGTGGATTAAAAGCTAACGATGCTGAAATACTCGAGGGTAATAGGCACCGAACATAATCAATGGAGTGTTCCTGAAATGTTTCAAAGCGCTTATTAAGGATCATTAAATTTCCTAAATTGCAACCGCGCTTCGTAACAAGCCCGCGAGCTTAATACGTTGATGTAACCGTATACGGTGACGTGAGACTATAGTTAAGATGTTGTAAAAATCTGATCCCTCCTTCGGATGGTAGTTTGACTGCGTTGTCGTTAAAAACGTGTCATTGAAATAATCAGCTGATGAATTCTTCCGCTATGAAAAGTACAGATTTTTATGGCCTGGATGACATTTAATCGAATAAAATAATTTTAATGATCGGTGTAATATTTTGTTGGTCGTGAGTACGTGTAATAGGGTAGAGGAAGAGTCAATGGATTGAAAAGGTACACAGTCGTTTTGTTGAATATAATTAATGTACGAAAAGTAACTAAAATCTCAAAATTTACAGTCAGACGTTCATAGAATGAAACACGATGAAACAACTCGAAATTAATCTGGTTGAATTAATCATTTCGATTCTTGGCAGTTGTCAATTGAACGTTGATACAGCATTTCGTAGAACTCCTAATTGTTAAATCTACCAAATGGTTAATCGATTTATTTTGTTTATGCGGACGATATTTCGAGGCATCGGTATGAAAGCGACAAAACATTTAATTGAATTTCAAGAGATTATTAAACATGTCTCGTCTTTGTGATAAATCACGTTAAATTAATTAAATTGGGTTAATGCGAAGCATATTTTACTAATAATTTATGGGAACATTTGAGAAATTTCATCGTGAATTTTGTGTCCTACAAAACAATTATTCGACTAATTATTTCAGTATCGTGTCTGTCAGTCTACCACTATGGTCCTCGTAAACCGTCTGAAGCACAAAAACCAAGCTATCCAACTCCAGAATGCGCAGTTTCGTTTAATAGTCGCCCGTATGCAATCTGATTCATTACAAGCGGCTTTTCAAAAGTCGTTTCTCTCGTTACGCGTTCGTCACGCGACAAACCAACCAGTAAAAACAAATATTTACAGTTGCCGATTGCGAGCGGATCGAGCTTGGGCGCAGGTAAAATTATACAATGTAAAATTACGTTGTCCGTTCGTGGGGATATTAAATTATCTCACGGAAGACGTTCGATCGTTCCCGATTCCAAGCCGAAGAAATAATATTCCTTAGGTTTTGAACGAAGAATCAGTTCTTGGCCTACGATAACTTTCATCGTATATTAGAAGATCCGAAGCACAGGGACAGGAATCGATACGCGGTGTCCTCCGTAATGGTCAAGGAGGTTCACTGACCTTGTTAGATAACCCGAATCGATACTATCGTGACGTGATCAGAGAGCGAACGTTATCGAAATTCCCTAAACGAATACCTCGATTTGGCCTCCAATCTCGCGACGATAACGAACTTGCCAGGAACAGAAATGGTTCTCTGCTCGTTCAGAACATATTTTCTCGACACGTTGTACTTCTAATCGGTTACATTATCGACTCGTACCGCGATCGAAGAAGTCAGGCGGTCAACCATGGATTTTTAAGTGAGTTCGTCGGACGTCGCGGGAAAAATATATACGAATCTTATTTTCAAGAGAAAAACCAAAGTACAAGAGGAAGCTTGTGTGTGATAAACGGTCCTCTACGGTTCATAGAATTTCACCTTGCGACCGTATAAAATTCCACTGTGTGACGGCAGGTGGTGAACGTTCACGAGCGCTGTCGGCCACGAGGAAAAATCGTGGATGGTACCGCGAAATAATAATACAAAGAGCGGGCAAAAAGAAGGAATGGCCTGGGGGAGTTAGAAGGCGCAGGTAGAAGCAGATGTTCATACGAGGCACGCGACAGCTGTGCGCCACCATTCGGCTTCTTCCTTCGTTTAGGCGATTTGATATCTGCCAACAAAGTAGGTACCGACCAACGACTGTCTTAGAAACCATACTCTAGTTGTCTAGAATTTACTCGGCAAATAGAGGAAGTTAACTTCGATATACAGAAGTTGCTGTGATATTTACTCGCGTTCCCTTGTTTTATAGCATTGTAACCTTACCTAAATGGAGATATTATACAGTTGCTATGTGTATTTTTACGAAAGCCAAAATGTCACGCGAGCAGCAGCTTCTATAGACTTAATGTGATACTTATAAGACTTATAAGAACACCGTGGTTAAAAAAGAGAGTTACTTCAATGTTTTCTATAGTGGTTCCTTTTAATAATTTTAATTTATCGACTGTATCGATTAGTCATCAAAGTATGATAAAAGAAAAAATGTCTTTCGTATGAAGAAGAAACTTGAATGAGAGCTACTGGCATGCAACGTATCTATTTGCGCGTGTATAGAAATAGTACACCCACTCACGTTTAGACTGGTGGCACACGACTCGCATGCCATATATTTCCTTTCGTAGAATAAAAGCACCCTCTTTCCACAAAGTCGTTCATCCTTGCCTAGCTGCCTGGCTGCCTGAAACCGGTCCAGATGTAGCGGATTTAAGTTGCATACCAGCTGCCGTCCTATGTATATGTACTCCGAAAGACATATTTCCTTTCAAAAATAATATACAATACTTCTCCATAGTTCGCGTTTTAAACACGGCACGGATTTGTATATTTCGCCTGAAGCAATTTAATAACGTAAATAAGCTTCGGTAAAACCGATTGGACCGCTTCCCTCAATCGACGAATATTAAATAATGAATCGTGTGACGTTTCACAAATTTATTCGAATCGAATACGATATAAATACATACAGCGGAAAGATGGCAAACGCTACGAATGAGAACCGTTCTAACGTGATTTGTTCCGGAACGTTCAATCTCTTCGTAGACATCCGGCATTATGGCTCCTTTAATAAGGACGTAGGTACGCGTGCCACATGTTTCCAAGGAAGTAAGTTCACCCTCTTTCTGCTGTCACTCTCGAGACTCTGAAAAAGTTGGGCGAGTAGGGCAGTTAACAGTCCCTTCTCGTGAAAGGCTCTCTCACGCGTGCAATATACCTCGTGCTGAGTAAATATTCTCACCCCATCTTGAAATTTCTTATTATCATCGCGTGTATTTGACGGATCCCATAAGATTTCCAAGCTGTATCGACTCGAATCAAAAAAGAAATAAACAGTGACGATAATTACACCGTCCTTAAATCTCTACACCATCCAAAATGATAAACTTCTCCGAAGCGAACGTGGCCCTGGTTAAATTGCCACGTTCCCCGTGGTGATCACGAGATTCCGTTGTCGCGAGACAGACGCGCAATGCATCATTGTCTGCTGTACAGGGGGGGGGGGTATCGTGAAATTAGCATAAATCTTGATAGCCGATAAACGCCGCCTCTCTTTATGCGTAGTGGTTCCTCGTGGTTCTCCGCGTTGCAGAAACCGGTCCAGAGAGATGCGCTGTCGGTAGTTGGACAGCAGCTGCCTGCCGATACGACATGCTTACACGCAACCGTGCTGGACGCGTAACATTGTGTCCTGTCCGTTCTTCTCTTACTCTTGCATCGAAGAAAATAATCGATTGTCTTGTAATTAATTTAATGTCAGACATAGAGGCACGCGATTGCGCCAATACCGATGTCAGTATCGGTATCGATCGTTCAAACGAGATCGCAACCACGCTCGAATATCATTGTACCTGTACGAAAGAAAACAGCACATCCATAATATAAGAAGCAGACAATTTCCTTCGAAAGAACGCGTTCCCGACGTTCGAATAAGCGGGTTTGAACGTCGTTCACGATCGCACACCCTTTTCTTTCGTATGCATTGAAGTCAGCGGAGAGATAGATTGAAACGATTACTCCGATACAGGTTTGGAACCTGAAGAAAGGCGAGGATAAAAGTTTCCTTGTGGTTCTTGTTACATCTTTGCATCGACGCATGCATTTATAGTGGACGGAATTTTCCTGGCCGAACGAGAGAAGTAACCGACACGATGGAACCGATTCGAAGACATACGTGCCGGTATACGCATATTGGAGATCGGTATGATAAAAGAGCCAGAGCGTATAAACGATTTCGTTGGCGTAATCGCAAAGAGAAGTCCGGGGCGCGTGCCACCTACCTTCGTTCCTCGTTTGTATTCAACGAAAAGGACCGCATCGTTCGGATAAATTGTACGCGCGTGTACGTCTCGCATGGTTTAACCATTGATTCTTCTCTTAGTATTCCGCTTCCCTTCGTAATAGCCTAGCCAACGCGCATCCAGGCCCGAAAGCATGTCAGTCACGTATCGGTCATTATTATTCGTTGCTCGCTAGCGTTCGTTTGAAGCCAATAATGGCCGTCCGTGTTGTTTTTAATTGCGAACAGCTTCGACCGAAAGATTGGTTCCTTCGTTTAGCTGTGAACAGACAAAATTGGAAATTTGATGGAAATCCTGGAATCACGATACCGTTGAAGACTATAGGTAAATTGATGTAGTTTTCTTTTAAAGGGCATCGTTCGATATTGACGAAATTTTCGTAGAACCTTGATACTATTTGGATCGTAAGCTCGAAATCCAGTACAAGGACTTTAAATAGTGGATAGCAGAGTTTCGTGCAATTCTTCGCTGACAATATCGACTTTCACAACTTACGAGTTAGCTATATCGACGGCTCGTGACATGGATTCCATTAGACAGCCGGTTACGTATGTAACAATCCGAAAACTTGAAATTCAGGACGTTTCTTTTTAGATATCATGATTTATATATCACGACCTGAAACCTGTCAGAGTCGCGATCTCGCGACCCAGGAATTGTTGATATAGCGATTCCACGATCCAGTGGTTATGAGTGTCGAATTCTGTGTCAGATAGAGGTCGATATCAGCATTTCACGACTCGAAGTTCTCCATTATTGAAGTCTCCTGACCCGATAATCGAAGGCATCGTGTCGTCAACTACGAACATCCTTAAGACTGTATCGAGGATCTCATGTCTCGAATTATTTGTTCAATTATTTCCGTGATAGCGGAGCAATACTGTAAGCTCGAACTCCGCGGTATGAATACCAACAGGAGCAAAGAATTCAAATATCCACCAGGCTCGCAGCTGTTTATCTCATCGATGAACTTTCCTCGATGGCTTTGCGATTGTTCCTTCTGGCACATCGTTGATCCGCAAAGAAAGGGATTTCAATCTATGGAGAATAATTTGAACCCCGCAGCTACCATCCGACCTCTTTCGCTGCTTGAAATCGTCTGCATCGAGGTCGAGGTCAAAGAATTGAGATTAATGCCTGTAGTTGTAAAGGAGAAACAAGTGCGCTTCTGTGTCACCCTTTAATACAGCAATTCTCAACCAATCTCGAGACGCATAACAGGTCGATAATTAAGAAACATGACGGAACAATAAAACAGAGGAGAAACCTTCAAACGCGACCAACGAAGCGTTAGGTTACTTTTCAGACGAATCGCTTTGCTGGTCAAAAAGGTTTTTCTGTTGGAACATCGTTCACTTTTCGCTCCAAGTCCCTGACCCATTGTTTTATTGATTCGACCGCGTAATCCATTGTTTCCATTTAAACACGCGACAGACAAAAACATACGCACTAACCGTCTACGGCGGGATTTTGCGAGATTTTTGCCAAAAAAACAGTTCTCGAAAAAATTCTACGTAGGTTGATTTGTAAATTCAATTCGATCGAGTTTAAATTTAACGCAATTTTCTCGGCGATTTGTTCTAGCCCAATTTGAATAACGGTACCGCGATGTGGTGGAAAGCGGAAGAGAAAAAAAAAGGAAGAAAGAGGCAGGTTGGAAACCTCTGATTCGACGTATCTCTTTGCGATCTAAAGCCTTTCCAACTGAACGGATTTGTTCCATTTAACTCGTGAAAAGCAGTAACTTCAATTTGACTTAACTTACAAATCGAGCTTACGTATGAAAGCTCGTGGCATGGATGAGAAACGGCGGAATGAGAATCAGGTACACTTTATCGTCCCTGTGAGACATTTTGGCGTTTCAGCCCCACTTTAAAATTCAGCTTTGTCCAACATACATAGCAACATTTCGAATAGAATTTTCCTTAGCGAAGCTTTAGGAACAAATATTTAAACTTACGGTGTCAGAAGTCTCCCTTCGACAATTTCTCTAACGATGTTCCATCGAAAAGTATTAATAACGTCTAATGGTGAAGTAAAACAAGAATAAAACAAGAATAAAATTGAAGCATCTAGCGAGGCAACTCCGACGCGACATTATTATAAAAACAAAGGCAACACTATAACCACACTCGAGACCTTTTTGAGAACTGTGAGAACGACCGCTGCGGTACAAGGAGGTTCCGTTCCGTGTGAACGTGGCCTTAGAAAAACCACTTTGTCCTACGCGTCGCCATTCTACTAGGAACGACGATGTTGGAATTCAGTCGACCGTCGGTTCTCTTCTTGCCTTTTACTTTCTTTTTCATTATTCCTTCGAGCCTGCCTTTCCTTCCTTCCTGCTACCATTTATATGGCCGCCTTGATTGCTTAGCAGCCGTTTCCCTTTTATTCACTGACAATGACCTTCCACCGTGGAAAGAAAATAAAGCGCACAGGGAGAGAGTGGTCTCATTCTCTTCTCATCTTCTGCAGTCGGTAGTGACGCGATATCAAGAATTTTCCTTGGAATTCTTTCTTCTTGGATGTTCACGACACCCTAAGATTATCCAGCGCCGTGGATAAGATAGTAATTTCGATTCAGATCGCAGCCATCCAAAATTGTTATCTATCTGCAGACACAAGAATCGGAATATTAATATTATTGCATCCTTGCTGCACGCAAATTTTTACTGTAGGGCCACTTTAATTCAAATTGCAACTGATTTAGATCTTAACATGTTATTTCTCTAACATAGGATTAAGAATTGTAACATTGGGGATTTTTCGAAAATATAAAAATTGTTTTGTTCTGCCATTAATATACATCATAAACAATTAACATAACATAACAAATAACATAAAAAACATAAACAATTCGTGGATCACTATTTTCATCGCAAAGCAGTTCAAAATTCTACCATCTGTGCTACGACAAGAATATCATCTTCGAATCGAATGGATCCATTTGAGTCGACATCAAACGTTACTATGAAGTTTATAGGCGAATCGATGAATTCGCTTTCGGATATCACCGAGAATAAAAGTCTACGGAATTGATTCGAACTTGATCTAACGTGTTTTGGACGAAAGAAATGAGCCAGCGGCTGTGTGAATCGAACGAACGATTTCTCGTGGAACGAATTGGAGCAGCATATCATTTTTATGCGCGTTTGGTTCCATCGGTGTACTTATTCGAAACCACCGTGAGTAACGGAGCTACATTTTTCACGGTCCTTTAAACGAAGCGTGAAACTCTCGTAATTCGGGACGAAATAAAATATGAAATATTTAATAAAATTGATAATTCTTCATTTCGTAATGTACGGTATCAAATATCAGAAGCAATGAGAAATATATCAAACTGAAAATTACGAACATTCATTACCCATAACGAGTTGCTATAATAACGCTATAATAAGTGACGTTTGAAATTTAATAATTTTACCATCGTTTTAATCAATCGGTTGACCAATCGTAAATCGCAGTTAATAATTAACGATTCGCTGGTAAATTTATGTCAACCGCGAGCAATTTAAGTGGATAAGTATAAAAGGCATAAACATTATCCCCCTATCGTAATCTCCATGGAAATGGTCAAACAAGGGGGTCTTAGCCGAAGTTTCTTAAAATGGCGTGGAACGTGCCCAAAAGTCGGCGTCCCCACGGAGATTTCGCGGAAAGAATACAAGTTTGCCGCACTCCGACACGAATTGCCGTTGAACACGGTTCAACGACTGATTTAAACTGTTAATCCTCTTAGCAGAGAGAACTTAATCCGGTAAAATTGTTACGAAGTTCGTCGAGACCACGAATTTGAAGAGATGAGCGCGTGAGATATGTCGTTCTCAATGGATTCGGTATTTTCGTTCCCGAATCAGAGAAAAAGTTTTCGGATCGATCGTCGTTCGCCAACGTCTTTCCTTCTTCTACTATTTTCATTTTCTCGTTTCGGACGAAGTTTCTTTTCCTCATATTCGAAGTTACTTTCCGCGGCCGATTCTTTTCCACTTTTTATTTTAATTTCACGAATGCTTTTACGTTTCGTTCGCGACATCGATATCAGAACACTGGAGAACTTTCCTTGTTCACGGGGAGCGCTTGTTCGCAAACGTGTCAATAGTTTGAAGATTACCACGGAAAGTTTATTTCACGGTCCCTCTGTTTTCTGGGGAATAAAAAAAGAGAGAGAGAGAGAGAAAAAAACAGGAATAACAAACTGCTAGACGCGATTCCAGGTAGAATTGCAACGACCTGCTGTATTTTTTTTCCTCAGTTTTGGAACCATTCCAGCTTTTATTTTTTTCTTCCGCTCGAAGAATCGTGTTGCCTGTATTTGCATATAGTCAGAATGTTTGTTAACATTTAGTAAAAAATTCTCGATTTCGTGATTATTTGTGTAAATGAAATGAAAAGTTACGATTTACGCAAACGTTACAAATGTACAGTCATTAGTTACTAATTTTAACTTAAACACCATCAAATAGATTTCTAGCATTTTATCAGTTGCCCGATCACTTAATCAAGCGCGTGGTACCGAAAGTAATTTACATACTTTAGTTTTGCTCAGCTTGAGGCATACAAAATACTAGAATAGAACGTTAACGACAGAACGTTCGCTTTCTCATGATTAATCCTCGAAATAAAAATAGCTGCGCCGGCGCTTGCATACGCAAAGGCTAAGCGTGAAATTGCGAATATTCGTTAAGTGTCATTGTTCGTGCATAGAGTCCGATTGCAACGTCAAGATTATTCGGATATTATTGAAAGCACACCGTCATGAGTATGAATTGGCAAATAGGATAGCACTTTGCACGCGGAAATGCATCACGAGCGATTTACGGCTGTTCCGATCTTCTCTTCCCAACGCTTCGGTTCTATTATATATCGTTTGAGTCGCTTGTCGATGCGTTTGCTTTTTGTAACGATCCAGACGGAATTCCTCGAACGCTTTTCGGCAGCTGTTTTTCGACCAAACGTTTCACATCTTACACTCGGTGTATCTAAATGTTCTATCGTAGAAAAGTATCTGCATGTGAGCTGTATTTACATAAATGCGCATAGGTACTTTATATCGTACTTATACTTTTTGTTATGTCTGTTATTTTTCCAGTCACCCTTTAACGTTATTTCCGATTTATTCCCGTTACCATTTTCACGGTACATTTTATCAGCAACGAAGTCAGAACGCGAACAAACTCGGAAATAAATGTTGTTTGCTTTATCTCTGAAAAAAACGGTAAACTTATATTCTGTTGGCGGACCATTAAATGGATCGAGAGCTCGAGAAAGCACGGCGAAAAACCTTCGTAAACGACAGATCACCTGAATTCCTCTTCTCTTTGTAACTTTGCTACATCAACAGGGCGCGCACACAATCTCTCGTTGGCAACGCTGAAAAATTCTCTTCTATACCAGAAAGCGAAGATCGATGCGTTTAAACGAACGTGTTTCCGAATGTGTTTGAAACCTCGATGGAAAAGGCTACGTTTTAAGGTAATAGATCACAAGGAAGACATATAACATAAGATATATATTACCAACGGATCGTAATAATTAAACGATGATATCGTAAATTGAAATTCGATAGTCGTGTAGCGAGTAGGGTTGTATCGGCTTTCACGAGAACGCATAGTTCGTGGGACACGGCATCCTTGCCACGACTTGGTCGACACGTGGTCGTGACGATCATAGGTTCCGCTATATGCTCGAAAAACTTCGTATCCCCGAGGAAAGCGAGTTCCCCTTAACGAAAAAGGAGAAATTCAATCGAAGCACCACTTTGCACCGCAATCACGAAAGTGTATTACATCCCTTGGGTCTTTAATCCAACGATAAATTTGTAGTTTCGTAGCCGCGATCCCACGACCCGAAAATCGTCGATATCGCTTGCTCTCACGGTCTGAAATTTGTCACTATCGCGACCTGACGACGTGGAAATTTGTTGGTATCGTGATCCCCCGACCGAGTAATTTGTCGATACACCGTAGCTCCGCGAACCAGTGATTTGTTGATATCGTAATTTTCGCGATACGAAAGTTACCCGGAATCACAATATCATAATTCGAAAGTTGCCATTATCGTAACTTTCTAACGGTGAAAATTTACCAACGTCGCGGGCTCGCAATCAGAAAACCACTCCTGAAGAAACGACGCGTACGTTGGTGATAGCGATCTGCTGTATAAAAATCTCTAGAACCGAGGAAATTTATTTTGTCGTTAGCGTGTACGATGTGGAAATTCGCTGATATCTTCTTACCATCGAATCTAATTTTTTGCGATTTCGATGAGCGACGAGCAAAAAGAAACGCGCTTCCATCTCTGTCTTTTGCACACTACCGTTCGGTGATTTATGGCTGCCAAAGATTTATACATCCGAATCCGAGCTGGCAATAAAAGTTCGCTCTGTGATGCACGACTCTTCGTTACTTTTGATCTCTTCAACTTTTCCGATCAACGATGTCGCTCATGCATCGATTATTATGCTCCTTCGTGACTCATTAAGCTACCTGTATTGCATATCAATATTAAATTTATACCCGGAGCAAATTCAATTCGCTCGTAAAACGAATGTCGATGCAGTTAGGAATTTACAGATTACGCGCGTTACGATGTTAAGCTATCCACTGTGTTGCTTTTCAAATTTAATTAGCTGGCTCACGTAGTGTTCTACTTTTCGAACTGCGATCTCGAACACTTTATTCCGCACGCATTACCAAAGTAAAAACTGACTAACCGTGTGTGGAATGCCTATCGTACGAAAGAGTGTTTAGAAAGTATGATCCGTTATTGAAAACACATATATTAAATTGCGTTACGTCAATGGAGTTTCTCAAGGTGGCGCGTTACCTACAAATTTACCAGGATACCGAGAAAAATGTATTAATAAGCGGCGTAATTTTATTTCAATGATCGCGTTGCCGTGTACCTTGAAAGTGGAAAAGCGAGCTCTGCGGAATACCCTGCACACTGCGAATTAGGTTATACGTTTCGCAATTATTACGTGCAATCTGCTTAATTGAACATGCCGGTACACCGCACAGGAATGGAATCGAAACTGCAAATAGTTTCGATACATGAAACACGAGCAAAAGCGAGAGCAGAAAATACGTTGCAAACAGAGAAGAATTCCTCATAGAAGAAATAAGACGGATTTGGTATGAAGTTTATTATTATATGGGTTTATTCGTAACTTCTGCATTTTTCGTTTCGAGAAAGGAAACCTCCCGGATTCGCGAAAATTCACACAAATATTTTTCTCGAAAATCGAGTCTGACGAAAACCTCCGTTATTTTCAGCCAGAATTTTTTGCGCTTCATTCACGTTATAAATGTCAGCTGCACTCTAAAATGAATCGAACCCGCGGTGGAAGTGTTTTTTGACCTCCGGTTTTTTTTAAACAACGCGTATTTACAAGTGTTGATCTTGTCTCGATGGTTGAAACATTATTGTTGTTCTTGGTCGGTTATAAACTTTGAAGTCTGCATTTTTAACTTTTTTCTGCTATTTAAATATAATCTCTAGTACGCAGATTTCAACTATTGAAAAAAGCAACAACAGCTTTAAAGCAGACTCTCGTATCGAGGAGAACACGAAAATAACAGATAAGATTTTCCATTTTTCACAGAAGAGCAGTTTTAATATTCGATATGTCATCAATCAATCTCGTGTTGCCAAAACTGTCTGCCTTTGAAACGAAAAATATGTTTTCCAACCTCTCCATAATTTTAAAAATATTACTTGTCGTAATATTAAAATATTGATTCTTAATACTTATACCCGTGAATAATAATTATAATGATAATAATAAAAATGTTATTTTAGGTTAAATAACAAAACATATTTTTAAACTACTTTCCGCTATCTGCAAATGTCATATTAGAATACTCTTTTTTAATCATAATCATCATTAAAATCAGAAAATCAACAATGTACTTGTTAGGATTCTTTCACCTTCAGTTAGCCCTACACCAGTTATCCAGTGAATAAGCTGGTCTAGTTCGACAAAGATGCAGATGCTGTTCCTTTCCTTACGCAAACTCGGCATTACTGCGATTTCTCGCTTGTCTATCATCCACGCTTCGTCCTGAGATATTACAAATTTTCATAGCGGACGACTACCAAGCTTGGCAATTATCGATTTCACGGTACTATCGGCTATAAATCGTAGCGAATTCCTCTGTCAAAGCGAGACAGTAACGGTAACAAACATTTTTACGCAGCTTGGCGTAAGGGGTAGTTTTGAATCGATTCGAATCATGGCTAGGACACGTCCAGAGCGGTGAAGATAAAACGCGCAGCTACGTACTCACCTATATAGGTGCATTGGTGCGTTGCAGTTGTACGATGGAAGCTGTATTGCGAAACCGGTAAGATTTTACGACCGGTTCTTGCGGCCTGTAACAGCACACCCACGTGAACTTAGGGCGATAAATACGATTGTTTATTTGGCCAGGATGCATCGATTTATCTGCGCGCTGTGTCGGAAAGTCGATCGTCCAAAAAAAGAAAAAAGGAAAGAAAGAAAAAACGACGCGAAACGAGTTGAAAAGCACCGATATAAGCGTCGAATAAATTTCTCTCTTAACAGTCGCCCTTAACCCTTCGTCCTGATCACCCTTTTAGTCGGCTTTTCGTATTTTACACCCCGTTTCTCTCCAGGAGGAACGAACGCTCAAATAAATACAGGATGTGTTCTGATTCGATTCTTGATTACGTTTTCCATAATTCAATCTTCTTCTTTTTACCTTTTGTCGTGGATTTCGTTGACGATATGGTAATCAATTAGGATCTCGGAATTTTATTTGCTTTGACTTCGCTGGACCATCTCTTAAAATTACGTATGTAGTTGAAGTAACGGGTAACGAACGAGGTAGCAAGGGTGAAACGTTGTTGTGACAGAGATACGAGTTTTACAGAAAGGGAATAACATATTTGGATATCCTAGGCGAGGCTGAACTGTGATTTCGTTTGCATAAATCAGAGTTATCCAATTCGGCTGTAACTTGTTACAGAGTGAAAATGTTTTGAGAGCTTTCACGAAACTATCGCGTGTACCTGTCTGGATCAACAGTCTTTATCAAATAAATTTCATTTTTTCGATGCCACCGTGAAGTATCGAATTACGTCCCTTGACGGACGAATTCGTACTAATTGCGATCGTAATAAAAACGTGATTGCATAATTGCGAATTTTAGCATGCGATAAAGTGGGCACCTTGATCGTAAAATATTGTTCATAAATATCGTCCTTGAGAAAAAATACATTTTTCTTGTCGAACTCCGCTAAAATGTGTTTTACGTGCTACTTAACTTCGACGATAATCGTATCGTATGTTTAGCATATTTAGATTAGAAGGAAAGGTAAACAACGAAATAAGTTACGCTAAATTACACATCTATGTACTGTGTCCCGCATCAGCAAAGGCTATTAGTACTACCACGTTAATTCGTCAGTTACGAAATACCACAATTTAAATTGTAATTGGCTCCGCTTCGCGAAAATAGCGTTTAGATCAATATTTAAACAATACTCGTAAAATCGCCATTTTCAATGTTGAAAATTCAACGTATACGAAACCACAAACCACGCAATACCATTTCCAAGAGTTTAACTAAAAAACCAAAGCGTGTCAACGGAAAGATTCTCGCGTCGCAATGTCGAAGCGTTAAACAATCGAGATAATTATAAGTACAAACGCGTGTAGTTTCCAGCAGATATTTATCCAGGGACTCTGTAAAGGTTTCGTTTCGAGATGGTACGGAAATGGTTTCGTTCCCATCAGCCTTGGAAATATTGACCGAGTTCCTTGCACTTTCCACGCGAAAACCAGCTAATATTCCGGCCTCGTTCTCCGTACATGTATGTCGTACTCGATGATTACGAAACTCTAGATAACGACGAGATTAGCCAAGGCGCGGTGCGAGAAATACTCGCGGCGAGTTGCTGCGACGGTTGCTAATATCCGCGTGAGCGCCAGCGTATGATTCACCACAAGCAACGTCTCGATGTCTCAATTTCCGAAACGAGAGGCAGGATTTTCTCTCCTTTCTGTTTCCCTCCGGTGCTACCGGTAAATATTAACTAAAGATGGTTGGTACTCAGCCACACATTCGACGTTCAAGCACTCTGTTACACCGTTAAATAAATCTCACACCCAACATCACGCGTTCTTCTCTTACTTAGAATCTATCCCACGTACACCTCGTACAAATTGCCACGACTAACGTGGAAAAATCCGAC
Organism: Bombus soroeensis; assembly: GCA_014737365.1. NCBI lineage: Eukaryota > Metazoa > Arthropoda > Insecta > Hymenoptera > Apidae > Bombus > Bombus soroeensis. Next base: position 3,545,162 of record JACXIL010000167.1, read on the forward strand.
AGATAACAAGGTTTCTGTGTGAAATCTGCCTTCAATGCCTCATCGACACTCCTTCTGGGAAAGCTCATAAAGTCGGACATTAATGGCGTTAATCGTCCCACCTAATACCGTAGCGTGATCTTACCTGGCTGTCGAACGCTTCCTGTTCGCGAGGGGCACGCGACCGCGCAAATCATTTCCCACGATGCTTTCACTCTGACCTAATACGACATTATCGGCGCGAGGATATTGCCGTACAATAAACGACGGTTCGTTCGACAGACGACGGTCCGTTCGATAGATGATCTGGTCGTCAGCCGGCGAAAGGCGCAACGGTGTTCTAGTGCGTTCGAACGACGCGACGTGCACCCGGATGACTCGAGTGTCACGTTAAGACATGATTTTCATGTTGGCAAAACGAATTTTTTACACGGTTTCCACGCTCTTGAGTCTCTTGCTTGACTGACAGGCGAGTCGTTTTCATCTGAAGACGAAGGATCACGAGATACTAACAGAAGCGCATCGATTTATCCCACTTTCTACGTGGTTGTCGGTCGAAATGCGGACGTGGCGGATCCTTTCTCGTAGCCTGGGAGTGGTTCGGATGAAACCTGTCGGTTTAGAAACAACAAACGCGTCTTCTTCTTTAAGCTCGTCGAACGATCCGTTTATAGAGGAATCGATGACGAGTTTCTAATTTATGAAAGGGGAACAAAGGAGGGCTTTGAGTGTATAATTCCAAGTGCTATGTATAGATTCATTGCACGACGCACTAGCTCTTATAAGTCTCCCGAAGTGATACTTTCGTCAGGAAATACACGGCCACTACTACAACGATCATAGAAAATATTGACGATAACGAGTTTATAAATCAGAGAGGATTTTCTCCGGTGAAACAACTAGCGAAGTTCCGAGCGTTGATGCGTTCAACGATTGGCAAACAGGAGGATCTATGGATTTGATCGTGCGATCGTAGATCACCCTCTCATAGATCATTGTCGGGAGCAATATATCGACATATCCGAAGGGCGATTATCGACGAGCGAACGTGTAAATCACGCGCAGAGACCCTCAGCCGCGTAATTTATTACCCACTACCTGACCACGATGACAAGTTTTGCCCTATAATAATTTATTACGAGATCTAATCGCTTCCCGGCGTTCATTTTTACCCCTTGTCAATGTGAAAGTCTCGACTCTCTGCGACACGATGGTGTCAAAGGTCTTGCGTAAACGTGAATCATCTTGGAATCCGTACGTACATTCCAGCTGTTCGCTCGTCAAGATTATGGGCGTTCATTTTTTTTCGTCCGAAGGTTGTTCGTTAAACGAGCAAGAACATTTTTCCTACGATAACACGATAAAAATTGATCGTTTAATTTGATTTCAGCAATAACAAAGGAGGATCCTGGCAACGTGGCCAGAATTCCCAAAGGTCGAGCCCCAGCCCCAGTCGACTTCACCACGCACAGGAAGCAGCCACGCCTCACACAGCTCCTGTTTCCGTGAGTATCCGAATCCCTGCGGAAATTGAATCGTTTTTTTATTATAATACGATCTATCGTTCCATTATACCGACTTCTAGAACCTACACCAATCGGCGTGCGATTCCTTATCAATCATCAACCAATTTCCATCCCCCAACGATATCCTAAAATTTAAGAAAAAGTAAAAATCGAAAAAAAGCGAGTAAGCATGCATGGAAAAAACGAGGTGATGGAAAAATGCTTTCAGATGTTTTTAACATTCGAGGAACAGCGTAGCCGCGTTTCTCTCCTTCTAAAAGTTTCGTGGTCGATTCACCGGAAGGTTCTCGCAACTTTCTTTCCCAAGAGAACTTCCGAGCGGCTCTCTTGAACTTTTCAGCCGTCTTATAGCGTCCCGGAGCACGATCGATAAAAGGTTTCCAAGAGTTCCCCTAGTCTTCTGAAATTATCACTGATTTCCTCAATCATACCCAACGAGGAAAGCTGGGTTGCTCTCTCGTGTATAATGTTATAGCACTAAATCTCTACTTAGCATAATATTTCGAGAATAGAACGAGAGTCGGTGAAACGCTAGCGACAGAACGCATAACGATCTCAATTAATATCACCGGGCTACGTGATAAATTATCACGAGAAACAGTTTTGGTTGCGGTGCTCGTACGTCCTTTGCAGATAAATTCGCAAACTTACAACAATGCGACAGTTAGTCGGAGCAAAACGTTCCGAGGTTTAATTAAGCTGACCCGAATCAACGCAGCTAGAACTCTGTTGTTAAGTTTGTACAAGAAACTCGTAGAAAAGACGGTTTTCGCGTAGCTTTTATAACGTTTCATACGCTTTCACAGCTAAAAGCATTTGCTTGCAACTCCTGGAGAGGATCAGCCCTCTTAACAGGACGCACTTTCATCGTAATTTCACGCGAGAACTTTCCAACGACACGAAATAAAAATAGCGTGTAGATTTTGTGTGAAACACGGCAGTGGATGTTCAAAAATATAGTCGTACTAGGTAATGTAATGATTTCATAGAAGAGTAACTCCAATAATTTTCGTTCAATACATTCGGCTGATATGCTGATAAGTTAAAACCTAATTTGCTCATTCGTATGTAATGATACTTATACATCCTCGTTCAAAATTCTTAGGAGAGTTACTAGATTAGTTTCAAAATTGAAAAATTGTGTGCGTAATAAAGGCATGAAAAAATAGTATTCATATAAGAAAACACTAATAAAATCGTAATATATTAACAATTTATTCGAACTTGCGTGCAATTTGAAACTCATAGTCTATTTACATCGAATTCCAAAGTTTCTTCAAAAATAGAGATCATAAGATTTTAGAGAAAGGCAGGATTCACTAACATCCTCCATATACGAGTACAATTTCATTGAGAATTTCATGACATTAAATACATGTAGCTGTCCCCTTTTGTCTCTATTAGCTGCAGTAGATATGCTAATCGTGATAGTCAAATATTATTCAATCCTTGTTAAGATATAGGTACTTACTTTAAACTACACTCAACTGACTACGTGTTTGTTCTCGTTACATAGTCTGCTCGCTATGTGTAGACTATACATGCCTGCTGTCGTTGACGAATGGCTTGGTTAAACCATCGAAAGTACTTCCATCCCCCTTCTAATGCCTTTCCAACAGCGATCCTTGTGCGCGATTACAAGAAATCCGATAGAAAGCTTTTCGACGCGGTTCGATCGGCAGTGAACGCGCGTAATAATAAAGTTGTCGTGGCTACTTTTATTTCTCGATACTCGTGTAATCCTTTCGAATTGCCGAGAACCCGAAGGCGGATGAAAACGGACAACGCACAGCGAAGCAGAATTTGCGAGGCCTGCTTCTCCACTTCTCCTACGGGAAGTCGTGTCACGGCCACGATAACGTGTCTAAGATTTGCATCTTCGCGAGGGAATTCCACGATCTCGCGGCACGAATCCAGAATGCAGCGTGTTCGCGTCGATATCCAGGCTCGAAAAGCGGGTTTGCTGGATCCTCCGGATCTCGATCATTCGAGCGGCGCGCGTCCCCGTAGATCGAAACCGTCCGACGAGAATCTCCGATCGCAAACCAAATCCCGTCGTTCTGTCGCATGTTCGAGCTTTTCTTCCTTATTCCGTCGGACGCGAACCACAATGGATCAAGGACGTAACACGACGTCGTGGCACGACTTTAAAGCGACTCACCCGCCTTCCGGGACAATATGTCACGCGCCACCATGATCGATACTTTTTTCTACGTGCTATCCGTAACGTTCAGGGTGACGCGTAGAACTTTCCGTCCCCGAGAAGGTCAAATTGCTTGAACGAAAAGAAACGTGGCGATGGGGGTATGAAGGGGGAGGAACAAAATCGATAAGTTGCTGCGCTTTTAATACTTTTTAGAGAGGAAGGTGTAGGTGGTGGTTTTCTGAAAGTGATTTATGGTACTGTGGTCCTTCTTGTTGTGTCCTATATTAGCCGAGAAGAAAATACTATTTAATATAAATGTCAAAATATGGAATTGGAGAAACAGATAAAACATGTAAAATCATAGAACGATGCTTTTAATACTTATTAAAAATTTAGCATGTACAATGAAAATGAGGGTGGCCTTAAAGATATTAGCTTTTTGTTCTCTTTAATGCTGGGCGAGAGGATAAAATATTTTTGATGTAGATATAAAAATACAGGATTATGTAGGATCACAGAACGATGCTTTTGATAGTTATTAAAAGAGGAACGTAGAATGGTGAATAGTTTTAAAAATGTAATTTATTTAATTTGTTGTTTGACCACGAGAAGACATCTTCCGGTATAAATATGAAACGATAGATTTCGATAAACATACGAACCATGTAAAATCGTGGATTAGAATATTCCCATGAAATTAAGATAATCATTGAGATAATCTGATGGAATCTGCGACGCAGCTTACAAAGGCGATGTCCACGGTTACATCTAATTGTCAGCTAAATACCTGTCCCGTGATATGACAGTGATCTGTGCATAAACCTGGTAGATACAGTCAATTCGACACGACATTGTTACCGGTAATGTTAACGTGCAGGTATGCGATGTCATTGGTGTGAATGATGCATGTCGTAGCAAGAAACGATACGCCGCTACACGTACAGTTAGAATGTAATATGTAATCGGTATATATTAACACGCTCTAATTCAAACGTAGGTGTAATTGAAGGAGTTAATGAAATTCTGTCTTCTGATCTTTCATGCGAAACGCCTGCATCGACGATACGCTTTTTCTTCTCCTTCTGTTTTTAAGGGGGTCTTCTAGTCTATAGACATGAATTTTAGGTATTTTTTAAAAATAATTTTTTTAAAATTTAAAAAAAAATTTATTTTTAAAAAAAACAAACAATATTTTTACTATCCATTGTTTTACAAGATATTTGTTAATGTTTAAAGAAGACATGAGAAGAAATGAAAAAATTAAAAATTCAAAAAGTTACAGGATGATGAAGTGGGTGGTGTCAAAAAAATGGTGCGCGAAGTTTGTCACGATTATAACCCTCCTAGTAATCTGAAACAAAAAAAAAAGAATTATTAATCTAGAGGAATACTGCTATCGTGCTAACTAACAAAAAGTTGAAGAAACAATTTTTTCGCAAAATTGTGGCTATCTGAAAGAAAGAAGCTTTTTCACCATTTTTTACCTTCCCGAATTCTTTAAAAATAGTGAAAATTAAAAATTTGTTATGATTCTTGTTAGTACGATAAAGAAGTGTATAGAGAAGACATACGCCAAATTTCAAGTAAATCGGTTCAGTAGAACTTGAGAAATCATGACAAGAATTTCAAAAAAAGTAGTTTCGAGAAAAACGCGTTTAAAGTTTCGGATTAAGTTACGCGCAGTATAAATCATACAATGGTACTTTATACTTACATTTTCTCAATCTGCGATTCCTGCTCCATACATTGGGCCTTCCTCTACTTCAAAAAAAAAAGCATTTTCCGCACTTTCTTCTTCCAAAGGAGCAGTTCTGGCCTCCTTTGAAGCGTTAGATGCTCATATTTCTGAGCGCTCAATTCGGGTATTGTTACGTTTAACGGCGAATGCATAAGCTTCTGGACCAATTGTTACTCCCATAAGAGTCATCATTTTTAAAATGGGAATGAAGTCTTCATTAAAAATGCAAACTGCTATAAAAGTTGCAATTTCAATAATGTGTGTTCCGGCGTGTATATGTTTTGGTGCAAGAGTCCAAATCAATGAATTCAGAGATTCGTTATTATTTTGGGTTTCTGAACCTAAACATCGAATCAGTAACACCTTTGACGGTAAACTCTCGTAAATCGGCTTTATAATTTTCAATACGTCGTTACACAGAGGAGGATTTTCGTGATCGAATTCGTGTAATGTATCTTCATGTGCAGCTTCTTGCCATTTACACCAGCCGAGCCGGTTTGGATGACGCGTCACTAAAACAGCTATATTTCCAAACATAATTTAAATTTTGAAAAATCCTTTTAAGGACATATTCTTAAAAGTTTAAGCTTTGAAAATATGAAAAGAAAATCAATATTTTCAAATTTCTAGACTAGAAAACTTTGTGTAAACGTATTTATGCGTGAATGTACATCGTAAACGTGAAAATAATTAGAGGAACACTCGTTCGAGTGATTTCATCACTGGCTAAGCTATCCAATATACTAAAAGCTTCAACCCTGTTACAGGATACGATTCTAGAAATTGGGACGAGTCGTAGCTTTTTTCTAAGTAAGGAAAGAGAAGTCGGTCGTGGGAAACATCGCGCGATTTAATAAGATTTACTCTCCCCTGACTATATTTTCTTTATGAATCACACGCAAACCGTAATTGCGGTCTCTCTTTAAGACTGAAATAATCAAACCTAGACTTTCTTCCTTGCAATTGCTAAAAAAACGTAGACACATTTGACGAAGTTAATGTGAATTTTTATTCAAGTGAAAACTTTATCTTTTCCATACTATTTAGATTATTGTTATTTATATATCTACGCGTGTGTTTAATTACCTAATTCTAATCCTCCTTATATGAGTCCTATGCGCCCACTCCAGGTCCTAACATATGTTCTCATCCTTTCTATAAATTGACGGTTCTTTCTTTATATTTACAAATATATAAAAATATATCAAATCAGAGATATTAAACAACCGAGGCAATTTAAATTAAGTTCCGTCAAAAACAAACGACAGAACCGTGGTTGAAAGATAAAAGTAATTAAGAGAAGTTAGCCGAACGTCAAGAGCACGCAGGTTATCGACAACATTGGAACATTCGAAGATAATGATCGAACGGTATCATACCTATGCAAATAACATATATTCCTGTGACAGCGTGCATTTAGGTTCGTGGCTGAGACGTTATAAGCGCGAAACTATTATTCATCCAACCTTTCTATCATCAGACGCTTCCAAAGAGGAAATTACGAATAGCGTGTTTAACTGATCGAACGTCTGACATATTTCTTTGAAAATAATTTCGCGATGTTACCGCTTCTAGTATTATTCCACGATTTCTTCATGATTGATGTTTATTTAATGAATCTGCAGAACTATCGACATCGAGGATTTCGAGCAACTTTCCCTATTCACCGAGAAGTAAATCGTATATAGCTTATATAGATAACGTTTCCTTATTGTTCTTCGAGATTCGGTACACAACTTCGATAGCTATTACAAACCATTTCAATTTTTCTCACTGATTTTATTAAATTTTATTAGATTTCGACAAAATGAACGAGAGGCATTGGAATGCGATTCTGCGGACAAATAAACGCGCGCCGATTGGCTCGTATACCTACCTATTAAATCAGAATTTCTTCCGGTAGAGTAAGTTAGCTGAATGCCTAATCAAGCAGAGATCAGAATTCGTCTGGATCATTCCATTGCGCCAAAATCGTGTACAGATGAATAATTCGGCAGTGACCTCGGTAACCTCCAATTATCGGTACCGTGGGCACGATAGGATCGAAGTGTATGTAGGTTAAAGTCTGCATCGAGAACATGCAAATGCTCTCAGAATACTGTTAATTAAGGTCTGATGGGTATTGAAAATTCTGTCAGACTACGAATCAAGTCGTCTGGACGATTTTCAGACTATTAGTTGCTATTTCAATTCGTCATTTATAATGGAAGAAGAGACGGAAATAAAGAAAGAATATGTGTTTAATATAGCAAATATTGAAGGTGAAATAAATCTAGAATAACTGTTCCATTTTGGAAAAATGACAAAATTAACCGTCAATTTGACGTATTAAATCGTGATGTATAAAATATTCATCAATATTTGCTAATATACGAAGACAATTTATCAGTTTTAATCGATGTTTATTGAACTGAATGCGTATTGTATTAAACATGTGGTACGAATGAACACTATGATAGGACGATGAAACGCCTCGACGATGGTCGATAAAGATTTCCATATTTTTACCAAGATGTCGTTTTTCTTTTTCACTAACTTGGTGAAATAAAGCGGGAAAATGTAATTTAAACTTATGTCAGTGATTTTAGCCATGATTTTGAATCATATATCGTGGCTTCCCGCAACAGTAGCAAACACTGTCAACCCATATTTTCCGGCTGGCAGCCTCGTTTTGTATTCGAATTGGTCAGGCCGGACGTTTACAAATTTGAATTTGAATGGTTGCTCCGTGAAAACGGTGTCGGAGACAAAATGCAATATTTTCGTGAGGAGACCATTTCGTCCGCGATGTTACACGCGATTGAATTCTTTTCTATTCGATCGTACCGATCGAACTTTTATTTTTCGTTCGTTTCGGCACGAAAGACACGCCGAAGAAACCCAGCACCGACAGAAAAGCAGTTCGATGCTATCGAACTTCTCGCGCCGACCTTAATTAAAAGTTTTAATTAAAGGTTAGCATGAACGCTAGCACGGCCTATGCATATTCAACGCTGTAAAACATTTTTCGCGGTTCTCACCTTTCTTTCTCCTGTGTTTCTTTGACGTAACTATTTAGAAGAATTAGAATGCGTCTATCCTTGGCATCGTGCGGAACTTTAATTGGAAAATTTGCAACTTTTCAAATTGTCCCGTTACGATCGACTTCCGTGTTAACTAGAAACGCCTAGCCACGATTGCTTGTTGTATGCACGTACGTATGTACGTACGTATATAATTAGGACGTTGAAGAGAACTTAAGAAACGTGACTGCGGTTTTTTATCGTAGGCGACAGTTTTTTCCGAATATTAGACCTAGGACGAACTACTTCAGTGACGACCTGAATAGCTCGATCTTGGTTCATCTAGCAATCCAATTAACCGACTTTTCTCTCCTCTCTGTACAGTTTTCAGAACTGGGACTCTTTTTGCATCGTTATGTTTTGTACTCTAAAAATATTAGAATACGCGAAACAAAAAGAGAACTTGTCGACCTAGATAATTTGGCCAATATAGCAATACATTTATAATAAATAAAATATCAGAAAATCGAATCATCTTTATTACGAGAGAAAGAGACGTAAAAAAATGTATTTAATATCGAAATTCCTTACAAGAAGTAAAAAGCGACGAACGAGTGGTCCACGAAAGAGGTGGCGAATAAAAAAAAGTAATAAACGAAAGTAGAATCGAGCGTAGTAGGAACCATTTGTAATTAAGAAGACTAGACAATGGTATCGAGATATTTCAGTGGGGATGAATTCTTTCGTTGTGCAGTTAGTGCGAACAATGCTTGTTCTCGACGAGTCAAGTGACTTCTCGACCTCTCTTTTGCTATAGAAACGACGCCTTGAACAGAAATGTGGTCCGAGCTCGTTTAGGAAACTGAAAGGTGACATACCATCGATCGATGTTGCTTTACCTCGTAGTATTCCACCGAACATTGGTAATTCTATCAAGTGAAACGATTCAGCATCTATATTTCATTGTGGAGACCATTATGTTTAATGTGAGAACCCCTTCAAGCTGTGTAAACCGATTTTGACGAAGCGTAGTAGATAGGTAGATTAACGAAAAATATTTAATATTTGTTCGAAATAAAACGACGATAATAAAGCTGAAAAACGTTCGTAAATTTATGAATAGAGGCAATATTAGTCTTACAGATAATGCATATATGGAAAGTGAAAGTTCTTGCTTACTAATACAGAGCCTAGTTTTTAACCGAAGAATGTGATACGAGACTAGAACAGAAATTATGTGTTTTGAAATTGAATTCGAGCAGTCTCGGTCGACAATGATGTATGGATTACGCTACAATATATAAATGTATAGGCGCATAGTAAGAATGCTAACCTGTTAGAGCGATAAAATACTAAAATCATTAAAATTTATGTAAGATTCGTATTAAGCGTTACGCAACGATTTGTCTCAAGTTCCATACAAAAATATTTAATCGACGGTTTACATGTTACTCGGTAAAAACTATTCCACGATAAAAATCACGTTTCCTACGTTTAATTCCGCAGCCTACAGTTAATCTACTAAATTTATAACGTGTCATTAAAGGTTTTACAAACTTTCTTGTTGCGCTACCGTAAATCAAACGGTAGCACTTTATACCATGGATATACCTAATTATAGCTTTCTTTTTAGTGCGTCGTAAACCAATAATTAACTGACATATGCATAACGATGAAACAGTTAACCGTTTTATTAAAACAATAAAACAGAAAGTAAAACGTCGTTGCGCAGCAACTCGATCTTAAATCAGCAAAACATCGTTACAAACGAGCTTCGTGGCGCTATGCCATTTACCCTTTTCATTTCCGTGTCTCTTTCACGAAATCGCATCGCGATCATTGACACACACAGATTTTCGACTGTGACGTTTGCTAATGGAAGCATCCTCTACCGATCTAACAGTTGGTTTGTCAGTACTAAGCTTCGTCAATAATATCCCATCAGTATACCGATTTCTATCCTTCGGTCGTTATAGTCTGTCAATAATCCATTCTATTGACAAGGAGTGTAATTATTTTTTTTAAACGATGGATATAACTGTAATGCTTGGTGTAAAAAATACGAATTGTAAAGTGATCGACTGATAACGGTAATCGTTATAATTAACGAACTTAAAGAATTCCTCGCTATGAATAGAGAATCTTTAACGTAAAAACTACTTTCAACCTAGACCATTACGAAGCATCGATCGATCGAATCGAACTTCATTCGGATAATATTCCGATATTAACGTGGTTATCTCATCCAACGATTAATAGCACACAATACGATTTATTATTGAATCACATCCTATTATTCATTCTTAAGAAGAGGAACTACTAACGACTCAGCGTGGAAACGTGAATGGAGGCATAGTGACCCAGAGTCGACGTAACATTGAGCACGGCGTGCTTACGAAATAATTCACTAACGAGATATATGTCGGACGTCGAATATTCTTCGATGGTAGGCTCGGTTCGATAAGCCTGTCTAGATAGGAGCGATCGAGAGCATTCGTGCGTGACGAATCATGGGAATAAATCGACGGCCGAGCAACTTTCTCGCGCGCGAGGTTATCACCGGGTTACATTGCATCTAACGCTTTGATTCAAAGGAGAAAGAGTGGGTCCCCCGCGTAATTATGCGTGAGCCAGCGTGTAAAATGATTTCGATTATGTTTCCGTTGCAGCCGCTGCACGATCAACGATCGAACGCGTACACTGGAAAGGAGAGGAGACGAATTCCTGGGCTGAGCAAGGCGCAGAGGCGTATCAAAGCGTCGAGCACGCCGGCGCTTTTGGACCGTGATGTGGAAAGGTGAGTTGTTATTTTTGAATCGACTTTTATAATTCATTCGATTCTCTGAACGCATCGAGACCTGAGAGAAAATTTTATCGACGCCTCCCGAGACATTTCTGTTCTTCATCTGTGTCTTTACGTTTCGCCCATCTGCCAACTTTTTCATTTGGAAACGATGCTCTGATCTGTTATTTATTTTTCGACGTCGTTGCTGATCGTTCGTTTTGGAACAATTGCAATGTAATTTACAGCAATACAGGTTTTAAGGACGATTAGTTTTCTACGGTGTAAAAATAAAATAATAGATTGAAAGAACGTGACTTGGAAAAATAATAAATTGAAAGAAGGATAAGAAAAGATAATTTTGAGAAGTTTCACTCAAATTTCATGGAGTTTGCTATTCTAGAATTAAAATTCAGGATGCCTTGTATTATCCTTTCATTCTCTGTCAACTTGTCTGGCAGCCACAGCTGGCAGGCGGCAGATAAAGTACGAAATCTGTCCGTTTCGCGTCTTGTAGGCTGTGCGCGCAGATTTCCCTGTTTCAGGAAGCATTGTTTGCTTCGGACGAAAAATATTGTACAGGTAAATATTGAAGTTGGCTTTCCTCGCGCGAGGCAAATATAAATACGATAAACGACGGATTTATGTACTTTTAATACGAGTCCATTTGAGAACCACAGCTTACTTTTACATAACGTAACATAATCTTCGTAACATAATGCGATATAATGAACGAGTACAGTGTAAATTACTATTATAAATCTTGAGAGCAAACAAGGTAGATACTTGAAATTAAGAGAACACGCACGACTGACTTTAGAAAAAGTAGGTAAAAGAATCAAGCGTCGCTCTTCAAAGAAGAACGTGATAATAAATTACATACAAAGAATTTCTTAAAGCAACAAGTCCAATAAATTTTATATTTCGTACACAAAAAGAGCAACAATTATTTATCACAAAATTATTACGTTAAATTTATTACGTTTAAATTTTTATCGTGATTATACAAAATACGGTGCAACCAATGAAGGAATGAAAAATGAACAACCAGCGATTTCCACTTTGCTTGATTATCGACAACGTCGAGAGGTAAAAATGGTTTTAAAAAACAGTCGATGGAAGAGCGGAGCATAGATCAAAGGTGGCGGGTTGATCGCATCCAGGTTCGTTTGAAGTGCCTCCTCTTGCTTTCCAGCTTTCCATCGTGACCTCTTGATCCCTTCAGCGTGTCTCGCAGCCGGGGTTGTTTGTCGAGGCAAGAATAAAGACGTTACTTCGAATGACCCGGCTCTGTTCCATCGACTTTGTACCTGGACGAACATTCATCCGGTCGTTGCTCTAATTACCAACTAAATAGAAAATCTCTCGCGACATCCTCTTTAGTTTTATAGAAGCGTATATTTGCTGCCGGCCTGTTTCGCTCCAAAACAGCGCCCGTTAATATTTTACGAGTAACCCTTTGCTGCAAATTGTTCGAAAATAGCCGTTACATTGTCGTGTTTCTTGATTTTATACGCTAATTATGTTTAATTTAGAGGAAATTCCTTTCTGTAATCACTGTAGCGTGTTTCGTCTGTACAGGTATCCCTCGTATAACACGTTTCGTAGTTAGGTTCCGAAAAAATGCCTTGTTATGCGAATTCATGTTATACGAAATAAAAACTAACGCAAAAGTGGAGGTCAGATTTCAACAATTAACAAAATAATCTTCTTATTATTAAATTAACAAATATGTACTGTTTCTCATAAGAGGTGTGCTCATCAAATTTTATTAAAAATATGTTAACATCATTTATGTTAGTTATAAAGAATGTTATCGATTTTTGTCAGGAAAGCTCTGACTTTCTACCTGTTTCTAGCGATCAAAACTTTTGAGCGCAAAGGCTTAATACTCCACGAACTAAAAATGAATTGAAAACGTTAATATTCCAAAATTCCGTATACAAATTTGAGACAAAACGCAAACAAACACACCTGCTCGAATAAGAATAGCAAATGGCATTTAAAAATTCCCATTACATGCATTTTTATAACGGAGTTTTCCCTAGTTCTCGAACCGTGTTAAAGCAAAACCATGTTGTGCGGGGATTTCCCGGATACTGAAACTGTGTTAAAGCGAATCCATATTGTAAGAGTATCGTGTTATACATGGAATACTTGTGTTATGTTCTGAAATTTCTGCTGGAGATCTTTTTTATGAGAAAATTCGTTCGCATATTGCTAAGTTTCTAGCATCGCGTTGCTTTTTTTCTTAAATGTGTTAGAATTTATAAGAAAAATCGTAGAATCTCCTTGTTATTAGTTCGATCAAAGAGCCTCTAATGGTAAAAGCTGGTGGTAGTTTTATCGAAGCGATAACAATTTATCGGAACGTTAATTTTCTTCGCTTCGAAAGTTCTCACAACTTGGTAGTCCCGACAATGAGACGCAGCCCGGCATTATTCTAATTCGAAGTTTTGGAGAACGACAAGTTCTGCATTCATGACTCGCCTGGGTCACTTGCCTTCCGCTTACGCTCTATTTGACGCTGCAAACTAATTCTCAATTGCGCGTAAATGTTTTGTATTTAAAAATTTGAATTCCAAGACAACGGAACGAGTTTAAAGAAAAATATCATGCCGACAGGGAATTTAATTAAAAGTTTCTGAAGTTCGATAAAATTTCGTTCTGTAATTGGCAACTTTATCTTCGATTTGATTTTGGAAGTTGAAGATGTGAAAATAAAATGAAAGCTTGCAGAATTTCAGATAAAGTTACGTATAATTAAAAGTCTGAGGATTTGAATCAGAATCTGAATACAACGTTCCAAATTTAAAAATTCAGACCTGTCTGTCCTTAAAAATCCTTTTGTTTAAAAATCGTATAAATCTACCCTTCGAATTATTTTGTAATATCGACGGTATTTCTTACGAAATTTTTAACGGAGGATATTAAGTTTTCATATTTTTTAATTCTCAGCCCATCTTATGGCCCATTAACAAAAGAACTTAACCTTATCTTTCACGAACATCGAAAACTTTCTAATTTCCTTTAACCATATAAAAACTGATAAAATTTTCTTTATTAATCTATCTCCAGAAAAATTTGCAACTCGTATTAAAAATTTCTCTACGAAGAACGATCTATATAGAGGGCACAAGTTGCAAGTTTTCGTATCACTTAAACTTTAAACGGTCTGTAAGACAATTTTCATTATAATAAAATGCTTAAAGATCCGTTATCCAAAGATCTACAAGCAATTCGTTCCAGTCTACATACGGTTACGTCGTCTTCGAGAGATCAAAGGGATCGAGGAGAAATTTATAAATGATCGATGATCGAACAAATTAACTATCTATTGGTTTCTCGTGAAAACAGTACCGAGCTGATTTAAACGCCTACGTGATATTTACAAAAATCGAGGGTGTTCCACCTACGCGTGCCGATACTAGAATTGATCACAAATCGATAAAAAGGAAAGTTATCGTCTGTTCCATGTGCCACGTGCCTTCGCTACATAGAAGTCACATAGTCGAGAAAACGATACAAGAATTTGTCGACAGACCGGTACCTTATGAAAAATAATAATGTTACGAACGTGACCAATATTTCCAAGTTTCCCCTTAGCGAAATTTTTTTACAAATTTTCGTCCGACCTATCTGCAAAGGATTCCAATGTACCAGCAGTTACTTTAACAATAGAACTAACAGAGGAATACAACTTTCTAGAAATTCTTCGCAGACATTCTTTCAATTTACTTTGTCATATTTTTAGATGTTTCAGTGACTTTTGATTTACAATTGTATATTTCATTTCGATTTTTTCAGTCATTAATAGTTCTAGTGTTCGAACGTTGTCGATTAGGAAATACTAGAAAATCCGAGAAACGTTTGAAAAGGGAACATAGACCTACCACAGTTTTCACAGTATCTGCGACTGAAAAATGTTTTGCCCCTCCCTCTCCTGGAAACTTTTTAAATACGCAAAGGGAAGAACAAAAACGGACCACCGGATCGACACAGTTTCTCTGAACCATCGCAAACACAGGAAGATTGCAGTATACCGATTTCGTGGAGGCGTACAAGCAAAAAAGGAAAAAAGGCGCTCTGTGAACAAAAGGAGCAGGAGAGGACAATGGAGATTAGCAGAATCCTCAAAGAGCCAGAGATTTGGCGCGACGCCGCGCGGCGTGTCAAATTTGTACGTGGGAGGTGGCGCATTTACGATAGGACAGTAAAAATCCTGGCGATTAAAAAGAAGACGAAAGAGGAGCCACCGGGCCACCGTCACTACAATGGATAAATAGTACCTTTTGTGGAGACTGACGATGGCTCTTCTTGGCTGCACCTCTTCTGTCCACAGTTCGCTCTACCGAGAAAGAGAGAGAAGGAGAGAGAGAGAGAGAGAGAGAGAGAGAGAAGGAAAAAAGGAACGAAAAGCGAGGGTGGAACGGAGTGAAAGGAGAAGTGAAAAAAAAACAGCGTGTAAAACGTGGTGGGGGAAAACGAGCAACCCCTCGGCGTGTCGGTATACCTGAAGCGACCCTTGAAATCAGTTCTCGGAAGAGTTCACGAGGTGCACTGGCACACAAACCTTACACGCATGCACGTGTACACACACAAAGGCACGTGGGACACACGTGAGACTGGATTTGTGTGGCTGCCGGAGCCTTCAGTCGGCCGCAGCTCGTCGTTCAATGCACTTCCTCTTGGGCCAAAGTAGTTTCGAGCAATTTTCTTATTTCGAGTGTGAGTCTTGTATTTTCGCGTACAATACCACTTCTGTGACTCCACGAAACCAATTGCTATCGTACAAATGTATCCGATGCTTTTACCAAGACATTCGAACTCTTCGCTGCAATTTCTACCCTTGATCGAACAACCGTGAGAATCGTGTTGCTCGCTTTGGTGATTGTGTCTTGAGTGCGTTTGAGTGATTGAAGTTTCTCGTAGATTCGCTTTTTTAGACGTTGACTTTATGAGCTTTGTAGTCCAAGTGTAACTCTTTCGTTGTAAAGAAAAGGACGAATTACAAAGAAGAACGTGCGTGCTTGTGATTATATCGTAGTCGATCAACAAGTGACGGTTCCTCGTTGGAACGTCGGAACAACGGCGGTAGGCTTTTGTCGTGAAATAAAAATTCTAGCGTACAGGAAGAACGATTTCCGTGAATATCTTTATGACACGGATTGTATAGGCCTGCGAGCGCAGCACGAGACACGAACGTGCACATGCATATGGTGGTGGTTTGGTGTACTGGTCGAAGGTTTTAGTCGCCTCTAGACCGTCACTCGACGCATTTCCTGTCTAAAAGTGGTTGCAAGTGGTTTTTCGTGCGTCGAATAATCTCGAGGATTTTATTATCCACACTTGAATCGTATAAATAGAGAACTGTGAAGGGGAGAATATTTTTGTTCCTCTTTCTTTTTTTTCTTCTAAAAAGTGATAAATTTGTACCAAATTTTTTAAAACAAACTTTTTATCATAATAAACAGGACACCGGCGTCGGTTATGTGTGAATATTTTCGGTTTAATGTGTTTTCGAACGGTGTAAAAAGTGCTCGTGTTTTCATCGCGAAAAGTTTCAGAGAGTAGGGGGAAAAACGTGACGAGACCACGGACGTAAAATGTTGGTCAAGCAAAAAATAATAAAATACATTGGATAAACGTTAACCTGGAAGAGAACAGAATCCTCTCCATGATGTGGTACGTGACGCTGCAGCATGTTATCCTATTAATCTGACTTAGAAAAACCGCGAGCACGAAAGAGTATCGTTGATTCTAGCAACTACAACTTGGTGACGTTAGTTCACCGTTTTTGCGTTTGCGGCGTAAAAGAAAAAATATGTTTTATGGGCGTGTAATTAACTTGCGAAGGACAAAAGTAATGACTCAGAAATTTCATTATTTTCAAAAGAGAACGCAAAACACGAAACACGTCTACGTAGTTATCTTTTACCTTCGGAAATACAAGAAAAGAGAAGAAAGTTTCTTTTTTTCTCGATCGTATTTCTCCAGATCCGATCTCATTTCAAACAGGAACCACATATCTTCCATCGCGTAAAACGAGAGGCGTTTTAAAAACAAACTCGAGAATCTGATTTTCATGATATATGTGATCATATGAATAACTCTTAATTAATAATATCGTCAAGTAGCACAGTTGCCGAGTAATGTTTTACTCAGTTCGATAGTTTCATTAAAAATCGTATGAACAGTCTCGGTCATCTCAAACCAACAGAAAAACTTTTCACAGTAATATTCGTTCCGTATAAAATCATTCACTATTTTCACAGAACTTCTTCGTGTTTTCAAATAAAATAAAGATACGTCCGGCAAAATAATGGTACGCGCTTTTTAAATAAGCAACGAGCGGTAGTGCAATTTCTCGATACAGAACGAATCAGCGTTTCACGAAAATGATACGTAATACGTTATACTTTGAGAAAGTATGCGAACGCGATACACTTGTGATTCGCGAAAATTTCGAAATATTTGGAAGCCGCAGATTTCCGTTCTCCAGGAGCGACATACGCAGAGGAGGCTACTCGCGACGGTATCGTTTCCGTTATATAGCCTTGTGTAGACACCTGGTCAGCTGCCGTGTTCGATGTTCAGCCGCATAAATTGCCGTGTGCACCTTCGTGATCTATCAGTTTTACGACCCGCGTTTGCCGCAGCCTCTGCGCCGCGGGAAGAAACGGCGTTGAGTTTCGTAGGGCCCGTAAATTATTTTCCTCTCGCAATCACAATAGGCCATTGATTAAACGAATAATCGAAACGATCGCTGCTCGCGCCTATTAATTCCTATGTATGTGTGCGAGCAGCTCAAGAAATAGTCGGACGTAATCTTTCCTTTTCGTTACGACAAAGTGTACGTCGAATTGATTGATTCTTTGGAGTTTAGAGAAATCATCGTATACTCCTTCCTTTGATGCATGAGATTCTATTTTATTTCTTTTTCGATATGGTTAGAATATCTTCTATAGAGAGAGGTCAGAGTTGATGTATGGATTTACATTTTCCTCGGTTAACCCACCCGCAATGGATCGCAACAATGTAACGATACGGACTACGGTGCACTTAAATTTGAAGAAATAAATTATAATATAATTTCATAATAATAATATAACTTTATAATATAATTTGAAATCAGATTCTGTGTCCCAGTGGGCTTCGGTGGTGCCATTTTCAAACGTGTTATACCACAAATCTCTTTAACAAAGGGATTTTTAAACAAAATATAATTTGCATTGATATTTTATATTCAATATTTAATCAAGTAATTGCTGAAATTAGGTTAAACTAGCTTCCCATCATTCGCATATCAACTTTAGCCGTTTCGATTAGATTTGAGGAATAATATTTTTACGTAAGATGCATCTATCTACGAGTACTGAAAGTTCGATTTTCTTATTTTCCGAACAGTCGACAGTGGTCGGGAGACGAAGAGGACGAGGGGTCAACAGGTCACATAACAACGGAGCATCCTCTGGCGGAGGCGACAATTCCCTTGGTCTCCCACTCGCGTCTTCAAGAGCAGCCCTCTAACTTAAGTGCCAATCTTGTGAGCGCTTCCGGGACCCAGAATCCTCCTCGTTCGAGTACGCAGAGCCAGCAAGAGAGCGTTTTGCAGAAATTCAGAAAGAGCTTCTCCTTGAGGTTCCACAAAAAGGGCAGCAAGGAGAGCAACGAGAGCGAGTGTCCGGCCGAAGATAACGATGGATCCGGCCCTCTGGACGAGGAGGAGGAAAGGGAACCACCGACTGTCACGGAACAGACCCCTCAACACAAAGAAGACACCAATAATGACCAGAAATTCCGGTTAGTCCGATTGTCATTTTTAAATTGCGAACTTTTATGCATTTATCAAAAATTCGAAGATGCAAAGATATATAAAACATCTAAAGTAAACTTGTCGTTGTAACTTTCAATATATAAGTAAATGTCTATTTAAGTTGTATTTCGCCAATTTTGTTTATAAAAATATAAATTTGCATAGAAATCCGCATAGAAGAAATCATTATTTCTATTTCGTAAAAAAATTAAATCCTTGCAAATAAAAAATTCCATTCTCAATTTGAATAAAAATAAACAAGTATTAAATCTTCGTCACAGGTTTGGTCCTCTTGTATGGAGAAGCAGTAAGGAGAGAAAAAAGGGCAGCAAAGCTGCCAGAAACGCGAAATGCAACAGCGGAGATAGCGGAATACAAATCGAGGTAAGAAAATAGCGAACCGTGGATAAAACGTGTTCGCAGTTTAGTTCGTAGGAGAAGAGATCTAAATTTCAAATTAGCGAAACTAACGAGATGCATAGCATTTCCTTGAATCTTCCCTGCCTGGAGGATACTAGTGTACACCGATACAACCATCCATGCAACTAGTCCCGTTTTAGAAAATTCATTTTCCTATGAAGCGTCACGCCAGTCGATGGACTCTCTGTATCGGAAAATAAGAAACATATCCAGCGTAGATTCGACGAGTAACGAAGTAAATTGTAAACGATATAGATGGTATCTGGTGGAGCATTGACTGGGGGTGGTAATGGTGGAATGATGGGGGGTGGTGATAGCTCCGAGTCCCACGACACGGACGTCCAAGACGAAACGGACAGCCCTCCAGCCCTTCGTAGGCGAGTCGCTGACAAATCACGACCCCAGTCCGAGCTCATCAACCAGATACTGATCGACAAATTTAAGGTAAAGACTATCGTTCTTTGCCCCCGTTTGTCCTGCTACATCCAATCCTCGTGTTAATTATTAACAACCACCAGCCGCACGAGAAGTTGCCCGTCGTCGCTGTATCTGTGCTTAACGTCGTTGACTAAATGGGAGCACCGCAAACTAGAAAGTGTTTTGTATATATTTTTGTGTACCATATCTGGTGCAGAAAAGCGATACGACCTCGTTGCGATCTCGTGATGACCCTATGAGATTATATAGGACCGCTGTAGAATTATATTTTTAATGTTGCAATACATACGAGCGTGTGATCCTGCTACGAGAAATATAAAGATACCGAATTGCACAACATCACTGTCATGGAATCGCAACGACGCGACGTCGTGTTTCTCGCCTGCACTAGGATTACATTTTCGATAGTGGAATTGTACTCTCGTGTATATTGCATCATTTCGTTAGAAATACAAAGCTAACCAGATCGTAAAATATCGCTACTATAAGATCGCAATGACGTTATTCGCATCGTTCCTCTGTATTGGGTTCAGAAACATTTCGATCGACAACTCCTTTTTACTGTTCTTATTTAATCTCTCAAATACGAAACACTCTCTTCATTATAACTTTATTCAACTGTGAACAATTAATTCCATATAATAATTGTATGGGTATGATACCAAGAAACGAAGATTCCGAAGACAAACGCTTTTGCTTTCGATGGCGTGAAAACAATCCATTTGTCATGGATGTTGCATATGTACGTTTTTACTGCTTTTATTTGATTCGTGTGCAATTCTAATCCTCGTGTCACATCATCTTTATCGACGCCCATCCTTCTTCTCCCATTTCTTGCCTGGCCGGTCGTGTATAATTGCTATTGAGAGAGTCGCACATTTGTAACCATTATCGGGCGACACATATGACTGTTTCCTTTGACACAATAACTCGCATTACTCACGTTTGTGTACGGTTTAGCCACGCTCGTACAGATCACCGGCAGTCACTGATACGCAGTCATAGACTATATCGCGTTGGCCAGGATACGAGGAGAGGAAGCACACTCCTGGTTAGTTGATATCGGGCCGAACACCCGACCAACACGATTTATGGAATCATGAACAAAAGTCGAGTCACCGCTGTTTGCTTTCGTCACCGTGTTTTTGCTTGTGTGATCGTATATAACAAAGACGTGTTTCAAAGATATGAACCCGTTAACGTGTCTGTTCACAGTGAAATTTAAGCTTTATACGATTCAAAATTGGGCTAAAAGCGTTTAAAAGTTTTTTTGACCGGCGCGAAACACAGGTAAATAGTAGAACATAAAAATGTGAATAATAAATGTAACGTGGATCTAATTCGACGAGCGTGACACCAATAATATGACACCTCTTTTCTAACATCACTTTGTGCATCCTAATCCACAAATTTGGGTACTAATGTATCTGCCACGAGTATATAAACTTTCACGCTGTGAACATAACTGAAAATACTAGAATTTATTGGTGTTTGTGCATTAACAAAATTCCACGGTGTATATCTAATCGTAAGCAGAGATGGGAACGGCACTTGGCTAGCTTGATGATCAAGCAATTTTCTGGAAGACTGGCTTAACGTCACACACCCAGAAGAGCTGCATCGTTGCTTACCATTCGAGCAACCACGTTGAAAAGTCGATGTTAACCAAAGGATGTGTAATACTTTTAGGCGGATCTTCAGAGCCGCACGTCGAGGCACCAGCATGTACGCAGAACGAACAGTGATTTAGGAGGTCAGAGGTTACTCCAATGGGATACGAGGTCTGGTTACAGCCACGCGCACAATTACCGCAGGATGCTCTCGACGCCATCACCGATCAAGACGAGGCCTCCTAGACTCAGTCCGAGGCACTCCTCCCATGACATCGTTACGCTGAGAAGGTGGGTTTAATGATCGTGATCCGTCCCGTGCTTTCGCACCCTTATCGCAAACGCCTCATTGACTTTTTGCCATACTGCGAGCGAGGGTCAATTCTGACGAGAGAGCTGCAAACCTGACGCAATTGCTGGCGAAATTTCCCTGTTTATTTTCGATACGCTCGAAACTTTTATTATTATTATCGTACAGGGTCGGACACTTCCAGATTCGAAACGCCTCAATGACTTTGTAAATGTTGATTCTAACGAAAATCCAACTGAAATACAGTATTGTATACGTTGAAAGAGACGTGAGCTGTAACGTTTAAAATTTTTATATTTATATTTAGGAATGTTGACAGCGATTGCTTGGGTTTCAAATACTCGAGGATATATTATTCTTTCCGTTAGTCAACGAGTGCGTGAACGCAGGAAAAAAAACATGGAAAAATATAGGTGCTCCGTTTGTCACTTGTTTGAAAATCTAAATGGTCTATTCTTGAAAAAAAAAAAAGAAAAAAAAAAGAGCAGGCATTACCCTTGAACGATTCACTGTTTCTTTTCCTCTTATTTTTTTATTTATTTTTTTCTCTCCTCTTTTTTTTAAATTTGGTTCAATTCGAAAGGAATCATAGCATGACATTACGATATCATCAAAACAATTCCTTGAAAAATTATCCTTGACGAAATTTAAATTCTTTATTCTCGAACCTTTCCAGTAAATCGAGGGAGAATAGTGGTAGGTAGACGGGTATTATAACAAACCACTTTCTTTTAATTTTTCCTCGTAAAACAGTTGGTCTGTCACGCGTTACTATGTACGGAGTGGTTCTTTCATACTGTTTCGATTATTTTCTTGATTTTTTTACGTAAAAGGATTTTCCCTTTTTAATGCAGACTTTTATGCTAACGTGGTAGCAATAGAAGGTTCCACTTAAAGATCCTCATCTACTACTTAAACGTCCAAAACCTATGTAAAATATCAATACAAATGTAAAACATTAGCAATACATCACCAAGTTTAGGAGAAAGTAGCAAAATAATTTAAAATAGGTCTATAACAGAAAACTAAATTCAATAAACAAAAAAAAAAACAAAAAAAGAAAAGAAATACGAGACATTATCTACGAGCAGAAAGCGTTACGTTAAGAACGAAGAAACGAGCATTTTTTTGAGGTAGGACAATTTACAGAACCACTCTGTATACACATGTATACCTTGTCGTATGTATATATATATATTTACCTATTGTAATTCGTTGCTGAATGTTGTATCGATGCTTCTACGTAAACACAAAGCTTGTTGATCCTTTTCCGATCATGTGCAGTTAAAAAGAAAAATTAACGACGATCTTATTCTGGTCCCAGTAACGCGAAAGGGAGGAGTTCTCGGACAAATTTGAGGCGTTCACTTAGTCAACCACTGGGTATCAATCAGCTATCACCCTTGATGCGCACCAAAACTGCAGGTAATGCTAACACTTGTCAAATTAAAATCGAACCTTACTTGTTGATATTGTTTGAGTTCTAACGTAGACCACATACTTTCCTTTCTTTCCTTCCAAGCAAATAAGTAATCTTTTCTTTCACGTTATACACTTTGATTAACTGCAAACTGTTATAGTTACACATTAACACGCTGACATGTCGTCACGTTGTAACACTGAATTTTTGAATTTTGAAGATATGGATATCAATACTATTTTTGAAAAAATACGTGATCATTTATATTTTTTCCTTCTCGGAGAGGAGCACATTGCTTGTTTGCTTGGTACGAAAGCACACTGGTAGCCAACCCGTTGACGAAGATTAGTGCACACTTTCTCTACTCCAGTGATATCCAGTTTCTCTCTAGATCACTATTTCCGGCAGTGCTCTAAGTTAGCATGCACCCTTTGTAAAAATCTCAAAGCCGTCGTAACAAAACGCACCTGTAAGAAGAGTTCTTAACAGTAAGGAATGCGGAACACTCCTGTATTAAACGTGTTGATATCTTCGTTCTGTAAGGATTGCTTTCTGTGAATACGCTTATGTTTGCAAGGTGCAGTAGAAATTAACCACCCTTAGAGAGTTTCACGAAACATTTCGATAATTAAGAGAAATAAATTCCATCTTCTTCTTTATTGAAAATATTCAAGAAATATTTCCACGCGTACTATGTTTCGTAAAGCTCTACGAGAAGACTAATTACTCACATGAAACGTGATAAACGATTTTTTAATCTTTTGCTGCCAACGCCAGCAAGCCTGCAATGGATACCTACACAGGGTGATTTTTTGTATACGATTGTTCTCTCGTGTTAACAGATTTAAGCAACAAAACGAAAGTAAAACAATACTGACACATCAACAGATACAAAATACAAAAGATCCTCGGATCTCGAGCTCGTTTTTTCCTTTTCACGATAAAGACAAGAGTCGTTTTGTTTAAAATCAGGCGCGAGGTTGCCCGGTGGAAACGTCCTGTCTGAGGACGAACAAGATGGAAGAGGTGGAACGTCCGACGATGAAATGATGTCTGATTCGGAATCCTCCATCGCCTCCTTGACGGACAGAAAGAAATCCTTCGAGCAGACGATGGACGAAGAAGTCGTAATCCTGGCTGAAGCTGTTTGGGACCACGTGGCGATGGAACCAGAGGAGCTAGCTTTTCGCGCTGGCGATGTGATCGAAGTTTTGGACAACCTAGACAAAGACTGGTGGTGGGGCAGTTGTAGAGGAGAGCATGGCTGGTTCCCGGCTGCATTTGTTAGGGTATGTGACCAATTTTTCTTAAGATTTTTACACTAAAAATATCAGAAATTTCGATTAATATAATGTTTCTCACTTTAAAGCAATCACTACTATTTTAATTGAAATAAAAAATAAAGCAAAATTTTACAAGTAATTATGTGTATACTTATTAGCGAAAGTTATAACTTTTTTCGATTCGTTCATGAATCAAAATGACTGTGGAATTGCAATGGATTGTATTGAACTTTATGTCTTCAGTTACGCGTAAGCCAAGAAGATACTGTCGAGGATTGTTTGGCGGCGATGGCCTCTGGAGGCGCGTCAAATTCACAACTAAGAAGACGTACCAGTGTTTCGCTGTTATCAAATGAACAAGTCAGAACGAGCGTAGTTCGTGAACTAGTTCAAACCGAAAGGGATTTCGTTAAAATACTGAGGGATGTTGCGGAGGGTTACATAGCCGAATGTCGACGACGCACGGATATGTTTACAGACGAGCAGATAGAAACGATTTTCATCAATCTCGAGGAGCTGTTGGACTTCCAATCTGAATTCTTGAAGGATCTGGAAACTAGAATCGACTGGAGTGCTCCGTACAAGAGCTGCGTCGGTGAATGTTTTCTAAATCATGTAAGAACATCGAAATTATTTAATATCCATTAGACATTTATTTCAATAGCAATGCTTGCTTTAATTTTATGATATTGAAAATTGTTTCAGAGAGCGGGATTTCGTATGTATTCGGAGTACTGCAACAGTCATCCGATGGCTACCGCCACTTTACAGGAATTATATCAACATAATCGTTATAGCAAATTCTTCGAAGCCTGCAGGTTAATGAGAGGGCTAATAGAAATTCCTTTGGACGGATATTTATTGACACCAGTGCAACGGATATGCAAGTATCCACTCCAGTTAGCAGAATTACTGAAATATACGAAAACCGATCATCCAGATTACCATAAGATTCAGGAAGCTCTAGAAGCGATGCGAGATGTTGCGGTTTTAATTAACGAAAGAAAGAGGCGGATGGAGAGCCTAGAAAAACTTGCTGCGTGGCAACTAAGGGTGGAAGGATGGGAGGTAGGAATCCTAGAGAGATAATGAAATTTATTTGTACAATATTATTTCGAAGTACTCACTTATTTCGATGGGGTTATACTTTAATATCTTTTATTAATACTATAGGGTGAAGATCTCATAGAAGTTTCGTCGCAATTAATTTATCAAGGAGAAGCTGTGAGAGTTACTACCGGCATGTGGACAAATAATATCACACTTTTCTTATTCGACCACCAGTTAGTGTATTGTAAGAAGGATATCTTAAAGCGAAATACCTATGTGTACAAGGGACGAATTTATCTCGACACGAGCGAAGTGATCGATGTTCCCGATGGGAAAGGTAAATTTTCAAACCGTGTGTCATTAATACATCATCTAATTCTAGTTTTATTTTTAGTATTTCAATGGTAAATTATTAATGGTTTGTTCACAGATCATCAACTAGGTGTAACAGTAAGGCATTGTTTGAAAGTATACAGTTGTGTTCGAGATAAGTGGTTGTTATTCTGCTGTCGCACAGCGGAAGAAAAACGTCGATGGTTGGCAGCCATGGCCGAGGAAAGGAGACTGGTTGCTCAGGACAGAAATGACGGATTGGAGTTCCCTGCTGCGGCCAGGCAATTGGCTAGGATCGCAGCAACGAGACAGCAGAACAGACCGCCAATTAAACCTCGCAGTACGTAAAATAATTATTGTCTGAGCCTTTACAATAAGTACTTTAAACTTATGATATTATTACAATTGTCTGGATTGAATAATTACAGACAAAACGTACAAAAGAGAGTCGGCTTACGAAATGCCTACAATGGTTGGGCAAGCCACCACAAACTCGTTAGGACGTAAAGTTGGCACTTGGTTCACGTTCGGTAGCAGCAAGAAAAACACGCGACTTCAGCCGTCCTGAGACAGGCCTACCTTCGTACCATACATTGACTTGTGAAAGTCTGACGAGAAGCGCTTAATCGTTGCTTCGCAACCGTGATTCACAAATTACTTGTCGTTCAAGAAACATTTCTCAGAAAATTTCTTCACATCGAGATTTATTCGGATTTTCTTCAGTGTTTCGACATTTAAGAATATTCGAATAAACAAACGGACATCGTATTCGTTTTAATCTGTACGAAAGCAAACGATAACAAGCGCTTGTCATGTGTATGGAACGAAGGTATTTTATTTATCTAATCGTTAAGTTTTATCTCTTAGTCGTTGTCGATTCAACAATATCGGTACGTCCTGTTAAAAGGGTAAGCAAAACGCTACGATTTTCGTCGGTCCGAATGTAGTTATTCTCGTTTAATTTAAATCACACGCAGTTCGATAAAAAGGAAATATAACTTTGTCGATATCGTTGGCGATATTTATTTCACTGCCTCGAAGAGGATTCTTCTAGATTCTATGCTCTGTCGTCTTACAATCACACAGATCACTGCAATCACGGAGTGACAAGGTATTATCACTTAGTTGTTTTCAGAAAAATGATAACCGTTGTTTGTTCAAAGTATAACCGCAAGAAATATTACTAATTAAACGTAATTATAAATTTATATAAGCAACGTTTAGATGAAACGAACAATATTACAAAATGGAAAAGAATAACGTGCGGAAAGTTTGAACTATTAGAGGCAAAGCGATAAGTATCGAGGCGGGACGAAATAGAAAATATTATTGAAGAAAAAAACCTTGCATAAACTAAAACAATGAATGCACTTGCTATTAGATATATATGAATATTATGTGTAAAGCCGATAGCGAGCTTTTGCGGTACTAAAGAGAAAGTACTAGTCACTCTTATCACGAAATCACATAAAACACCAGTGATAAAACTTTAGCATTATCGGAATGCAACCGCTTGTACGTTGTAAGCAATGAATGGATTAGCAGTGGCCACGTGTTTTTTATGGTAATAAAGACTGATTGAGAAATGCTTGAGCAAATAGGTACGGAGAGTAGCACTGAGAGAAAAGTATAGTCAAAGCGTAACAGAATTTCGCTAAAAGTAGATATATTTATTACTGCAGAATGAAAGACCTTCCAACTGCATTATTGGTTTGATAACCATTTAGATAGTCTCCTCTAATATGCACATTGAAATAAAGAGAAACAACGTTGACACAAATATCATACCTTGAAATTTTCTCTCAGTGAAGCAAAACGTATCACAGTACATAGTATCATAAAAAAAGAAAAGAATCTTAACTTGTTTCACGATACGCCCTTTTACTGCCTAAAATTATCGTCATTTCATCTAAAGCAGTAAATCATAATACTCATCGTAGTTTGTACGAAGGTTTTAAATTTTTGGTAAATGGACGGAGAATTATATTTCTACGTCGAATATGGAGCGACAGTATTAATGATATAGGTACCACTAAACATGTAAATACTCGCATATCAAGCTTGTTTTCTACTGCTGCTGTAGCAGTTTCTAAACGGAAAAAAAATCATCTGAGATATCTTTCAAGTTTTTCTACTCTTGTACAGAAAAATGTTGCGAGAATATTACGATGAAAGCCAGTCAGCAAAAACCTCTGTGTTTTGTATATAAAAATTAATGGAAACGTGCACACTGTAATTCTTCATCGAATACAATTCAATTAACGTTTCAAAAAAGCTGATCCATCAATTGTGAAAGTTTTCAACACTGCCAATATGTTTACTAAATATTTTTTTGTTCCTTTCTGACACTTTTCATCGTCTTAATGCATAT